>JAOSBL010000007.1:33573-51815 GCA_027568915.1 Erythroxylum roraimae
AATGATTTTGTAAATGAATGTGGCATGATGGAATTGGAAGAATAAAATGGGTTGTTCAATTGATGAATTTCAAATTGAAAATTGAATGAAATAAATAAAAAAAATGAAGCGATATTAGTTAAGCTATGATTCGTTTGTTATAAGTTGGGTTCCGAAAACGGGATCCAACATTATCCTTAACCAGCCAAACTCTCAACAATCCCCTCTTGGTATAACACAGCTCATAGTACCGAGCTGTTAGCATTACCTTATTTCTCTCTCATTCTATCCACGATCGTGTACCTTATATGGACAGAACGTAATGCTAGAACTTTCAAGAATAAAGTCATGGATGTAGAGCGGGTATATCTCGGGGTACTCTCCCACGTTAGGGAGCATCTTAGCCTATTCACTGAGGTGAGGTAACTTTTTTTTTTCCTGGTTTTCACTAACTTGCAAGTAGGATCCCTACTTTCTCCGCGGACACATTCGAAGAATCAACACAGACTCTTCCCCATGGCTATCAACGCTCTACTTTCATAAGCTCCTCCAGTCACATTCGAGTTCGACCATCAGACGGCTTTCAACAACTTACATCATTGGGAGGACATTGTGGATTGAGCGTTAGCTAGTTTTGTCGCCCCTTATTATTTCCTCTCTAGTTTGAGTTGGTTTGCAGCCTATTTGAGTAGGCAGTGTTAAAAGTAGACATTGATTAAGAGTGTGGCTTGTTGCTTTGTTCCTATTTATGTTCTCCATGGCACCTGGGTTAGACCTTTTTGTACATATTTAGCTTTATTAATTAATTTTTTTTCCTGATTTATGAAAAAAAAAAGAATATGAAAGAAGGATTAACGAAAAGTCTGGCAGTTGTGGATGTAAAGTATTAAAATAATGCAACAACATTTTAATTTTTGTTGCTTTTTTTTAACATATGGCAACAGTTTAATTCTTGTTGTTGACTATTAATATTATTAACAGCTACGTTTTATATAGTGTTGCATTATATTAGTTTGAAGCAACATATTTTAAGATGTTATAAATATAGTGTTGCCTAAAGTAATTTTTGTGGTAATGATCTTTTCTCTTTTAATATTTTATTGATATTAGTTATTTTTAATTTATCTTTTATCATTATACTATAAAATATTTTAAATCCTATATAGCATAAAATATGAAAAACATTCAATATTTTTTAATGTTCATAGAAGATAGCGGTGATTATCTAGTTGTAAATATCAGGAGCAACAAAATTTAAGAAGCTTAACTCATTCATATATGCTAAAAGCATGGATGAGATACATTAAAACTTAGTTAATGTATTAATAAGAATTGGAGTTCTCCGATTGATAAAACATTCCTAAAATCATGAAGTTATTTGTTCATGTTTATCTTTTCCACGCTTGTAAGATTATGTCGTTAACGTGAAGTAATAGTTTCCAAAAATATGATGGTGTTTTTGGTTACTGTGGAAATGGAATTAATTTGATGACCATCACATAGACATTGATAAATCCGAATCGGCGTCACGACGGAGCCTTTGTAGGCAACAAAATTATTAATAATGATTATGGCCGTCCAATTGTACAGTTAGCATATGTAGCATACGCGAGAATTCTTAAGATTGACTCCAAAAGAAAAGCCAAACAATTGGTCAATCCAAAATGATACTTTGTAATTTACAAGCAAATATGATTAGCATTGTTGTTGGGGTGGCAGTGAAATCAACGTAGATGGAGTGGCTTCTAAGACAAGATAAATCAATTAAAGGACTGGAAAAGGGGTCAGACCAAGCCTTTTGGTTCCTTTTATCTTTTCTTCCCCCTTGGTTAAGCTGATAAACCTCGTCCTTCCTTCTCATCAGTAGTACTGTCAATAATGTCACAATAAGTGTTGTTTTTGCTTTCACATCAACAGTTTAATTTGTCGTTGGCTTGCAGCAAGCAATGGCAGCTATCCGGTTGCTCTATCTTCTGGCTTTCTTCAACGTAGGAATTGAAGTCACTTTCTGCTTTACGGACCCTCGTGATGGTAAGCAATGCACCTTATTCGTTTCTTGATGTTAATTCACATTCTTCAACGTGCCAGCAAAATAAAATTATAAATAATATATGGATCAAAGAAGGCTTGAAGGAATTCTTGCAGCTGCAGCGCTCCAATCCCTGAAGGATATTTGGGAAAATACTCCGCCAAGCTGGCACCACTCTGGCGATCCGTGTGGAGAAACATGGGAAGGAGTGACATGTAACAATTCGAGAGTGACTGCATTGTGAGTGAGCATTCTCTAAATCCAGACTGGATTATTGTTTATTGTTTTCTGTTCTTTTAACTAAATTTTCAGATTAGAATCAGAGATAATGAATTCTACACAAGCATAACTTGATGTATGTGAGCTAGTCTCTCACATCTATTAAGTTTCGTTTCAATATATATATATTCACACCAGTTGTAGTAAAAACTCCTGGGAATTTCAAATTGCAATAATACTATCAGCTAATTTGAGAATACAGTAAATAATAATGTTTCAATAAATTTGTAACAGAAATAGTCGTGTTATTATATTAATATTTTTAATAAAATGTTTTTCTAATAAGAAAAAATAAACGTTATTTATAGTATGAACAATGGTTTTTTTTTTTTGCTTTTTTTAATATTTATGCATATAGTCTATTTTTAATTAAACTAAATAAATTATATGAGTGCCCGTCGTCACACATTTATTCATACAGGGGGCTATCAACTTTGGGCCTCAAAGGCAAGCTAAGTGGTGACATCGGGGCCTTGACGGAATTGAGATCTTTGTGAGTTTATTATTATTATTACTATTATTTATATTTTATTTGCAATATCAATATGAAAACCTTATTTATTCAGTTTAAGTTATGTTGTAGGGACTTGTCACATAATCCAGAGCTCACAGGTTCCCTCACTCCACGGTTAGGTGATTTGAAAAAGTTGAATACTCTGTAAGATATCCAATCCAATCCAATCATAATAACAATTAGTGTCCAGTTGTTTTCCTTTCCATATTCAACAAATTCTTTTAATTTATGTTGTTCAGTATATTAGAGGATTGTGGATTCACTGGTAATATTCCTGATGAGCTGGGCAACCTTACAGAGTTATCCTTCCTGTAAGAATTTATTAAGAAGCATCATGTGAGTAATAATACATACCATAGTATTAGTAATTATTATTTGTTGGGTAGGGCTCTCAACTCAAACAACTTAACCGGTGGAATCCCCCGCTCTTTGGGCAAACTCACAAAACTCTACTGGCTGGACCTAGCTGATAATCAACTGACAGGGCCTCTCCCAATCTCCACGTCCAAAAATACCCCGGGATTGGACTCCCTTCTTAATTGTAAGCACTTGTGAGTATAATTTACCAATCCCAGCTCTAGTAATTAAGTAAGAATGAATAATTACACTGAAATTACTAAAAGAAATTATATGACCGTGCGTACCTGCGTGCAGCCATTTCAATAAAAACCAACTTTCAGGTCCAATTCCCCCAAAACTTTTCAGCGGTCGCATGGTTTTGATTCACGTGTAAGTTGCTTAATTTTCTGCTATTTTCAGTTTCAAAATGATTTGATATTGATTCGTGATTATTATTGTTAACAGGTTATTCGACGGAAATGAATTTAGAGGAAGCATCCCATCTACATTGGGACAAGTTCAGACACTTGAGGTTCTGTGAGTAAAAAGCGGCAACCATTGTGATTTAGGCTTATTTTATTTTCAAGTAGCTAGGCCTAGGGGATAGAGATTATTATTCTGACTGCCAACTCTGATTTGGTGCACAGTCGACTTGATAGAAATGGCCTGACTGGAAACGTTCCGTCGAGTTTTGACAACCTCGTGAACATGGTCACATTGTGGGTGCATCCATTCTCCATATCCATATTTTACATTCATTCGCAGTCATACAAGAAGTTTGTTATACTTTTTCTCTGCCTTTCAGGAATTTAGCACACAACAAACTGGAAGGCCCGTTGCCAAACTTTACTCGCTTGAATAGCCTCAATTATGTGTAAGTCCATCACCTGGAAAGCCTTATACATGCATATATTTTTTCAACTTCGTTTATAAATGTTGTATTGAGCAGGGACCTTAGCAACAACTCTTTCTCCCCGTCTATTGCTCCTGTTTGGTTCTCAACCTTACCATCGCTCATTGCTTTGTAAGTCTCGTCCGTCTCTCACACCTGAGATCTTAATTCTGTAATGTCTTATGCTCTACTTGTCCCATCCACTGCAGGGTTGTAGAATATGGACCACTTGAAGGTTCTTTGCCATCAAAAATTTTCAGCTTTCCACGACTTGAAACAGTGTCAGTTTTTCCTTTTTTTTTTTTTTAATATGAACTTTTTGATAGTCTACAGGGTTGTAGTGAAATTGAAGAAAGTATTTTTCCAGGTTATTGAGGAACAATGCATTGAGTGGTACGTTGAATATGAATGACAGCGTTGGTCCTAAACTTCAACTAATTGATCTGCAGAACAACCAGATTTCCTCTGTAAATCTAACTGCGGAGTACACCAATACATTAATGTGAGAAATCAATTCTAAAGGCGTCAATGTATTTCACACTTACCTTCTTCATTCTTAATTTTGAATATGATTCATCAGACTTATAGGAAATCCAGTGTGCACTGCCCTATCAAATACCAATTACTGCCTTCAGCAGCAGTCTACGAGGCCTTATTCCACTAACCTAGCAAATTGCGGTAGCAAAACATGTTCCCTAGACCAGAAGCTTAGCCCTCAAAGTTGCGAATGTGCCTATCCGTTAGAAGGCACGTTTTACTTCAGAGGAATCTCTTTCAAAGATGTGTCCAATGTTAATAGATTTCATGCCTTGGAAATGAGTATTTGGGTAGCATTACGCCTACCTCCTGGTTCAGTTTTTCTTTCCAGCCCTATTTTCAACGCGGATGACTACCTTCAGGTGCAGGTTTCACTCTTTCCTGCCAGTGGAATATACTTTAATAGGTCTGAAGTTCAAAGAATTGGGTTTGAACTCAGCAATCAAACCTACAAGCCTCCATCAGAATTTGGTCCTTACTATTTTACTGCATCTCCTTACCCTTTTCCAGGTAGGATAAACATTTGATTTCTTTTCCTTTGCTGGTGTTTGAACTGCATTTCACCAAAAAAAAGTGTTGTACATGTGTTAGCCGCACACGGGGCTCCTGGTCTGAGCACTGGTTTAGTTCTGGGGATAGGAATTGGCTGCGCTATTTTGGTTTTGAGCCTTGTTGGAGTAGCGATGTATGCTATTCGCCAAAAGAAACGTGCCGAAAAAGCCATTGGATTAAGTAAACCATTCGGTAATCAAATCTATACATGAGATCCCTTCTGAAAACTTTTCGCTTAGCTTATTAACATATGTTATTCACACCAGCATCTTGGGCGTCAAGTGGAAAAGACAGCGGCACTGCGCCACAATTAAAGGGCGCAAGATGGTTTTCTTATGATGAACTTAAAAAGTGCACCTCAAACTTCTATGAGAACAATGAGATAGGTTCAGGAGGATATGGCAAGGTGAAACTCCTGGATTTTCTGATCAGGCTTTTCCAAGTTGATTCATGATATTCCTGATGATTCCGTCTCATCTTCAGGTCTATAGAGGAATTCTTTCTGATGGCCAAACGGTGGCAATCAAAAGAGCTCAGCAAGGATCAATGCAGGGTGGACTTGAGTTCAAGACTGAAATTGAGCTGCTATCACGAGTTCATCATAAGAATCTTGTTAGCCTTGTGGGTTTTTGTTTTGAACAAGGAGAGCAGATGCTGGTATACGAATATATGCCCAATGGAACACTAAGAGAAAGCTTGTCAGGTATCTTCTTAGCCAATGCATTAAATAAGTTGTGTTAGACCTACCTTCGCAGTTTTAATCCCTGTACGTGTGTATGCATTTTACAATATGTTATTCTTGGTAATATAGAGGAAATAAATTTCCATTGTCTGGACAGAAGATAAAAGAAAACTGATGCTTTTGCCGACTATATAATAGAAGTCTCTGGTGCAGGGAAGTCCGGCATTCAGCTTGACTGGAAAAGGAGACTCCGGATTGCTCTTGGCTCAGCGAGGGGACTAGCTTACTTACATGAGCTCGCAAACCCTCCTATAATTCACAGAGATGTCAAGTCCACTAACATCCTGTTGGATGAAAATTTAACGGCCAAAGTTGCAGATTTTGGTTTGTCTAAATTGGTATCAGACGGTACAAAAGGGCATGTTTCAACACAAGTCAAGGGAACCCTGGTGAGTATCTCCAGCAATTCTCATAAGGAAATTTGTAACTTTCAATGGCTTGGTTAACGTGATGGGGGTGGTTATTGGCAGGGTTATTTGGATCCAGAATACTACATGACACAGCAATTAACGGAGAAGAGCGATGTGTACAGTTTTGGCGTTGTAATGTTAGAACTGATAACAGCTAAGCAGCCCATTCAAAAGGGGAAGTACATTGTCCGCGAGGTGCGCATGGCTTTGGATAAGAATGATGAAGAGCACTATGGTCTAAGGGAAATCATGGATGCGGTAATTAGAAACAAGGGAAATCTGGTAGGATTTAGGACGTTTGTGGATTTGGCAATTCAATGTGTTGAGGAATCAGCCGCAGACCGTCCAACCATGAGTGAGGTTGTCAAGGCAATAGAAATTATACTGCAGAACGATGGTATTAATACAAATTCAACATCTGCATCCTCTTCTGCAACAGATTTTGGATCTTCCAGAGGTGCCCTTAGACATCCATATGAAGATTTGCCTAAAAAGTATGTTAACCAAAATGATGCATTTGATTACAGTGGCGGCTATACCCTACCAGCAAAAGTGGAACCAAAATAGACGCTTTGTAAGATCTATACGCTTAACCATTCTCTTGTCTGATTATCCTTTTTATGTAACAGTTTAAACTGGAAGCATATTATTTGTCAAATTTTAAATATTGCTCAACATTTCTAAACTACATTCTCAAATGTAATATATAGACTTGAGACTATTTTTTCTTTTTGTCAAATTTTAAATTTTGTTCAACATTTCTAAACCACATTCTCAAATGTAATATATAGACTTCAGCCTATTTTTTCCTTTTACTCGAAATACATGCGTGTATGGTATATAAGGTAAGTTATGCTAAAAATCCAAATTTCACTAAAAACCTTACTACTCAAATGATCAATTTTTTATCAATTAAAATTATAAACTTTTAATCATTTTACTAATGTAAAACATTAACAATCGTAATTTTAAAAAGTATTTGAGCTTATATTTTATAAATTTTATTAATAGGACTATTTCTTTTTCTTAATCTTTTTCCTCGATTTTTTTAATGCTTTCAATTTGTCATGACGCATAAGTAAAAATGAAAAAAGACCTAAATGAGGGTAAATTTCCTATGTCTTCTTAAATCTTGTTTAGTTCTATTATAGTTTTGCTCGAACATGATTTATATTTTTGTTCCTTATTTTTTATTATTATATTATGTTGCCATTTTTGCTCTTATCATTTTAAGCTTTATTTTCGCGTAGTAGATTCTATTATCTATTGTTTACGTCCTGTTTGCGGGCATGTTTGATGGTCCAAATTTTTGGATACATTCTTAGATTCATCGTGTTTTTTTATTTATTATTTTCTTAGTTTTTTAATATGCTTCAATTTATTTATAAGAATGATTCAGATTTTAAAGTTTGGAAAAAATAAATTCTCATACTCAATTTATGTTTTTACTATTATAGTTTTTTTTTTGGTAATTCAGAAAAAATGAATAAATAATCAAGGATATATACAAGAAGGTTCGCAGATGATGCCGCAAAAGGCTCGTCCAGCGAAGCCTCTGGGCAAACCAAAAGAAACAAAGGGACACCGCAGCATAAGAAGAAGCAACCCGAAACCCAAACAACTATTATAGTTTTTGCTTCCTTAGTATTTGGGACCTTCGACTTAGCCTGTGACTTTCTAAGCCACCTAATATATAAAGTCCATTTTCATATTTTATAACTAAACATGCACACTAGATTTCAAAATACTTTTATATTCATACTTGTATTTAATCTTGTAGATAAAAGTTTCAACTTGTTTAATATCAAAACATATTCAAGTTTTTAGTTTTTGCATGGATAAAGGCCTAGTAGGTGACCGTATGCCCTGGTCTACCTAAATACAAATCTAATTTAGCAACTCCAATCATTAGGTCACCATATGCTTAATCCTATATAATTTGCTTGGGCTCATTTCGCAAATTAGGTTTTAATAGCTTATTCTTTCACTTAAGTTTAATTTGGTAATTTAGGACCAATACAATATTTTAGGCTAATTTATTTATACATAAATTATAGGCTCATAGGTTGAGCATAACAATTTCAAAGATCTATAAGGTATATAGACTAAATCCTAAAAATGACAGTACAGATTTAATACAAGAATTAAAGGAGAAAAGTGCATAAAAAAAATGCTTATTAGATACATAACAATTCCCTTGTTTTTCTTCTCTTTTTCTTCATCAATAGTAACCTACTCACTCTTAGCTTCCTTTTGTTTAATATTAGTTAGCCTCACGGTGGTCACCTTCTCAGATTCTTGAAAATTAAGCATTATGTTGGTACGTAACGATCTTTGGAGTCGATCAGCTACTAACATAGCTAGTTAACCAATATGGTTTTTTATATTGCAGATTTACATCTTCTAATTTTAAATTGGAGCCTTATTTATGGCTATAAAATTCATTATAATTCCTTTAAGTTTAGTTTCTCCTTATTTTATTATTTTTGATAATATTCAGTGGAGGTTGCCTTTGAGTTTCTTGCTCACTCTATAAGAAGTTCGATTGATCTCACTATTTTGGATTGTGGTTATTGATATAGGGGTAAGTTTAAAGTTGTCAGTAATTCCCCTAATAATCAATTTGTTCAATTGTCCTAAAATAGGATTTGCAATCTTACATTCATTACTACTATGCTCCTCCTTAAACCAATCACAACGTAATTCTTGTGCAAGTTATACTAATAATCTCAAGTTATTAATTTTCCTCATAAACACCTCCAATTGAGTTTCCAATGTAGCCAAAGCATCCTCATTGTGTATAATTATTGGGTTTATTGTCCTTCCCCTACTCAATGACCATTGATAATTGTTCTTTGCTATCTCCTCAATCATTTCTAAGTTGAATTCTAGATTTTTGCAACACAAGACTCACCTAGTTGCTACATGAACCATCTACTTTGTAGATAAATCCAGATCATTATAGAATATCTAAAATTAAAATTTTATCTAAACAAGGCTAGGAAATTTGGCTAACCAAAAGCCAACAATCATGAACTAAGTTGACTAGGTTTCAAGTCAAGCTTGGACTTTTTAAAAATTTTGGTCTTTTGACTAAGCTTAATATCAAGCTCCATGACTCAAACTCCAAACTTGTCACATACACAAAATAACATTGTGTAAACAAAACAGGTTTTCTATGCTTTATTTATTGTTTGGTTTGTTATCCATCTAAGCTCCCCTCCCACCAACCTCCATTTCAACCCTCAACTTCTCTCTCAAACTCTCAGTCTATCTATTTGAATTTTCATTTTATGACTTACCTCTTTAAGTTTCTTGATTTTTGACATCCAATTTGTTTTACCTTTTATCTTTTCTGGGATGATTCTATAACTGATTCTAAATACATTTTTTGTATTGATGATACTTTTCTTTATAGTTTTTCTTCATTCTGGGTTAATCACCTTTATGGTAAAGTAGACTATTTTTAGGAAATATTGAGTTTTAGGTTCAAATATGTTGAGTTCTTTTAGGGTTTTATCATAATGTCTTAATGGGAAATCAATGGTGGTTTTTGATATTTTGAGAAGGAAATTCTAGATTAGCAATTCACTCAACTCATAAATACCTTTTCTTTTCTTATCTTTTGGCTAGAGAATTTGCTTAATAGATTAATCTTTTACACTTTTAGAGAACCTCAAATTGTGGTTTCCAAGTAAGTGGATTCTTGTGTCTAGTAATTTAAGGGTAGTAGCTCTAGGTACAAGTTGAAAGCAACCTTGAAGATGACATGGACTTAGTTTTTTGGGCATAACCTAGTCTAATCGGGCTTTAGGTCGCTTAGAACCTGATCAATTTTAGATTGTTCAAGCCTATCATGATCTAATTGGGCTTTAAACTACTTGAGGCTTAATGAAACGTAAGCTCAAGCCAAGCAACTTGCACTTAGTTGGGCTTTAAATTAGGTTCAAACCTAGAAAATTGTTTTCATAGGTTCAAGTTGAGCCCCGCTAGTTACCATCCTTAATCTCGATAACTCCTTAACATATCCATATATCTGTTCCAGTTTCATAAAGTGTTTTGTTGTCACACTATCAATAGGAAGAAATATCATTTATAAGCTTGTATAGTCCAATGTGGGTTTATGTGCTCACTCTATATCAATAAGTTGGTTAAACTTGTAATCAACACAACACCAAGCATAAAACCAAAGGATTAAAAATTTAGAAAAGAAAAGAATATATAAAAACAAATACCAATACATTAAAAAAAATGACTAGAGTAATAGTCATAGAGTTTTTTAAACATAAATTGCTTTTTCAAAAATAATGCTAAAAACTTGAATGTGTTTTCTCTACTTAAGTTTTCTTTATTACTGATCTATTGCCTATAACTAAAGCAAGTTTACCTATCATTAGTAAGTAACACAATGGTAAGTACAAATCCATCCCTCAAAGAAGCAATACGGGTTTAGAAAAATCTAAAACTAATAGCTAGTCAATTAAATGAAAGAAACGAGTTTTTGAGGATTAAAAATTAAATTTTAAACTAGGTAGAGTAAACAACCACTAGAGATAGAATGACTTAATCTATTTAGAATGAATTTATCATTTGGATCGATATAATTTCTTTGACATTTAAACTAAACTCTCTTTAAACTACAACCATTTACTCTTTGGTTGGTTAACGTGTATCTATACCAATCTAACACCCTTTTAAATGCTTAAGATACATAAAATTATATGAAAGGTTTCACCTTAACACTAAGGAGATTATGCACATCAATCTTTAGCATCCCATTCAACCCCTTTTACCTAATTCATAGTCCACTCATAAGTAGGCTCTCTTGAGGCATCCGTATGTAAATTTGAAGTAGATCTAAATTTTAACATTAATAAATTCATTTAAGATAAATTAAAGATAATTTGCATATAAATCTCATATAATAAATAAAAATGAATAAATTCATACAAAGCAAATACTAGTGTTCTCTCCTATCTAGACATATAAAATAATTAACCATTAATGATGTTCAAACTAACAAACACCATAAAGAAACAAAGGAAATAAAAATAAAAAGAACTTTAGAGTTGATCTCAATATTCTGATTGATAATCTTAAGTTATTGGGATGATTTTTATCTTCTTTTCCTATAAAGATGACTACTTCATTGCTCTTATATGTTTTTTCTCTTTCCCTTGGCTACTAACCCTAAGTTTAGAATGAAAGAATAAGAACAATCTCCTTTAAATTAGATTTTCTCATGTCTATTTATTGTTTTTCATGTTTAGAAACTTATTATAGGATATGATTATATCCTAGACAGTGGATGACTCAAAAACTCACAAAACTAGAAATAAAAAAAATTGTATATCACTTTTTTAGCTTTTCATATATGCTTGAGTCATCTTAATCAGTGTTTATAAGAGAAATTATGATCAGTTTACAAAGCATTGTTTAAGTTGTACTGTAAATTTGTATTGAGGGGACACAAACTCTAACATACCCTTTCCCTAGGCTGTAAATCTCTTTGTTTCTTTTTTTTTTTTGACAAGCATATAGTATGAGGCATGACCGTGTATCAGGATGTGTCACTCCTTTGTTACTTGTTGGAAAATAATCATTGCTTTATTTTGTTTATAATGTTGCTTTACAGTTGCTTGGTCGGACCAATTCACAAGTAGTGTTCTAAAATTGAAAAGGTTTGTGATTCAAATTCTAAGTCAATGTGAGAGTGCAGTAGGGTGTGAAAGGAATTAAAGCATATTTGAATTCATCAATTCTAAGAGAAGGAATAAAATGGAGCACAAAAGATTAAACTACTTGATCTTTGTTTAATGCAATTTAAAGCTTTAAAAAAGGTATGTTATTATCACTATTAAGTTTAATATAATTTATTAATAATTTAATTTTATTTGTTTACTATAACTCTTAGTAGAACAAGTAGTTCTACATATCCAGTTTGCTTTAATCTTATTGATCTTTTAGTGGATTGAGTTTTAGAGGAATCGAGTTTGAAAGATGAGAGTGATTTGGAAGATAATCTTAAATAGGAAAGTATTGACATATCATTTGGTGCAATGAACTTGAACGATGGTAATAATGAGGCTCCTCTCGATGAAGAAGATTATATACCAAATGAGAATTGAGGTCAAAATGATTTGTGCAGATATTCAATTGAATGAACTTCCAAGTTTTTAGTTCTTCTCTTCTTTAAATTTCAGTTATAATTGATGCATATGTTAAATTATATATATGCTACATAAACATAAAAGTTTTAATTGTAAATCTCAATTTTTATTCCTCGACGTGAACTCTTGTTGTAATAATTGAGTCATGAAAATTTATTATTCTTTTTATTTGATTTTGAAGTGATTATTATTTATTATGTGATAAAATTGTAACATTTTAAGTATTTTTTATTATCTTTAATTTTATATCTGTACAATGTTTAAACAATATTTTACATTAATTTTGAATATTATTTATATGTGAAATAATTGAAAAGTAATGGTAATAGAAATAAATAAAATTTTATTGTTATAATTTTTAGAAATAGTCTATATAAAATATAAATTATAAGAACAATATATTAAAAGACTATTTTAAAATTTTGATAAAATTTAAGAATTATTTTATAATTTTTAAAGATTATCAAAACAGACCTACTTTTAGCCACTACCATTTACCACTATCAATATAATAACATACCAAAAAAAAAGTAACGCTAAAGAGATAATCATTACCAATGGAATTGACGCAAGCATAAGATACAGGTTATCCAACATCCGAATGTTACTCTACTAATGAATTCTATCAAAGTTCTTTGACGAGTTTCCCTTAGGATATGGAGAAACAACAGGATTCACACCTAGTGCAATGTAATTAGTTTGGAATATTAATGCCAGGGTTATCAGCTTTATTTACGGTCTAGTTCTTACATCTAGTTTTAAAGATGGCAATGGATTGATCTCTGGTTTTTTTTAAAGCAAAACAAATTTGTTTTGCGTTAACCGTCAGGCCTCGGGCTTGGCTTGGGCTCGAACCTGGTCGGGCCAGGAAAATAGGGCTCAAGGTTCGATCAACTTGGGCCTGGCCTATTGAATTCATACGAGGACCAGGCCAGTCTGCCATCCCTATCTAGTTTCTTTCATTGATCATTTTTAAGTCTTGATATGGTTGTAATGTTTCCTCCTTAAATTAATACCATTTTCATCTTCCAAAAAAATAATTTTAATTAAATTTTGTGCTAAACCAAGATTAGCATCTAAACCAAATAATGACATACTACATATATAAATCACAAGTTTTAGTTTATTCTAGATGATAAAGTAAACAAAGTTTGGAAGAATGTGGTTGTTTTTCATTGCATTTTGTGAAAAACTTTAGAGCATTTATATACAAGTAAAAAAAGAATCAGCAAAAGATTTAAAAACCATACTACAACTAATAATTTTACCTTTTTTGATCTAAGCTTATCTACAAAGATTGACCAGTAATCTTATTTACAAAAATTTAATACTTAAGATACATGTAAATATAACATTATCAGCCCCCCTTAAGCTCATGATGGGTGGCAATCGTGAGCTTGTGATAAAGACGTTGGAAAATTGAAGAGAATAAAGGCTTGGTCATAACATCAATAATTTGAAGAGTAGATGCAATGTGTCTAATGTAGAGTGCTTTGTTAACAAAATGTGTATTAGTTTTAATGTGCTTGGTGCAAGCATAAGTGATCGGATCAGAAGCAAGGAATGTAGCACTAATAATATCACACCAGAGAGTAGGTATAACATTGGAGAAACCAATTTCTCCCAGAATAGAAGTGATCCAACAGAGTTCTGCTGCGACTAGAGTAATGCTTCGATATTTAACTTTAGTATTAGATCTGGCAACAATAGGCAATTTCTTAGCACTCCAAAAGATTAAATTAGGCCCAAGATAGATGCAACATCCAGAAGTAAAGCGATGATCGTTAGGACAACTAGCCCAATCAGTATCACAATAGGCATGTAATTGAATTGAGGAGGATTTGAGAAAGTGAATGTCGTGAGATGATGTAGATCAAAGATAACAGAGAATTTGTTTAACTACAGTCCAATGCACATTAGTGAGGCAATGAAAAACTAGGAGACCTTATTCATAGCAAATTGAATTTTAGGGCAAATAAGGCAAAGATATTGAAGAGCACCAATAACATTTCGATACTCAAAGGGTTCAAAAGGGGTATGCCATGGTTTTTGGATAGAGAGAGATAGAGTAATCAAAATGTGAACAAGTTTGTAATGATCAAGACCTATCTGAGGAAGAAGATCATTGGTGTATTTGGTTTAGTTAAGAAGAATATTGGTGGATGTGGAAGTAGCTTCAAGACTAAGAAAATGATGTAGCGGGCCTAAGTCTTTAATGGAGAAAGTGGAATGAAGATTTTGGATAAGGGTGGAAATATAGGATGGAAATGAACCAGTAACCAAAATATCATCCACATAAACTAAGACGAATGTGATTTAAGAGGAAGTGCTATTAATGAAGAGATAAGGGGTCAAATTTGGAGGAAGGAAAGTGTAAGTCAAGAAGTTTCTGACTTGGACGATGTAACCAAGCTCTAAGAGCTTGTTTGAGACCATACAAGACTTTGTCAAGATGACAGACATACTGAGGATAATGAGGATCTTGAAAACCAAGAGGTTAGGACGTGAAGACTTTTTCATGAAAATGACCATGAAGAAAGGCATTATTAACATCAAGTTAGCGGACTAACCAATTTTTAGAAAAAAGCAATGGTGAGGATGAGACAAATAGTAGTAGGTTTAGCAACAAGAAGCTTGGTGAAAACTAGACGCTTGGTGAAAACCTGTGGCAACAAAAAAAGATTTATAACATTGAATAGTGCCATCAGGATTACGTTTGGTGTGAAACACACATTTACAACCGACAATGTTAACATTTGATAGAGAAGGAGCAAGAGCCCAATTATCATTGTGATGGATAGCAGTGAACTCATCAAGCATAGCCTAACTCCAGTGAGGAAATTCATTTGCTTGGGTAAATGACATAGGGTTGGGAGAAGATTTAGTAAGCATGGAGTAGGTGATGTAGTCAGAAAATAGTCAAGAAGTATGAATCTGATCACAAATCAATGTGACCATTATATAGGAAGATTGTGTTTAATGAGGTGGTGAAGGGGGTACAAAGTTTAGTGGTAAAGGAGATGGAGGGAGTGGAGTGAAAGGTACGGGAAGTGAGCGAAGTGTGGTGGGTAAGGATGTAGATGGTGTGGATAGAGAGTGAGCATAAAGAAAATCATGTTCAAGGGAACAAACATGGCAAAAAATATAAAGTTTGGATGTTTAAGGATCAAAGCAACGATAGCCTTTATACTGAAAACAATAGCCAAGGAAGACACATAGAGTAGATTTGGGTGTGAGTTTATCAGGGTGAGTGGAATCAAGAAAAGGAAAGCAAGTACATTCAAAAACTCGTAAATTAGAGAGATTTGGTAAGTTAGTGAATAGTAATTCATGAGGGAAATTTTGTTAAGGATAGGAATGGGTAAAAGGTTGATAAGGTAGACAGCAGTGGAGAAAGCTTCAAACTAGAAAACTTTAGGAAAATAGGCATACAAAAGAAGGATGAGACCTATTTCACTAGTATAACAAATTTTGCGTCTAACAAGACCAATTTGTTGAGGAGTGTAAGAATACGAAATGCGATAAGTGATACCATTGATTGTAAGATATTAGACAAAGGCACCTTTTATGTGTACTAGAACTCCATCGCATTGAAATTGTTTGAAGAATAAATTTTCAGTTGTGATTTTAAAAGTTTAAAAAATATACAGAGCAACCACATTCTTCCAAACTCTGATTATTTTATCATAGTTTTAGAGCTCACTCCCATTTTTTAGCTACTTTCTTTTCATTCTTAAAACCCTTATTACACTCATCCAATTTCAGTAATACACAAACACAACCCACAAACAAATACTTTGCATTACCAAATTCACATAATCACTCCCATTTTTTAGCTACTTTCTTTTCATTCTTAAAATCCTTATTACACTCGTCCAATTTCAGTAATACACAAACATAACCCACAAACAAATACTTTGCGTTATCAAATTTACATAATCAACAATTAGTCATAACTTCGATTTCAACAATAACAAAATCTATTACTAGAATACAACAAACCCCAGCATTTTCACACATCTAAACATTACCGTCTAGTCTGTTAGTCATATTAACTACATAGAAACATCCACAACCTCATCTTTTTGTCCACAACTTCCTGCATTAATACAAGAACCTCACCCTCATTCCATTACCACTTACACCAATAACAGCTATGGCAAAACCTACCACTCCAATTTTACCCTTCAACCAATTAACCAATTTCCTTACCACACCCCTAGACACGAAAAATTACCTAATTTGATAAATCAAGTCCAAGTTGTTCTCTTCACTCTAATAACATGATAAAATAAACAGAGTTTGAAAGAATGTAGTTGCTTTTCATTGCACTTTGTGAAAGGCCTGTGAACCTTCATATGCAAGTTAAAATAGAATTAGAAAGAGATTTACAGATTATATTGTAAGATTTTTTAAATCTACCTAATGTTCCTACTGTTGAGATTGTGGTCCATTTAATACATTAAACCTTCATCACCCACACGTTAACGCCGATGCTTCCGAGTTTCCTCCTATATGATGGATAGAGGTGTTGAAATAGTTTAAAAATCGATTTTGGGTCCCTATCCTCCAACACACGAAAATAGACATCATCGCATCATGTAAGAGTGAGGCTAGAAGATTCAAAATCCAGAGACGTTGCTGGACATTCGTGAAGCAATGGCTGGAGGTATATTGATTCGGTTATGATTTCGTTGCTATATACATGAATAATATGCATGTGTCTTGCTTACACGTACATTTTGTTGTGTTATGAAATGCATGTAATATTGTTACATTTGGTATCAGAGCTTCAGTGCCTCTGTCTTGCTTATAAACTGTTGAAAAAACTGTCTCTATTATGCTCTATTCTTGTTGTTTTTCGTTCGGAAGACATGAGCTTGAGGTTGTTGAATATTTCGACATTTTTTGTACATGATGGACATTATAGTCGTGTTTTGATACTCTATGAAGCACCCAACGGTGATTGGATCGTGAAGAGAGGAGGGACGATCACAACCGAACATGATGGCTTCAAACGTCGCCATCTATGCAACGTCACATGGTTGGTTTTCCAACGTCTCACGCACGTCGACTAGTCGTCGTCGTCCCATCGCCAACCATCATCCATCTTTTGGCATCTTCTGTGCACCTGGTGCATCGGGTATAGAGCCTGGTGACGACTCTGTCATGTTTTTTTTGAAAACTTATTAATATTAATTATGTTAATATTAGGAATTATTGGGTTAATCAAGACTGGCAAGGTGTTCTTACCCTTGCAAATTAACCCTACACGAATAACAAGTAGTATATGAGAGTAAGGATCGTTCCCTCGAAGATCTAATAAAGGAAAGCTAAATTTCGTCAAACTTGTTAGTTTTTAGTCAAAGAAAATAAACAACGACTTAAACAAAACAAAAAATCTGAAATGCAAACTAACCTTAATGATGAAGTAATTAATGCAAAATACTAACTAAACCAGAAAACAGAAACAGTTAACGGAAAACAGAAATCAATAGATAATCTAACGCGAATAGAATCAGATTTGATGCAAACAAAAATCAAACGAAATCAACTAAATTGGACTCGAAACAATGCACGAAAATAAATGATTAGGGGGGTTTGATCTCGGCAATTTAGAATTAAAAGAACACGAAATTAAACAAGTATTAAATCAAAATTCGGAAGAAACCAAAATTACGGAAACTTCAATTGCAAAGGATTTCGCCAACGAAACCAATTAATTCATTCATCGGACTCTAGGAATTATTTGTGTACTGTGTTTACATAATCATGGATCACCAACTTACTGATTTTATG
>JAOSBL010000007.1:71084-86418 GCA_027568915.1 Erythroxylum roraimae
TTCTTTCTCCCGAATAGAGAGCCTTTGCAACCCTGAATCCATGAAGCTAAAACGAAAATCTAAGAGAGACCAACGTAAAAATAATACCTAGACCTCACCTTGCACATGAATGGCAAGACCAACACTTGCACTCGTAGAGAGAGAGAGAGAGAGGCAAGACCTAATTTCCAGCACGCGAGCATAACAATAATAGGTTCTTATATAAAAATAATCAAATAGAGCATTCAATCATTCTTACATAACACCCCAGCATTAAACATAGGATAACACAATCAATGCTTAAGAGAAAGAACATCAAACAATGAGAGGAATGCTTAATCGGGTTTTCGACGTCGATGTCACCTCCAAACTGGCATTGGAATATTTAGCTCTGCATGGGTCTCCAAAGGTTGAGAGGTTTGCTCCTCTTCATTCTCCCGAAACCTCTATTTCGGCTCTTCAAATTTTTCCTAGATGAAAACGTAAGTTTCTACCTTTAAAACGATGCTTTTATACAAAAATGTACGATTTCAAGTGAGGTGGCGTTGTCTCACAGCCATGAGACACCTTGCATGGGCGTGACGTGGGTTGTCACGTCCATGCGACTAGTGTCACACCCATGACATGGTGTGACATAACTCTCAATGCTTAAGACCATGTCCACATGCTTTTTCAATTCTTTTAACATTTTCTTGTCTTCTGTTTCTCTAATATCTCTTGTTCTTGCTCCATGAAGACAAGTGGGTGTGTATCTTCAAAAAACAGCTCTAATATAGTGCTTTCGACTCACTTTAGCTCTATTGCTTCCGAATTATGCCTAAAATCAAATATGAACTAAAATGAGTATCCTAAGCATTCTCATAACAATAATCACTAAGTGTTATGGAATAAATTCATAATCAATTAAGCACACATCAATTTTCCTCACACTTAGCTTTGACCGTCCTTAAGAAAAACATCAAAATCAAGATCATAGACCCAAAAACATTTACACTATTCTCATATTTTCCGAGAATACATAATCATAAACAAAGATGAATGACTTTCAACAACCATAGCAAGATTTTTAACATTCAAAGCTTTTACTCGTGATCAATCAACGTTCATCACCTTCAGAAACTGAGCATTCTAATGTTAGACTTGGACAAAATGTGTTTAAATAAGATAGATTCATAGGTGAACTCAAATACTATTCATGATCATGACATTCCACAACTTTGTAAATCATTTTATTTCTTCACAGCTAAGAGTCACATGCATAATCATGAATTAAAGGACTTTTTAGGTTATAATGTGGGCAAAGGTAAGGTGAGATGTATTTGGATAGTATAGTGTAAAAGCCGTCAAAGCTAGTGAAATAAGAAAAACACTTAATAGACCATCAAGTGAAAAAACCAACATTCGCTCACAATTGTATACATCAACTATCTCACCACAAACCACATCAAGCATATATCATTCACAAAAGTTGATCATAAATAAGACTTTGTAACCATAGGGAGTGACCATTGAAAGCAACATCCACCTCATATCTAACATACTCAAGTAACTCATTCAATACAACTTTAGGAGGAAAGACTAATCATAAGTAACTTTGTAACACATATGCATTTCCTTCTTGATACTTTCATTTAAACATTTTTCTTTTCCTTTTCCTTTTCCTTTTCCTTTTCCTTTTCCTTTGCTTTTCTCTTTTTCTTTCTTTTCTTTTTGTCATATAAAAATTAAAAGAAACTACATTAATATAAGAATTTCATTGATAAGACATAAAACAACATCATAACAATTATAACTATCTCACACATATGCACGCCCCACACTTATACTTTTGTACATCCATAATCATCAACAATCAACAAATGAATGGGTAGGACATCCACAGTCACTCATAGAGGGATCTACATCCTAAACCAAATGTCCATAATGATGACTGATATAGACTGGTTCTCCATCAGGTTTTAAATAATAGATTGGAGGTCTATGTTTTCCTTCTCTATGAGAGAACACTGGTTGAATCATTAGGATAGGGCCTGATGTATGTGAGGGTCCAAATTGATCTTCATTGGGCCTGGTGTAGATGGATTTCACGGTTCCATCTCGTAAGGTCTTCATAATAGATGGAGTAGTGGTGTGAAAGGAATGCTCGTGAGGGGCATGAAACACTTTTTGGTAGTTAGTGATTTATTCAGTTGGCATTAACTTTTCAAGTTCCGCTGGTGGTAACTGCTTCAGGATTTGGATTATGGTAGTTTGATCATGAGCTCTATCTGCTACCATGTACAAGGCATCATAAGTAGAGTTTGGGAAGTTGAGATCTATGGCATGATTCTACAAACGATAAATCATCTAGTAGTGAAGAGTAGTCATAATAGTTGTAGGTGTAGACTAGATCTGAACTTGAAGTCATTCAGACAAAGTAGGATCATCTAGCCTGATATTAAAATCAGGGGCAATTGTAACATCCCATTACCTACGTTAAGGATAAAATAGTAAATATGAGAGACTACTGAGAGATTAGAAATTACATTTCATGTTCATGTATAATATGACATGCACATACACGTGAATAGTGAAATTTTACACATGAATATGTCTGTGCATGCATTCATTGACATTCCAGGTATAATTGTTTCTAAATGTGATTTCTATTGAGAATTGTGGTTTTTATGCGTTAAAAATTGATTTGGAGAGTGTAATTGCTGATTTAGAATTTTTGAAATTTTTGGAGAAATTTCTGGAAATTGTTGAGTATTTTTGGACTAAGAAAATTGCCAAATGGCAAAACTACTAATAAATGGTAGTAGAAATTAATGTCCAATGGCAATGGAAATTTTGATAAATGACCTTAGGATTTATTCACAAGTGCTATTGAAAATTGGGGGACAATTGGAGTAGAAATTGAAATTAATTGGACTAGTTAAATGAGGGAACCTATTTTAATGCCTTAGAAATTGGTGCAAGTGACACATGTCTTAAGTTGATTTTTTTATTAAAGGACCCCCCTTTTGTTTGCTCTCTCACGGCGCTTCTCTCTTAAAAAGCTATTGGAGTTTTATATTGGTTTCTTCTTCATCTTCGTAGCTTCTCTTCTTCCTCTTCTTTATGGGTTTTGATCCTTCTAACCTCCATTTTCGTTGAACCTAACCCACTCATCTTCCACTTGCTACTCTTCCACCTTGCTCTCTCTTTCATTCCCACCAAAAAACCTAACCTTCTAACCCTAAAGATAGTGATGATCGTGGGTGGTGTTTGAAGTTAGGTATTTTTTATTTTCTTGAAGAGTTTGAAGATTGGTAGCTAAATCAAGTAAGTCATGTTTTAATTTTTATGGGTAATGTTAAATGGAGCAGTTATGATGATAGTTAGAGGTTAATGCATGAAATGGTGTTTTGTGTGATGAACATGAGTGATGCAAGGTTTAGGTAAATGTCTTGCCTTTGTATGTGCTTGATGAATAATAAATTATGAATTGTTATAGTGATGTTTTGAGGTGGAATAATCTTCATAATGGGGTGAGAAATGAGTGCAGAAAATGGGTGGATGAATGTATATGTTTGTGTTCTATTTTGGGTATTTATGATCAAGCATGGAATTTTGATTTGTGTATAGATGATGTTGAGCTAAACTTGAAGTGTACATGAAGTGGTTATTAACTTGAAATAATGAACTTAGGAAAGAGATTTGTTATGGAAAAAGAATAGGAATTTATGAATGATGAGATGTAGTTGAATGTTGATAAAGAAATGAACATATATGCATATATTGATCTTTTGTTTCATATAAATGCTAAATAATGGGTTAAGAGTTGTTTATGGATGAGTGTAGAAATGAGAATGAGGAGGAGAGGGAGTAGAAAAGGGTGATCTTGGTATGAGTTGTGTTAAGGAAAAAAATTTGGAAGCAAAATTTGTAGTTGATCTGGAAAATATTCATTGAGTATACTTCAGTCTTTTAGCCATAACTTTTTCTCTAATTATCCAAATTAGATGATTCTTAATTTGCATTAAACTAGAGACATATAACGACATTTTTCATGAAGACGTAGAATTCAAATTCTGTCCATAAGAGTCTCAAAATCTAACCTAAAGCTGAAAAACTGGGTATGCTTCTGTGAATGTTCGCTGCGGCAAACTCCTTGCTTCACTGCGACGAACTCGAAGGATTTGGCAAGGATTCCTTTCGGGAAAAGTTTGCCACGACCAACTCTAGGTTTTGTTGTGGCGAACTTGTGAATATTTTGTGAGAATTCCCCTCTGGAGGAGTTCGCCGCGGTGAACTTCTCTCTACACTAAATATGTTTTAGTATTTTAGGCATAACTTTTTCTATAGCTATCCAAATGGACTGTTTTTGGTTTAGAGTAAACTAGAGACATAGGGATACAAATTCTATGAAGAAACCAAATTTTAATTCAGTCTCTAAGAGTTTCAATTTCTAGATGGAAATTGAATACAGGGCACTATCTCAGTATAAGAATAGTCCGAAAATATTTGGAGAATAACTTTCAAAATACTAAACCAAATTGAACAATATTGGTGTCATTAGATACTTAAGAGATAGGAGAACACTTTTCTAGAAGAGAGTACCATCAAATTTCTTTATTTTCATTGTCTAAATGATCAAGAACAGTAGACCTAAAAGTTAGTGTTTGGAGAAAAATCTGAAATGATTCATTGGGTTATGAAATTGGATTCAAATGGTTTATTGAGGTATAGACCTTACGGAAAAATGCTAGTTAAGTGATTTTTGATATTTGATTGTTTTGTGATTAAATTGTGGAATGATACCCAGGATTGTCATAAACATGCATTGTACATAATTCATTTCATTCATGTGCATTATTAAACACTAATGATTGTACATATTGTGATATATGTGTATGTTGTTTGATATAGAGGAGCAACTGGAATATCAACCTTTAGACGTTGCCGAAACTTCCAAGCATTAGCTTCGGGAGCAACTGGTGAGTAGCCTAGACGGTTTCTTTCAATTATTGTTTGCTTAAATTATGTTTTGAATGAAAAATGAATGTGAATTGAATTGTGTTAATTTCCGGACAGAAGGTCCGATGATTGTGAAATATGGAATCTATATTGAAGTGCTACTTGAATGTGAATGTGAAGAACTATGTGTTTCATAATATGATTGATTGTGATAGATGCATTCCATACATGAATGCACAATCAGATAATGGCAGTTGTGACCAGAGTAGCCACCGATTAGAGCTTAAAGCTCAAAGTGTGAAAAGAGCCTCGAGCTCAGAAAGTGATTAAGAGCCTAAGGCTTACTGTGTAAAATGAGTCCTGTATTCTTATCGAATAAGCGACAGTTATTAATAAGCCCGGTATCTAAAATAGATAGGGATAGTTTAGGCACTCGGTTACTACAACGTAACAATTGGAAAAGAGCCTCATGAACATTTCATATGCATTTTGTTAAGTATGATTGATTGATTGAAATGCATAATTGCCCATGCTTAAGTGAAAATGTGATATATGATCAATTATGCGAAAATGTGATTGTATGTTATGTGAAATGATGTGTTGTATGAATTGAGTAAATCATCGATGATGGTTACCTCATTGAGTTCGCAAAACTTACCAAAATTGCAACGTTGTCTTTTCAGGACCAAGAGATAACTCTAGCTATTGAGAGGCTCTACCAGCCGTGTAGATTGTGATTTGGCAAGAGAAGTCATGGCTCAAAGGTTGGTCAGCTGGAATTTTTGGACAGACTAGATAGATTTTGTATCTTTTCCTCTTTCACATAGCATTTTTGTATTAGATTTTGATGATGTACATGTAAGGAGTGTTGAAAGACACAATGTAGACTTTTAGTTTTTATGCAATGAAATGAGGAAAAAGTTGGTTTTTAAAATATTGTGATTTTCTATTGATGCTTATAAGTGATTAATGATATGATGCCATGTGAAGTAAATGTAGTGATCGATCGTAGCGCGCCATTATTGTAAGATATGTATCGGAATAACCTCTGAGCACCCCGGATGTGTACACTACAGTAAGGGGGCACTACAGCAATGGTGAGGATGACACTTCCATTGTTGAGAGTTGTCAACAGGGTACCAATTAGTACATTTTGGTACGTCGCATAGGCAATGTCTAAAAGAGATATCCTGGCTATAGTAGGTATTCCCTTTCTTACATGGAGGGTGAGAACAAGAAGAATAGCTTCAATATGTAGGTGTGTATGGTTCTGCTCTTTCAAAAGAGAGATGAGCTCCTTTGGGATCTCGAGTTTCACGTATTGTTCTACTGAAGTTGCTTGCAAACCACACTATTCTAAATGAGAATTCTGAATGGTTCCTTTTACTTTAAGCCTGTGTGTGGAGAAGATAGTGCGTATACTCTTTGTATAAGAACGATTACGAGAATATATACTGTAGGGAATAAGTAAAGGTAAAGAAGTATTAAAAATACAATTTTCTTTAGGTACATGGGCTATTTCTAGAAGGTGTTCTATATGATTAAATAAGGAATGTTTCACACTAGAAAGAAGATGGACTATGGATAAGGTTCAAGAAAGATGAATAGGGTCACTGGGTAATGGATTCATGTCTTACGATACCTACCTACTCACTTTCATTAAGAATACTATACTGGAGATGCCTTACAATAGACTTCCATGCCAATGAGAATATCTGGGCCAGGTAGATTACTGTTAAGAACCTTGGTCCATACCACACAGTCAGGGAAGAAACGAATCCCTATTTCCCTTTTAGTGATAAACCCGATCTTAAAAGTATTTCCATCAGCAACAATGAAATATTCATCATGGGAACTCCATACTTTAGGAGGTAAAATGCTAGGCTTCATAATTATTTTTGCTAGATCCAGTATCCATGTACTAGTATCTTTAATGGGCCAATCATACTTATCTTGGAACAATAACTGAATTTGGACATAAGGATGAGGAATAGGGTTGGGAACAAGCTTAAGACACGGTTGTTGTTGTTGTAACATGTAGAGCATGTCTTCTTTAGAACTGAAGATGTCATCTTCATAAATGGAGATATCAAAGGATTCATCATCCTCATTAGAGGAATCAAGGGGAACAATAAACTTAATATCTTTACCTTCACTAAATTGTACTTTAATAAGGTCCTCAATGTTTCCATGATCATTAAGGATTGGCATAATGGCTTCAATAGAATCCAGGAGTTTGATATCCCTTTTTGTCTAATGAGGAAATTGACCAGCAAAATGTCTTGATTTGCCACAAAGAAAACAACAATTTGGTGGTTTCCTTGAGGATTTCTCCTTTTGAAGAAGCAGACAAAACGTCAGCATTTCTTTCTTTTAAAGGGCTTGTAACCTTCCTTAGGAGACATATGGGATCTGTGGAACTTCTTGTAGGAGAACTTCTTGTGATGATGTTTCTTCTTTGTGTGACAATCATAATCTTTTTTCTCCTTACACTTGATCGTCAGATATAGCTTTTTGCACGCTTTCTTTAATAGAGGACTGCCTTTAATTATGTTCTTGAAGAACATCTGTTAATCACATAACTTATCAAGGGAAGCTAAGGCGAGCTGATAGATTTCTCCAAGAGATATATCTTTCATAACTCATCGAAGTGCAGCAATGGTCCTTTGTAACTCAGGTTGTAATTCTTCTGGAAGGGAGGAAATAAATGTATAACGGAGAGTAACATCATTGAAACCATTAAGTAGATAATAATGTTCTATCATACGTTGGAAATGTTTTTGCGAATCTCTTTTTTCTAGAGAACAACATTTCATTTCAAGTTATTCTTGTCACTAATGAACTCTTTATAAATTACTCTAAGAATTAATCCAGCAAATGTGACTTGTACAAACTGAAGTCTACGATATTCATCAAGACTTTGCCACCATTCTCTTAATGTACCAGTAAAATGAGAAGAAAACTTAGACAAAATATCTCGTAAAGGATGATTTGGTTGAGTCATTTGCAAATTAATCCAAGTGCCAAATTCATGGAGACGATCTTTACATTTTCTATGTGGAAGATCATCGAATGTAAACCAGGGACTTGAAGTAGGTTTGGTTGATGGTGCTGGTGCTAATGGTGGTGAAGGTCTAAAGGGTTCAGTTCCTGTGGACTCAGTTTCACTTATTTCTGGCTTATATAGAAGGAAAAGATGGACCTATGATCCACTATTTTAATCTTGATGGAGAACCAATCTATGTTAATCATCATTGTGGACATTTTTTTGGGATGTAGGTCCCTCTATGTGCAAACCAGACTGTGAAGTATGTATGAACCCTGATTCAGACAGTGATGATGATAATGAGCTTTATAATCAACGACGAAGGAAGAAGAACAACAACAAAAAGGAGATCTCTACTTGTCGGCCTACTCGACAAGCTCACTATCACCATGATGATCGTGATGATTCTGAATCTTGGATTGAAAATCTAAGCCCACAACCTAGATATTCTTGAAATGCTCAAAGCTGTTGATATATAACATTTGAAGTATCCAGAGTCAATCCCTAAACATCCTCAGCTAGTTATTCTTTTTATTCCTATTATTACTACACCCTCTCCAATTTCGTGAATGATGGTTAATCCTTATGAGGAAGATTTTCCTTCACTGGAGAGATGAGCAAATTAACAACAAAGGATTATCTTTAACCCATATATTCGTTCCTCTGACATGAGTGCTCATGGAACAATGCTTTCAAATCCTGTTAATGAAACTCTCAACTGCCAAAATGATAATGCTTTGACCCAAAACAAAGTCCTTCAACGAATTAAATCCAAACTTGATTGTTTGACTCAATAAACGCAAGCTACACACCAATGAGTTGATATAGTCTCTACAAAGATCCAGAAACTGTATAGGTCTTACAAAGCTCAAATGGCTAACTTGATGAAACTCTTCGACACTGTGTTGATACTCAGTATTTTGGCCCTGATTTCACAACCAAAGAGCAAGAACTCAAAAGGGTGAAAGAGATTCTTCAATAAATGGAAGCTGACATGTAGAAAGAACAGTCTAAGACTATTTATGGAGCTTATCCTACATCCTTTCCAATTAACCAACCTACCTATCCTTTACTAACATATCCTATCCCACCAATCTATTCTCCACCAACATACCCTAAAGAAGTTAACTACAAAAAGGTATTTAAGTTCAATTATCCTTTAATCAGGCAGTATGTTCATCCTTCCACCACTAAGCCCAAATGAACCAAATGAAAGCCTAAACCTAAAAGCCTCATAAGCCATCACCTTCATACACTAAACCTACTGATCCATATCCTAAACCAACTTATCCTTGGAATAAACCCTTACAGATCCACACTCTACCTTCTTCTCCACTAAGGCCTCAAACTCTGCCATCTACTAGAAAAAAAAGCTCCTCAGATAGAGTTCATCGCAACTCTTGCACTAGTGTCCGTTCCTACAATATCTGAAGATGAATGCCCCTCTGAGTATTATAACTTAACAATTCTTGCACTAACATCTATTCCTAAGATATTTGATGAAGAATGCTCCTTTAAGCATTCTAGCAACTCTGAGCAATCATCTACAGCACTGAACCATTTGAAGTGTCTAAACCTTCTTTTGATGAATCTATATAGTTCGTTGACTTTACATATTAAACTCAAGTCATGATGACCATGCCTCAACCTACAAAATTTGAGCCAGAGATCAGTGAAGCTGAGTCTACAGGAACTGAAGCCTTCAGACCTTCACCACCACCGACCAAACCCACTATAGGTCCCTAGTTTGAATTCAATGATCTTCGTCCTAGAAAATGGAGAGAGTGTCTCCATGAATTCGGTGATTGTATTGATTTGCAAATGACTCGAGCAAATCATCCTTTATGACATATTTTTCTGATTTACTTCTTGTTTTACTGGTACATTACGAGAATGCTGGCAAAGTCCAAATGAATATCTTAGACTTCAGTTCGTTCAAGTTATATCTGCTGGATTGCTTTGTCGAGTAATTCATAAAGAGTTCATTGGTGATTTTCAACTCATTGGCAAATAGGTCAGACAAGAATACTTTGAAATGAAGTGTTATTCTCTGGATTGAAGAGATACAAAAACATTTCCAACATATGACGGAACGTTATTATCTACTCAATGGTTTCAATGATGCTACTCTTCGTTAAACATTCATTTCCTCTCTTTTAGAAGAATTAAAACCTGAGTTACAAAGGACCATTGTTGCACTTTGAAGAGATATGAAAGATATATCTCTTGGAGAAATCTATTAGCTCACCTTAGCTTCTCTTGATAAGCTATGTGATCAACAATTGTTCTTCAAGAATATGATTAAAAGTGATCCTCTGTTAAAGAAAATGTGCAAAAATCCATATTTGACGATCAAGTGTAAGGATGAGAAAGATCAAAGAAGAAACACCATCACAAGAAGTTCCATATATCCTATATGTCTCTTAAGGAGGGTTAGAAGCCCTTCAGAAGAAAGAAACGCCGACATTTGTCTGCTTCTTCAAAAGGCGAAATACTCAAGGAAAACCACCAGATTGTTGTTTTCTTTGTGAGAAATCAGGACATTTTTCTCATCAATTTACTCATAAGACAAAAAGGGATATTAAACTCCTGGATTCCATTAAAGCTATTATGCTGATCCATGATGATTATAAAAACATTGAAGACCTTATTGAAGAACAATCCAATGAAGATAAAGACATTAAGTTTTTTGTTCCCTTGATTTTTCTAATGAGGATGATGACTCCTCTGATATCTCCAGTTTTGAAGATGATCTCT
The DNA here is from genome assembly GCA_027568915.1 of Erythroxylum roraimae. NCBI lineage: Eukaryota > Viridiplantae > Streptophyta > Magnoliopsida > Malpighiales > Erythroxylaceae > Erythroxylum > Erythroxylum roraimae. The sequence goes on from JAOSBL010000007.1 coordinate 81,808, forward strand.
CCAGTTCTGAAGATGACATGCTTTACATGTTACAGTAACAACAAACATGTCTCAAGCTTGTCCCCAAGCCTATTCCTCGTCCCTATGTGCAAATCCAATTACTGTTCTAAGATAAGCATGATCGGCCCATTAAAGTTATTGGGAACATGGATACTGGATCTAACATAACCATTATGAAGCCTAGCATTTTACCTCCTGAAGCATGGAGTTCCCATGATGAGTATTTCACTGTTGTTAATGGAAATTCTTTCAAAATCGGGCTTATCACTAAAAGGAAAATAAGGATTCATTTTTTCCTTTAATTGTGTGGTATGGAGCAAGGTTCTTGGCAATAATCTTCCTGGCCCAAATATTCTTATTGATATAAATGTCTATTGTAAGGCATCTCTACTACAGATTTCACCTACAGGAATTTGATGTCGTGCTAACTTCAGTTCTTATACTGACACCAAGAATGTATTTGACCTTACTCAAATACCACCACTATATGAAGCCTTGAGAGACCAACTTTTGGACTATTGCCTTGAGTCTCATGCACAGTTCTCTCATTCCAATCCTCTATGGAAGAATCCTGATTTCTTCATTTGTCTTCTTTTTAAGAAGAACGAAGATATCAATCCTACTAAGGCTACTCATCCAGGCAAGAACCCTTATGATTTGAAACTAGCCAAAAGGAATGTGTTACCCTTCTTCAATAAGGACTTATTAAGCCCACTAAATCTGATTAAGCTTATTAGGCTTTTTATGTCAACAAAAGGTCTGAACAGACGCAAGGAAAAAAGAGGTTAGTCATTGACTATAAACCTCTAAATGCTTTCCTATATGATGATAAATTCCCATTTGTCAAAGATTAGTACATAGATACTATTTCTAAAGGAAGCTACCATCTTCTCCAAGTTTGATCTTAAAGTAGGATTTTGGAAACTTGGAATAGACCCTCAAGAGAAATACAAGATAGCCTTTTGTATTTCGAACGCCCAATACCAATGGACTGTTATACCATTTGAACTTAAGGTTGCCCCTTCGCTATTTCAACAGGATATGTCGAAGATCTTTGAGCTTATTCTCTATAATGCCTTAATCTACATTGATGACATCTTGCTATACTCTAAAACCTATGAAGATCATCACGTTTAACTCTAAACCTTCTTGGATCTCATAAAGCAACATGGGATTATGCGTTCAACAAAGAAGAGCTAACTCGAAACAGACCAAATAAACTTTTTGGGTATGCATTTCCACAATGGATTCTATCAACCTACATTGCTAGTAAACTACTACATTTTCCTGATAACAATCTCACAACCAAACAAATACAACAATTCCTTAGAATTGTCAATTATATTTGAGATTTCATCCCTCATGTGGCTGATTATACATCGTCCCTAACAAAGTTGCTACAAAAGAATCCACCACCATGGGGAAAAGAGCAAACCAGAACCGTACAACATTTAAAGCAAACCTGTCAACATCCACCAGACTTGAAGATTCCTAAAAAAGGCTAGCGCATTATCCAGCAATGAAATGTTATTCTCAATAAAAGAATTTCATGCTATAAATTCACCATTCACCTTACCAAAGGTAACATCCTAGCTGATTTCCTATCTCTTCCTTTCGGTGTAATCACTACCTTGAATCATATCCCTCTCCTCCTTTCCATGACTGACTTACCTATTACTGTAAGAAAAAAGAATTTATTTTTCCTTCGATTGCTAGTACAACCACTACTGTTGTAGAATTTGCATCTCTTGCCAAATTGAGCATGTTCTATTACCTACACCTCTTCCTCAGCTAGACTAACTCACCTTGCAGCCCATCTTTGTTTAAGTTCAGAGCACCATACCTCATACCTCAATGTGTTCTTCCTTAATGATCCACTCTTCGAGAATGCATTATGGTATCTTTAGGCTCTCTCTACCTTTTATGCCTGTGTTGTCACCTTACCTCCTCTACAACGAAAGAGAAGCCTTACTTTTATAGACTAAGCAAGGGAATAAAGAAAAACAACTTTAAGGAAAAGATTCCTTAGGTACAATCATTCACACAACTTTAAAAAAGAAAATAGTAAAAAGTGGGAAACACATACGTCCTAAATATTCCTAAGGGATAAAAAAGAATCTTTAAGGAGGATGTGGACCCCAAAGATTCTTTTACAAACATAATGACACTTTAGAAAAGACATATAATTATAAAAACAACTAATATACGAGTCCCACAGTGAGAAGTGGAATCTTAGTCATCAGTCACATTGAATCAGTTCTTGCCATGACTAGAGATTAGAAGGAGAAGCTCCTTCACTTGAGTTGTCAGTGTTAGAATGAGCTTTGTAGGTCCTTTGTCTTTTATTGGGACTGGCGTCGTTTGTTTGGATTCTTTGTAGGAATTGATTAAGCTCTTCTTCATTAGGGATAAAAATATCATCATTGGGATCTTATGCATATTAGAAGAAGGAGGCCGGAGGCTGTAAAGGTCTTGCAGTATCAGAGAAAATTCGGATTGGCGTCGAAACCTCAGATTCAAAATATATTGGGTTGTTTGGGCCTAATATGTTAACTTCTATCATTTCAGGTTCACCAGGAATAAATTCTCTTAGGTAGGGTCCAAAAGAAGTAGAGATGACAGGTGTATGCTGAGGGAAATGATTTACGTCCTTAAGAAAAATTCTAAGAGATATAAGGATATTTTCCTTGTACCTTGGCTAGTAGTGTGAAATGTGATGAAAACAGACTCTATTGTCAAAACAGACTCTATTCCTTGTGCAGATTGTTTCTTTAAAAGGGCTTTCCATAATCGATGTTGTTCATTGACTATGGAAAGATGTTTTCTCCATTGTTCCAGTGTTTGATACCACTCAAGGAAAGTTCATAACAAAGAACTTTCATTATCTCAGTCACAGATATATTGGTAGACCTGCAGAGGAGGTAACTTGAAAGCATAGGCATAAAGGGGAGAGAGAGCCCAAAGATACCATAATGCATTCTTAGAGAGTGGACCATTAAGGAAGAACATATTAAGGTATGGTGCTTTGAGAGTAAACAAAGAGGGGTTGCAAGGTGAGTTGGTTTGGCTAAGGAAGAGTTGTAGGTAATAGAACATGCTCAATTTGGCAAGAGATGGAACTTCTGCAATAGTAGTGGGTGTAATACAAATCATAGGAAATAACTTCTTTGCTCTTGCAGTAGTAGGTAAGTCAGCCATGAAACGGAGGAGAGGGGTATGATTTAAGGTAGCAATAACACTGAAAGGAAAAGATAGGAAATCAACTAGGATGTTACCTTTGGTAAGGTGAAAGGTGAATTTATATCGTGAAATCCTTTTAGTGAGAATAGCATTCTATTGCTGGAGAATGCGCTGGCCTTTATCAGGAATCTTCAAGGCTGGTGGATGTTGACATGCTTGTTTTAAATGTTGTATGGTTCTAGTTTGCTCCTTTCCCTATGGTGGATTCTTTTGTAGCAACTTTGATAGGGATGATGTATAATGGGCCATGTGAGGGATGAATCTCGAATATAATTGATAATTCCAAGGATTTGTCGTATCTATTTGGTTGTGAGATTGTTATCAAGAAAATGCAGTAGTTCATTGGCAATGTGTGGTCCAGGCTGATAGAATCCATTGTGGAAATGCATACCTAAAAATTATATTTGGGTCGTTCCTATATGGATCTTATTTTCTAAAAGCATAACCCCCATTGCTTCGTGAGATCCAAGAAGGTTTGGAGTAAAGCATGATGCTCCTTATAGGTTTAGATTATAGCAAGATGTCATCAATGTAGAACAAGGCACTGTGGAGGATAGGCTCAAAGATCTTCTTAATATTTTGTTGAAATAGTGAAGGGGAAACTTTAAGTCCAAACGGCATAACAGTCCACTGGTATTGGTGTTTGGAATACAAAAGGTTGTCTTGTATCTATCTTAAGGTTCAATTCCAAGTTGCCAAAATCCTACTTTAAGATCAAACTTGGAGAAGATGGTAGCTTCCTTTAGAAATAGTACCTGCGTATTAATCTTCAGCAGTGGGAATTTATCATCCTGTAAGAAAGCATTTAGAGGTTTATATTCAATGACTAGCCTATTTTTCCCTCGCTTCTATTCAAACCTTTTGTTGGCATAAAAAACCTGACAAGTCCAATCTGATTTAATGGGCTCAATAAGTCCTTACTGAAGAAGGATAACACAATTTTCTTGCGCTAGTTTTAGATCATCAGGTTTCATACTCAGATAAGTAGCCTCAGTATAATTGATATCTTCATTCTTCTTGAAAGGAAGACGAATGAAGAAATCAGAATTCTTCCATAGAGGATTGGAATGAGAGAATTATGTATGAGACTCAGGACAATAGTCCAAAAATTGATATCTCAAGGCTTTATACTGTGGTGGTACTTGAGTAAGCTCAAATACATTCCTGAAGTCAATGTAAGAACTGAAGTTAGCGTGACATCTGATTCTTGTGGGTAGAATCTGTAGTGGAGATGCATATTACTGTCAAGAACCTTGGTCCATACTGTAACACCCCACTCCCGCGTGACCCGAACCCGACATCGATGGTGATATCCGAGTCCGTGCCCCGCGAGGGTAGCGTGCTACATCACTCAGTAAACTCAGTATAACT
>JAOSBL010000007.1:89184-101175 GCA_027568915.1 Erythroxylum roraimae
TTTTCAAACACAATTCCCACATTATTCACAACAAAATTTCATTTAGGCCTAAATATCGGGAAATGTCATGAATGCATATACAGTTATTTTTCATGTGCAAAGTTTCACTGTTCACCAATACAAATATGCATGAAGATGTCTAATCAGTCCTAACCACTCTCACCCTTTTCCAAATTACTATTCTACCATTCCCGTCGAGAATGGGATGTTACACATACCATACAATCAACGAAGAAATGGATCCCTATTTTCCTTTTAGTGATAAGCCCGATCTTAAAAGTATTTCCCTCAACAATAATGAAATATTCATCATGGGAACTCCATGCTTCAGGAGGTAAAATGCTAGGCTTCATAATTATTTTTGATAGATCCAGTATCCATGTATCTGTAGCTTTAATGGGTAGATTATACTTATCTTGGAACAGTAACTGAATTTGCACATAGGGACAAGGAATAGGCTTGGGAACAATCTTAAGACATAGTTGTTGTTGTTGTAACATGTAGAGCATGTCATCTTCAGAACTGAAGATGTCATCTTTATAAATGGAGATATCATAGGAGTCATCATCCTTATTAGAGGAATAAAGGGAACAACAAACTTGGTGTCTTTGTCCTTACTATATTATTCTTCTATGAGATCTTTCAATGTTTCCATGATCATCATTGATTAGCATGATAGTTTCAATAGAATCTAGGAATTTGATATCCCTTTTTGTCTTATGAGGATATTGACGAGCAAAATGTTTTAATTTGCCACAAAGAAAATAACACCGGTGGTTTTCCTTGAGGACTTCTCCTTTTGAAGAAACGGACAAAACGTCGATGTTTCTTTCTTCCGAAGGGCTTGTAGCTTTTCTTAAGAGACATATGGGATTTATGGAACTTCTTGTGATGATTTTTCTTCTTTGTCTGACAATCACAATCTTTTTTCTCCTTATACTTAATTATCAGATATGGCTTTTTGCACGCTTTCTTTAACAGAGGACCGCCTTTAATCATGTTTTTAGAGAACATCTATTGATCACATAGCTTATCAAGAGAAGTTAAGGCGAGTTGATAGATTTCTCCAAGAGATATATTTTTCATATCTCGATGGAGTGTAGCAATGGTCCTTTGTAACTCAGGTTGTAAATCTTCTGGTATAGAGGAAATGAATGTATAACAAAGAGTAACATCATTGTATCCATTGAGAAGATAATAACGTTCTGTCATATGCTAGAAATGTTTTTGTAAATCTCTTCAATCTAGAGGAAAAAACTTCATTTTAAATTATTATTGTCTGACCTATTTGTCGATGAGTTGAAAGTCACCAGTGAACTCTTTATGAATTACTCCAAGAAGTAACCCAACAGATGTGACTTGAACGAACTGAAGTCTGCGATATTCATTAGGACTTTGCCAGAATTCTCGTAATGTACCAGTAAAACGAGAAGTAAACTCAGACAAAATATGTCATAAATTATTATTTGATTAAGTCATTTGTAAATCAATCCAAGCACCGAATTTATGGAGATGCTCTCTCCATTTTCTAGGTGGAAGACCATCAAACGTAAACCAGGGATCTGAAGTAGGTTTGGTCGGTGGTGTTGGTGATGGTGAAGGTATGAAGGGTTCAGTTCATGTAGACTCAGCTTCACTGATCTCTGGCTCAACTTCTGTAGATTGAGGCAAGGTCATCATGACTTGAGCTAGATTTGTCAAGTCAGCAAACTGTGCAGATTGATCTAAAGAAGGTTCAAACACTTCAAATGGTTCAGCTACTACAGATGATTGTTTAGAGTTACTAAAATGCTCAGAGGGGCATTCTTCCTCAGATATCTCAAGAATAGATGATGGTGTAAGAATTTTTAAGTTATAATTCTCAGAGGGGCATTCATCTTCAGATATGGTAGGAACGGACGCTGGTGTAAGAGTTGCTATGAACTCTGTCTGAGGAGCTTTTTTTCCCAGTATATGGAGGAGATTAAGGCTTTGGTGGAGAAGCAGGTGGAGTGTAGTTCTGTAAGGTTTTATTCCACAAATCAGCTAGTTAGGGTATAGATCAACAGGTTTAGTGTATGAAGGTGATGGCTCATGAGGCTTTTTAGGTTTAGGCTTTGATTTGGTCCATTTGGGCTTAGTGGTGGAAAGATGAACATATTGCTTGATCAAAGGATAACTGAACTTAAATATCTTTTCGAGTCAACTAATTCAGGGTATATTGGTGGAGAATAGATTGGTGGGATAGGATATGTTGATAAAGGGTAGGTAAGTTGGTTAACTGGAAAGGATGTAGGATAAGTATATAGTTTCCTCTTCAAAAAATGATCCCAAATTTCTTTTGTTGTCTTCTTCTCCTCTATGCTTGACAACATCTCATTTGCTAGCGCCAGATGAAGATTTGCAATAGCATTCCCGTCCATCTCATTCCACTTATTATCATCTTTGAATGTTGTCGGCCTTTCGCTGATGGCCGCTAAACAATTATCTTTTCTCAAGATAGCCTTCATCTTCAACTTCCACAATGAGAAATTACTCCCATTGAACCTTTCAATCGTAAATTTTGTTATCATTGCTTCTATCACGAACAGAATTTTGGCTCTCACTATTTCACGTGAATAGTATCCGTATGTATGAATAGTATTATACACGTATGTATGAATAGTACATGTGAATAGTATTGTATATTTGAATTACAGTAACTGCACAGTGTTATGCAAAAATAAATGCATGAACAGTTGTCACCTTTTGTGGTTACTGTTCGCCAACTTTCACTGTGCTCACCTGAACTCCGAATGGATTACACCAAAAAATTTCGTCGTAATTTTCTCACCTTGCTCTGATACCACTTGTAAAAATCGACCGAATTAGAACAGATTTGTAGCTAAAATGAAACTGAAAATATTAAAGATAAAATAGACATACAAATTTTACGTGAAAAACCTCTAAATTAGGGGGAAAAAACTACAGGCAAGGATAGGAGAATTTTACTATAAGAAAAATAGAGAATTATAAACTAGATTCACAAAATATACAAAATATTTTGCCTCATTTTTTTTCTCTTTTCTCACTCACTCTCACTTCTTTTATCTGCTAATGGGATGATTTGCTCTCTTCATCTCCTGCCTATTTGGCCAGCTATCATTGACTTTTATTTATTTATTTCAACTTTGGTAGGCATCGAAAATGGTGCCTTCCATTTTTGACAATCAACACATAACATATAATAAAATATCAAATGAAGTATTCATATATAACTTGAACTCACAATCTGTGCTTTTGCACAGGGATTTCGATAGTTATGGTAGCAAACCAATGTTTGATTCATTTATCATATTATAATTTGGGTTTTTGTATCTAATGTTTCTTGGGAATTAGTTTCCCACTTTAAATCTAAAGCGAATTCTTTTGTTCTTATGTTAATATTATTTTCTAACAACCTTGTGTATTTGCATTCCATATTACAAAAATAGATTAATTGATTAAATTAACTTCCACACCATTTATTTATTCAAGGTGATACTGATTAAGTTCGTAGACGGAATCAGGCTTGCCTTTAAGAAGGTCTTGGACTCAAAAGGTGGATTGCCCACTCCAGGCGCCCCCACACTCAGGCCCGATCAACTGTGAGGGGGTAAACCACGGTCTGATCCCAGCCAGCTTCTCAAAAAGGCGACCCAACGCTCGGTAGCCTTTAAGAAGGTCTTAAAATTAAAGGCACGAATCATGCATTTCCAGTCAGCACTGACGCAGTCTCCAAATTAGATGAAAAGACAAACCGTGAACTATCGCAGAAAAGAAGCATTATCATTTTTATATCTTTACAGAAAGAATATTCCAAAACAGATTATTTTTAACTTTTACTGGATGTGGAATCTTTGCCTTCTCTTTTCAGCACTTTTTTCTAGTGTACTTTAACCATTCTTTTTCACGGTTGCTAAAAGAAAAAGATGAAATCTTAAACAAGGAATAGGAAAAGGAACTTTCTTAAGTTGACATCATCAAGAAAAACAAGAAATAACAATCACTTGAACATGCTGAGGTTGGCGTGTCTATTTACCTGCATGGGATAAGATAGGGAGTCAGAGAATCAAATCATACAGCCATCACATTCACATTCTTGGTAAGAAAGTTTTACCGTTTCCACCGAACACCTTTCTCATGAAAGTTAGAAAGATAATGAGTAGTGCGACTCCAGCCAATAGACCAATGATAATTGCAAATGTCTTCTCACCCTCATTAGTAGGTTTGCCTGCAATACCAAATTAACACAAAAAAAGAGTATAATCAGTACAATCCTAACGTCTTCCTGCTTTTCACGTAAATTTGATTAAGTTACCGTCAGGAACAGGGCTGCGGATCTTTATGCAAAATAAGTGGAATCTAATGTATGCATATGCCCTTGCCACTTTCTAAAACTTTGTTAGGTAACTTCTGTACATATCAAAGAATCATAATGATACAGTCTACCCACTTCTATTTCATTCAACTTCCGAAATATATACTTCTACGGGTGAAAAACAAAAGTCTGTAGTGAAGCAAAAAGCAAAACCTGAGAAATTGAGCAACACTAAAAATACGGCCATAGGGGATCACTAAACATTTTTCCATCGCTTACCATTATGAGACTTGGAATGCTCTCGGTCAGACCCTGTCGTAGAGTATCTAACATAACATTTAGCCAAGAACATATCCCCGTAATTGGCCATGCCACAGTCGGTTTTGAGGCGTCCGATAGCCTCGGACACACAATCCTGACATTCACCCATACTCAGATCTCCAACACATTGGGCAAAACCTTGGACCTCTCCTGACCCTCCGACTCTATAAGGGCCACCAGCGTTAGTAAGGCCTGCCAAGACTCCATCTCTCATGTTCACAGTATCTGTATCATAGCCAACCGACGGACCACATTTTCTCAACACAACAGTCTTGTCTTCCTCACCTAAGAAGCTTGTGTTATCATACTTCGCATAGCACCCTTCAAGTTGCACTGCTCCACCGCATGTTTGAGGGCACAAGGAGCCCAGTTCACTCACTGCATGAGCAACACAAGTGGCACAATCGGGCATGGACAGGTCTCCGCGACACTGATAAATGCCATAGACAATGTCTTGAGGGCCTGAGCCCAGAATGGTGTAGTTGTTATAGGAGGAGTAGGTGGCCGAGTTTACAAGAGAGGTGAGGAGAGAGTTAAGGTTGTACTCGTAGGGTGAGTTTTGTACATATTTTTGCCGAGTGCAACCTCCGAAGACAAAGGAGTCAGGTGAAGAAAGTGACGGAGTGGGAACTAGGTGAGTGAGAGACAAGAGAAATGTGAAGATTAGTAGTGAAATAGAAATTGTTCTTGCCATAAGTTCAGCCAAAGTTCTAGCTCCGACGTAGAGATAAGAATACTAATTGGATCGAATCGAATGTAGCCAATTAAGGCGGTAAAGCTTAATATAAGACGTCCCTCTCCGGAATGGTCACTCTTTTAGTCTGTGACGGGAACATACGTTCAATTCAGTCTTTAATTTTCCTATTTACTCTATAATACCACTATTGTTCTTACAGAAATCCTATATATATATATATACAGGATTAATAAAAATATTCAAGTTAAATATAAGTACATTAGCGATGTATATCTCCAGTTTGATTGTCAAATATTAATAAAGTTTTTAACGTGAAATAATTCATAGTGATTGCAGAATTAATATTTAAAAAATATCGTTAAGGTAAAAGACAAAATATAATTATTCTTTTAGTCCTTATATGTATATTAGGCAAGGGATGTAATTGTAATCCACTAGATCAATAACCACATTGTGCTTTTTATATTTTTGGTATATGTTATAACCTTTTCGGATAGAGGGGGTCTGATGTCCCCAATCTATAGCCTGAACGGCATAGATAGGTTCAACTTCTGTGGAAGGTATTGTCCGTTGACAAAATTTGGGGTTCTTTTTTAGGTGGTCCAAACTCGACTTATGGTGCCCATAGCTCGTACAGTCTTTTGTTTTGAAATAGCCAATACAAGTTGATGAATCGTTTTTGCTTTATTTTCTATATGTCTTTTTATTAGCCCAATAGTTTCACGGTAACTTTCTGGTTCCCGTTAGAAAATGAGATATATATAGTTCTGTGGTTTGTAATCGCCGCTTCTTTGTTTATTTATAATAAAAATGATATTGTTTTGACAAAATGATGGATCCTGAAGGTCATACAGGAAAAGAAATCCAAAAACATGGTGAGTATAGGTGCTAGCTAAGCTTGTTAAACCAATTAAATGCGCACATTCATTAAATCGTGGTTCCTTTAGTTACCATAAAAAATAAAAATAAACATAAGATATATATTTCTTATGTCAAGATTCCAAGTGACAATACTATATTATTGTCATGTTAATGATATTTAGAACAAACTGTCCTATGGAATGAATAATACAGACCTTTAAGACCTTCCACCGTCATAGTATATCCTATATACACATAGAAAGAGAATGTTATCTGCTGGTTTGGAATCTAACGAGTTAAACTAAAATTATGTTATGCTTTTATGATGCAGATGGGCCTTTTTCAAGTACAGACACACAAACAGCTGTGTCCATCGCACTACTTTCCTTTTCACATTCTTACTTTATAGGCACAACTTTCTTACAAGCAAAAGAAAGAAGCCATTTCCTGAGCTAAAAGGACGTACGGGCTATACATTCAAAGTTACGTATATTCAAAAGCTCTCTATTAAGTCGTTCAGAAAACTTGGAAACGAAGAAATTGCGACAAGTAAGAGACGGCCGAGTGGACCTTAAGCCCACTCTTTTCCATGCTTGGGTGAAGAACAAAGTTATAACTTGTAAATTTGCTCAATCAAAATCACATGCCAAACCATATCAAAGGGAAAAAAGAAAGTCTTCGTATTCGGGATTAACCGTCCCAAATCGAAATGGGGTCATCCTTCCTGGACAACTAAAAAGAAAATTTAATTCATAGGTGACGAGATGGCCTCAATTATTACAAAATTCCAAATAAAGGGCCGGTGGCATTAATGGTTTTTGACTCATTTACGTTTGTGCAGGATATCAATTGCATAGAAGAAGTGTGCTTGGATGGTTAAATTAGTAAGAGAAACCCCCCATAAAGTAGATCTCAAGTAATTTTCTCGATTATAATAAGCATACAACTTTAAAACTCTTTCTGTTACTCACACCAATAAACAATGATTCAATATGTCTTATATAATGCAAACATGCATTCTCTAACCTCCCAAGGCTCTTAGAAACTTTTTAGTATGTTTAACTATCTTCCAGCAACTTATATCTGATATATTTATTCTCATAATAACCTAAAAATTCATTAGAAACAAAAATTAGTTGTTGCAATGTTTAGTAACAATAACATTAGTCGACTAATATAGCATATTTATAGACCATTATATCTCACTGGTTGACCATTATATCGACCAACCAATGTGATATATAAACTCATAGTACACAATTTTTCATTTCTCTTGACACAATGGTTGATCACATGCACTTAGACATTGGTCAACCAATATGTTCAAAGATAGTACATTGCTCAACCACACCTATAGATTGGTAGATCAGTATGTATGAAAACATATTTTTAAACTTATTTCAAAAGTTTGTTAAAGAAAATGTTAAAAATTAAGATGTATTCTTCATAGATCAAAATAAATTTCCTATTGATTATGAAAGGACTTATGCATTAAGTCTTATATGCAAACTATCATGCAATGATTAAGCTCTTAATTCATTGAAATAAGCAAGATAAGGTTACAAGAAGGATTATAATGAGTTGTTTAAGTCTTAAGATGCTGGATTTGTCCTTTTTTTAATTCTTCACTTGAATTGTATATATGCTCCACTTTGCTCATTTTTTTCCATTCAATTGAGTCCTATTTTCACTTTACCCTTCTATTGAACTTCATCATTCACACATTTCTTGATTCTATTATAATAAAGTTACTAATATCACCAAAAGTAAATATATTAGTAGTAATATATTTTGTTATCATCAAACCAATAAGTTAATACTTGTTCAACACTTTGGTCTTTATTCTCCCATGAGTGTATGATAGGTGTTTAATTGATTATGAAAGTATTCCATAATACTTAGCGATTATTAACATAAAATTGTTTAAGATACTCCCTTTAACTCATATGTGATTTTAGGCATAATTCGAAAGCAAAGAAGTTAAAGTGAGTCGAAAGCTCTAGTCTTCATGAAGCAAGAAGAAGAAAGTAACGTGGTTTTGCATGCAATGTTGGACTTAAAACGTTGAAGTAACACTACAACAAATGGTGAGCAAATAAACCAAAACTCAAATGGCCATGAGTAAAAGGTTGCAGTAGGTGGATTGTCAATAACCCAAAATGACAGAAGCACAAGAAGAAAACGGCTGCAGCAGGTGCATTGAGGAAGGAGCAGCAGAAACGACAGCATGTGCAACAGCGTTTTATGCAAAAGAACAACATTTACATGAACATCGTTCATGCAATTAACACATACATGCCACAACATAAAACTCAAGCAACACATGGGCTGAAACGTTGTCGTAAGAGCATTAGGTTTTAAAGGGTTAGCTTTAATAGAAATAGGAGTAAGGGCGTGAGAATAAATAAAAGATAGCATAAAGCTAAAGAAGAGTAGCGTGGATTAGGGGAGAACAGTCAGCTGAAGAATTTTTTGGAGAGACCCATGGAGTGATAGCTTCCCGACACCGATTCGGAGGCAACATTGATGTCAACGACCAGGGTTAAGTGTATTTCACTGTTTTGTTGTTTCTTTCACTCTTTAGAAATTGATTGTGTTATCCTATGCATATTGATTTGGGTTTTGTGTATGAATGATCATTTTATCATTATAGTTTGATTATTTATGTGTGAACCCATTGGGTATTGTGAAAAAATGACTTTAATGCATTCATTGAATTGTTTATTTGCAAACTCATTGCTAGTATTTTGATATAATTCATAATTGTTATGATCTTATATCTTACAAATTACAGTGTTACTTATTTGACCCAAATTATGTTCAGTAAACCTAGATTTAAAGTAACATGTCAAATATTGAGGAATATCATCCTAGTTAACAAAGCATTAATTTGAGTTGTACTCATATTAAATTCATATGCATGTTCACTAATAGATTGATCAATATTAAAATCAAATGCAAGTTAATTAATATATTGATCAATATTAAAATCATATGCATGCTCATATGGGTTAATAGGTTGGTTCACAAGTTACTAGTTGTACAAACATAACTTAAAGGAAATATGGATAGGTCAATACAAGATCTTTTAAATTTTCATTTGAACTAAGAGGTATTAGGTTTAAGCTAAGTCTAGCATCACTTCAAGACAATTATAAGATGTTGCAACTACGAGGAGAGAATTATTGGGACAAGCAACCAACAAGTTGACAAACTAGATAACTGATTTGGTATATTGTTATATTTCAGCCTATGGCAATTGATTTGATGTATGTTGTAACTAATTATAGTTACTGCTCAAACTGAATGAACATTATTATTTTGTCTTAGAGGTTGTATATGAGAAATTCGGAGAATGTTTAACTGAGGGCTTAATTCAAACTCAAGACCCTTGTAGACTTTATATATAACTAATTACATAAGGAAAAGATCTTAGGAATAAAGAGGAAATCACACCTTAAAGAGGAGATTATACTCTCCCTAACATAGATATTTCCTAACATATAATATTGATATTTTCCTAAAACTTCCCCTCAAGTTGGAGCATACATATCATAAGCTCCGAGCTTGTTACATATAGGTTTCAACTGAGACCCCCTAATGCTTTAGTGAGTAAGTCACCAAGTTGATCTTCTGACTTGATATATGGTGTCTCAATCAATCCTTCTTGAAGCTTTTCACGAATAAAGTGACAATGCACTTCAATATGTTTAGTTCTCTCATGAAAGACTAGATTCGAGGCAATATGAATGGTTGCTTGATTATCACACATCAACTTCATTGGAGTGGAGTGCTTGAAACCAAGTTCCTTAAGAAGATACTTCAACTAGATTAACTCATATGTAGTATACGCCATAGCCTTGTACTTGGACTCAACATTAGAACGTGCAACAGCTGACTGCTTCTTACTTTTCCATGAAACCATGTTTCCACCCAAAATACACAGTAGCCTGAAGTAGACCGTTGGTCATAAGAGCCTACCTAATCTACATCTGTATACCTTTGAATCTGAATATGTCCATGATTATGGTAAAGAAGCCCTTGCCTTGGAGGGCCTTTCAAATATCTCAAAATTCTAATAACTACATCCCAATGACTAGTTCACAATGATCCCATAAACTGACTCACTATACTTGTGGCAAACGAGATATCTAGACGAATAACAGTTAAATAATTTAGTTTACCAATAAGTCTTTAATACTTATATGGATCTTCCAATTGCTCTCCTTTATTAACATCAAGTTTTACATATGGTTCCATGGGTCTATCAACTGGCTTTGCTCCCAATAGACCTATTTCCTCTAGAAGGTCAAGGACATACTTTCTTTGAGATAGACAAATCCTTATCTTCGACCTTGCTATCTCGATACCTAGAAAATATTTCAGTAAACCAAGATCCTTTGTTTGAAATTTAGTTTGTAGGAATGAATTTAAAGATTGGATTCCTACTTTATCATCTTTAGTAATAACAATATCATCAACATAAATGATCAAAAGAATTTTACCTAAAACACAGAGTGATCCATACCACATCGATGTAGATCAAACTCCATAACCACTATACTAAAGCACCCAAACCAAGCTCTCGGTGACTGTTTTAGACCATACAAGGATTTGTTAAGGCGACACACTAGATTAATCTCCCTCTGAGTAACAAAACCTAGTGGTTGCTCCAAAAAATAGTCTCCTAAAGATCACATGAAGGAAAGCTTTTTTTACATCGAGTTGATGAAGAGGCTAATCATGAGTGGCTGCCAATGCAATGAAAACACCAACAGATGTCAATTTGGTTCCAAAAGAAAAGGTTTCAATATAATCCATACCATACACCTGTGTATAACCCTTAGCTACTAAGCGAGCTTTTAAATGACTGATCATGCCATCAGAATTGACTTTAACATTAAACACCCAACAACATTCCACAATTGTCTAACCATATGGAAGAGGAACTAAGTCCTGTGTATTATTAGCTTACAAAGCCAACATCTCTTATTCCATGGAATGTTTCCATCCAGGATGATCCAAAGCTTCTGAAATAGACTTGCATACAGGTATAGAAGACAAAGTGGATACAAAAGCAGCATATGACGATGATAATGTGTTATAAGAAACAAAGTTTGAAATAGGGGTGAGATGTATAAGACCTTGTACCTTTACAGAGAGTAATGGGCCAATCAAGCTCATCATATGATGGAGTTGAAGATGAAGAAGACAATGGTGACAAGCGTGAATCATCTAATTGTACTTCATGATGAGTGCGTCGAGTATAAACATGTAAATCAGGACAAGATAGATGTTCCAAAGGAGTAGGATTAGTGTCAGGAGCAATATAATTGTGAGTTATTTGGGAAGGAACAAAAGGAATTGGTAGACACTCACTCATTAGTGTTAGTAGAGACAGATTAAGCATCTACAAAGTATGGTGTATCTTCAAAGAATGTAACATTAGTAGAGACAAAAAAAAAATTCAACAAGGGGCTGGAACATTTATACCATTTTTGCAAACGAGAGTACCCGAGAAAAATGCACTTTATAGTTGTTGGGTCTAATTTATCCTTATTAGACTGAAACTGATGAGAAAAACAAATACATCCGAATGCTTGAGGATTAATGGAAAAAAGATCTTGATAAGGAAAGAGAATTGAGAATGGATTTTTACTCATTAACACAGAAGATGGCATTCGATTAATAAGAAAACTTGCAGTAAGTACAACATCTGTTGGACCCCGTTTCCGGAGCCCAACGACCCGAGACATAAGCCTTGAGCTGAAAACCCTGAAAGGGCACTTGCTGA
>JAOSBL010000007.1:119950-132590 GCA_027568915.1 Erythroxylum roraimae
ATCTTCTATCTTCTCCTTGATAAAATGTCGATCAACTTCAACATGCTTTGTTCTCTCATGGTGGACTGGATTGTGTGTCATGCTTAGGGCGGCCTTGTTATCACAATAATGTTTTATAAGTGACTCAAATTTGATTCCCAATTCTATCAGCACTCTTTTTAACTAGAGACTTTCACAAATCCCTTTTGCAACTGCTCTTAGTTCAGCTTCTGCACTACTCTTGGCTACCACCTTTTGTTTCTTTGCCATGCGACCAAATTTCCCCACACAAAAGTACAATACTCAGTGGTTGATCGTCTATCCTCTTCTGAACTTGCCTAATCTGAATCAGTATATATTTCAATTGTTCTTTGATCGCCCTTTTTGAATAATAATCCTTTCCCAGGAGTACCCTTTAAATACCGTAGGATCTTATAAACTGCCTCAAAATGCTTCCTCCTTGGTGCATGCATGTAGCGACTTACAACACTCACGACAAAAGCAATATATGGTCTAGTATGAGACAAATAAATCAGTCTTCCCACTAGTGTCTGGTATTTTTCACGGTTAACAAGTTTATCCTCGTCATCCTCAAACTTTGTACTGTCAATGGGAGTGGTGCTTAGTTTACATCCTAACATTCTAGTCTCTTTCGAGAGATCAAGAATGTAATTCCTTTGTGAGATGTAAATCCCTTTCTTTGATCTCGCTACTTCCATGCCTAGAAAATACTTCATTTCTCCTAAGTCTTTAACTTCAAATTCTTTCCTCAAAGCTGACTTGAGTCTTGTAATTTCCTCTAAATCATCACCAGTTACGATAATATCATCTACATACATAATCAAAATTGTCTTCTTACCTTCTCTAATCCTGAAGATCATTGTATGATCCAACTGAGCTTGTGTGTATCCTTCTGTTTTTAGGACTTTTGGCAAATCTTTCAAACCAAGCTCGTGGTGATTGTTTCAGCCCATATAGGGATTTTCTTAGTCTGCATACTCTATTTCCTCCTCCTTCCTCATCAAACCCCAGAGGAAGTTTCATGTACACTTCTTCCTTTAGTTTGCCATTCAAGAAGGCATTTTTAATATCAAGTTGTTGAAGTGGCCAGTCGAAGTTAGCAGCTACAGATAGCAATAGTCTGATAGTGTTTAGCTTGGCCCCAGGTGCAAATGTCTCCTTGTAGTCCATCCCAGAGGTCTGAATATAGCCCTTTGCAACCAATCTCGCCTTATACCTCTCGATGGAACCATCAGCCTTACATTTGACTGTGAATATCCACCTACACCCCACGGGTTTCTTTCCTTTTGGTAGATCAATTTTCACGTTTCATTCTTTTCAAGTGCTCTTATCTCTTCGAAAATTGCTTCTCTCCATGCTGGAACTTTAAGAGCTTCTTGAATATTTTTGGGAGAAACCTTGTGACATGGAGAAGTAAAAAACAAGGGGTGGTAGCTCGGTCAACTGCAGAAGCTGAATTCTGGGCAATGGCTCAAGGTGTATGTGAACTACTTTGGTTGAAGATCATCCTTGAAGACTTGAAGATTAAATGGGACGGTCCTATGAGACTCTATTGCGACAAGTCTGCAATAAGTATAGCTCACAATCCGGTATAGCATGATCGAACCAAGCACTTCAAAATCGACAGGCACTTTATCAAGGAGAAGCTGGAGAGCGGACTGATTTGTACTCTATGTGTCTACAAATGGTCAACTTGCTGACATTCGTACCAAAGGGTGTAGCCCAATTTTTCAAACTATTGTATCCAAGTTGGGAATGGAGAATACCTATTAACCAACTTAAGGGGGAGTGTGGAAAAACCGTATAGTTAGGAGACTATTTTAGGAAAATATATTGTAACAGATTGTATCCTTAAGTTAGGATATTATTGGTCAAGATTCTGGTAGGATTGACTAAGATTCTGATAAGATACTCTATGATTTATGGGTATCTACCAGATTTGGATACTAGGTTTTTGTATATATATATAGCTAGTAGTGTTGTAACAGATACATATAAGGAAATACACTTTCTGCTTAATTTTTGAAAAAGATCAATCTCTTTACGCATATTTATGAATTTTTAAAAGCCCTATAAAGAATTGAATGTTTTGTTACTTTTTAGTCTTGATATCGAAGGTTTCAAGTTCAACGGGCGCAAATGGTAGTGATGAACTTTTTGGCTGGTCTTAACCCTTAGTTTAAGATCGTTAGGTCTAAAATTCTCTCTAGTGCTAAGATTTCATCCCTGCACGAGGTCTTTATTTGTCTACTTCACACAAATGTCAATGTATTTATCACTCCTAACGCTCAGGCTCGTATTGCTCTTGTTAGTGAAAATAATAGATTTGACACTAAATAATCATCTAATTAGAATAATAATGGAGGCGGGACATGCATTTAGGAATAAAAATAAGGATATAAGAAGAATTTTCTGTTGATACTATCATGAGTCAGGCCATACCAAACGCTCATGTTGCAAGCTACAAAACAAATCTCAAAGATCCCATTCTATGCATGTTGCAGTTATTACTGCACCTAACTCATTTCTTAAGAAGACAATTATAAATTTTATAGATCAATTTGCTAACTTCACTCTGTTAACATATGATGTAGTCAACTATTAGCTATCGATTAACAATTCATTAGCATATAATTAGCACTCAAATCATTCATGTAATTAGCATAAAATTATGAATTCTTTCCTTCTTATTGAAAATTCCTTTGTATATATGAATAGATAGACAATGCAAAGATCTCTCTCATTTTCTCTCTGTCTAGGTGAAATGATACTTTGTAGAATAGTTTAAAAATGTCATTAATAGAATCAATTGTCGATAATAGAGAACTAATATGATTGGACTCAAATAGAATGAATATTAAATTCATGCTTTGTCTAATTGGATCATTTTATGATAAAATGATTTAATTATATTGAAAAAATTACATGGAAAGGTTAGTCAAAATTGCTTTAAGATTTCTAAATATTTGGGTGTTGGTGATGCGTTTTTAGACATTAATCTTGATTTATAGATATAAATTATTTAATTAAAATAAATTAAAGGAGTTTAATTTATCTAATTCTAAATATAACTTAAGGTTATAATTTATATCCATTATTAACATATTTAGAAACCTAATGAGTCACATACAAAGAATGAATTGAAGAGAGAAAATGTGTTTTAATCAAGTTGGACTTGATTAATTTTATTTCTAATTTAAAAAGTTTAGTTTTTCTAATTCTAAATATTATGTAAGGTTATAATTTATATCCATTGTCAATATATTTATGAACCTTAAATTAAAGATGTTTAATTTATTTAATCCTAAATATGATTTAAAGTTATAATTTATACTTATTGTCAACATATTTAAGAACTTAATAGATCACACACAAAGAAGAAGTTGAAGTGAGAAAATGTATTTTAATCAAGTTGAACATGATTGTAAAGTTTGAGAAACTTTATGACTAAATATGAGATATTTAATAAATATAGACCAATATGAGATATTAGATCTTATTTGGATACAATTGATATAGAATTAAAATTAAAATTTAATTAAAATTAGAATTTTATTTCAATTAAATTACTTAAATGTCTAAAACTTATTACAAATAGTCTTAGGCTTTAAAGGAGATAGCATTTCTAGTCGAACCCTCTCTAAAATAATTGTAGAGTTCTTTCAACATGTTCTGTTGATATAATTAAAGGCCAGATACTTTTGTGACTACGGCAGTTGAGATAAATTAATTTGAAAAATAGTTCAAGGAAAACAATAAGAAAATGATCAAACTTTATAAGAGGGGATAGACTATGATTCATGCTTTATTACATTGTGTATATTAATCATGTTATAGAATTTAAGTGATAGCTTTTGAAAAATCAAATAAAATAGTTTCGTAACTATTCTGTTGTACGCGGGATCAAATTTTGCCTCAATTTTCCAACACAATACCAGTTTGATATATCTTCTACTTGTCTTACATCACCAACTTGACACATAATTGTTGATGTAAAGTTCCTCTCAATAGCTTTGTGAATACATTAGCAAGTTGTTCTGAGGAAGGAGTAAACTATGGCTGAACAAATTCCTTAGGTTGCTTTTTAACCAAATGATATTTAACATCCAAGTGTTTTGTTCTTTAACAAAATATTGGATTAATTGACATTTAACATCCAAGTGTTCTCAATTAATCCAAGTGTTTTGTTCTCAATTAATTGACATTTAACATCCAAGTGTTTTGTTCTCAAAGGGCTAATTAAATCGCAAGAATCAAACAAGTACGGTAGTTAATTCATTAACTCAAAAACTTTGGCATGTATCTTCCCTTTTGCATATAGCAACAATATAATTTCAAATTTTGATCAAACGAAAAGCACTTAAATATTTAACATGAGAAATTTGAGTAGTAAAGGACAGTAGCCACATATTGCTGTAATCACATGTCTTTTCCACATTAACTCCAATAGTAGTTATCATGTGAAATCTTTTATGAGATGAATTGTTGATATTTTATTTTGTATATTCTAGATGATTTTTTTTTATAGCCCTCATCTTGTACTAATTTTCCATTTTAATACTCATGCTATAGCTTTCCTGTTTTAGAATTTTTCTACTGCAAAAAGTTCATGTAACACTTTTTAAAATTCCATTGAGAATTCTATGAAGAAAAATGTTAGAAACTTAAATAATTTGAAGCCCTAAGTTATAGGGATTCATAACACTATCTTAGAAAATTTTATCTATAATCATAAAAATATAATAATTTCAAAGGATTCTCTTAAAGGATTCTCATATTTGTTTATGTCTATAAAAATGATGAAACCATTATGAAACATGGAAATACTCTCATATAATTACCAAGGTTCTAATTATTTTATGGTTTCTTTAAACAATGAACCTTATAAATTTATATCCCATGTTGATAATAGGTACAAGTGTTATGCAAGAAAAAGGGACTGAACCTAGAGGAGTGAATAAGTTGAAGAAGTTAATCCAGAAGGAACTTGTTAAAATTGCAAGGGAAAATGACATTGTCTGCGGTAGAGTTAATACTAATACTAAGTGCTATGTAGAACTATTGGTAGTTGCAGTTTGTTAGAAGTTAGTTGAAAGAATATGCTCAATTCCAAATGTTTTGCCAAAAATCTCTTCTCCTTCCTTTCTCTAAGATACAAAGACCTATATATAGTAACAAATTAATCATACAATTGTATGTATATTACTATTCTTAAATTAAGGGAAACTATATAGGAAATATACAAAGTACAAAAGCTTCATGGCCCATTCTTGCTACTTTCCCTCTCAAGTTGGGGCGTAGATACTGCACTAGCCTAATTTGGATATTGTTGTACGAAATGATCCGCTATTGACGACATCAGTCATAATGTCAGCCAGTGATCTGAACTTCTAGTGTAAGGAACTTCTATCGAGCCAGAATCAATGTTATATAGTTCTTGTGTAGTTCAACATGCTTAGTTTGATCACGTTGTATTGGATTATAGCAATCTTAATGGCTTCCTTATTATCACATAACAACGTCAGGGGCCTTTTTAAACCAAAGCCAAGTTTAGTTAAGAGAATTTTTAGCGAAGAAAGTTTGTATATTGCATGATACACAACATGATATTCAACGTTTGCACTGGATCATGAAACCACATTCTGTTTTTTCCTTCTTCAAGTCATCAAGTCGCCTTTATCAGACGACAAATATCTAGAAGTGGACTTTCTATTTAGTCTACTACCAACAAAATCAGAGTCTGTATGTCCCACAATATAAGATGGGTTGGGAGAGTTGGAGATAGTAATATCAGATGTAGACATATTGGGCACAAGAAAAAAAATCAGAAGAATAAAATTCCAAGAAAAATGCAGCAATGAAGGCTGCTCAAAGAGGAATTCCCAAGAAAATAACCCTAAGGTTTCGATACCATGACAAGAAATAGAAGAGAAAATGATTTGTCTTCTTATAATTGATTTGGAATTACTTGTTTATATACATCTTAATGTAGGAAAAAGAATAGGAAACAATCTCTTAGAAAATGAATCAATCTCTTAGGATTCCACATATTCCTAAGAAAAGGGAAATAGTTTCCTAGGATTCCACTCTCCTAAGAAAGGAAATAGTCTCTTAGGATCCCACAATATTAGGATATCAAGAACTTGACTTTCCTAAAATGGTATGTAGCTAATATACAACTTAACATTGCTCTCTACGCATTTTATTCAACTCACATTTTTTCCATAGTCACAGTTAATTCATTTAGTCAACTCTGTCTTTATAAAACTGCATTACTATATTGCATCATTTCTATATTAGGGTGGGTGCTGCGCTTCACAACCTTGGACAATTCTATCATATGCAGCGGAAATTGGAAGAATCTCGAAGATGTTATGAGGTGATATATCATTTTGTACGTTTCCTTTTGCTTTAATTTGACTACTTCATTGAAACATGTATCTTTTGTTGAAGTCATTCTCTTGAGGCATAAAATTTGTTTTGAAAACTTGATTCAAGTCAATCTTTGAATGGAATCAGGGGATGAGATTCCTCCTTTATGTTTTGAGTTATCAAATTGGAAAGGTTGACATACAAGTCATCTGTTGGGAGGTTTTTGTACTTTTCTAGTTTTTGGGTTCCAACTGGACCCAAAACTTTATAATCGCATCAATAAGAATATAACCTGTAAATAAGGTCATTAATTTTGTTAGTATAAAATGTAAGATTGTTTTGTCATCTTAAAATACATTAAAAGCTATGCTATAGAAGTGCATTTTGCAATTTCTATAGGTGTTGGACACAATTATTGTTACTATTTTTCTTTTTTTTTATGGGACCATAGTATCTTGAATTTTTCTAAAGTATCGATATCTACAAAGTGTCGTGCATTCTTATTATTTTATAGCTCTAATCAAGTGAAAATTAAAGAAAGAAGAAATTATATATATTTGGAATGCATCTATATGTATTTGCGTTAGCCAAAAGATTATGAAATGGAATAATAGTGTGGAAAGAGAGAGGACTTTTTCATCTGGTTGAAGTACACGAGATATAAGGTGGAAGTTTGGTTCAAGATTTTTGTCATCAATGATGTGACATTTTGCCTCCTTGTTGCTATTGGATCATTTAAAGGTGCCAATAAAAATATGCAACGAGTGTTGGAAGATGATTGAAGAAGAATGCATAGTAATAGATCACTTCATTATTAACAATTTGAAGTGTAAATGGCTGAAAAAAGGTAAGAAATGGATCATTGATTAGTTAGAATTAATGAGCAATAGAAGATGAATGAAGTTTTCTCATAACAACCTATTAAAGATTCTTGATAGAATGCTGGTCCCGATGTTTCGTTCATATGGCGCTCAATTCACTGGCCTTGCTATCAATTAAAACCTTTAAATTGACGAAAAGGAGAGTCAGTGGCTATTCTTGATTCTGATTTATAATGAATCAGGATCCTCGTTAATGTTATAAAACAGCTGCAACATGATACTTCATGGGCTTTTGTCTATCTATGACTTTTCAAAATGTATTGTTAGTCACTAAGGAGCATATTTAACGCTTTCTCCTACTTATGGGCAAAACTTTAAGATTGTAGAAATTGGGAATAATAGATTCTTTAAATTCAAGGCATAATAATAATAGGGCAATATATGTTATACTAACATTTGACAATATGTATATCCAGTATATGTTTACAAGATACACATGCATAAAGAATATTTATGATTGTATTCATGAATAATTAAATAGGAAGACACAATATTTATGATCTTCATTAAGAGTTTAATAGATTCTATAGCTTTCAAGCAGCTTCAATCAATTACTTCTTTCTCAACTTGACTTTGTTTATGCACATTCTTTCTAATTAGTTTTTAACTAATATATTATTTTTTGTCCTTTTTCTTTGAATTTTTTGGGCAGCGTGCTTTAAAGGTACAACCATGTATGACCTTCTTAACTAAAAGCAGTCAATTTCTTAGAGCTAATATGATCTTGTAATCGAGTAGATTAAGGGGCGTGTTCTAGGATATTTGCATCCAGATTATGCTGAGACCATGTATCGACTTGGAATGGTAAACTCTTTCGTTTATGTTTTCAAACCGCAGTATGCCATTTTTTAATCCTTGTCTCACTATCATATACATGGTACCTTTCACTATGTAAGGGAGCAAAGGTAGCTATTCTTATTTATCTCATTGAAAAACCTTGGGAAATGCTTCGTGTGATAGTTATATATGCTGATGTTTGTGCATACTCACTCTATATAAATAAAGCATTATGATTCATCTATTTAGGTGATTTTTGGATTTTTAGTGTATTTTATTTGGTAGACGAAATATAACAAATGATTTCAATTTCAGCTTTCTTAAACCGAATTTCTTTCTAGTTTGCTTTAACCAACTAAAATTGAATTTGGATTTGGATTCTTGATTTTTATTATAGTCCATAAAGGTGTGCCTTTTTGGTCATTATGCCTTGATATTGAAACTTGTGTGACCTATCATTTCATTTCCCCAATTTTCAAGTCATGATCTTGATTTGTTGGATAGCATTGAAATTTCACTAGATAAAATTTGTAGTTTGAACTTTGCTTAACCATTTCCTTTTAGCCATGTTGGCTTCCGATCTTGTTGAGCCAAAGCTTTGGATTTGATTACAAATTTAATACTTGGAAATTGGATATCTCCCTTAAATGTGATGCTTTATTCATCTGGAATTTCTTATATTTTATTTTTCTTATTTTCTTATGGCTAATTTAGAAATCTAACACCATATTTTTCACTCTTTTGGGAGATTTTCCTGAACTACTATAAAGATGTCTAGTGATGTTTCCACATTTCCCTTTGAATTCTCCTCCCAAACCTTAAATTTCTATCTTCTTTCTCCTTTCGGGTGCCTTCTTTTCTTTTTCTTTATTTTTTTTTATTCATCTTTTTGCTTTGTATATTGTGTAGCGTTACCTTTTTGGTATCAGAATGGTACCACATTGAGTTGTTTCATATCTTCTGTGAAAGGTGTATCCTTTTACCATTTGAAGCTGTTTTACATGACACAAATTGTTCATAAGGTAATGCTAGTAAACTTTCAAAGTTGGCTTAAGTTTTGAGTTCACGGCTTGTTAAAATTATACTGCTAGTGTGCAGTGATGGGGCACCTTCATTTTGAGCTCTTTTGGTAAAAGTTCCTCAATTTCACTTTCCTTAGATATGCGGAGGCCATTGCCTTGGTCTTGTCTTTGTCTTCATTGTACAGAGAAGAATTTTTGGTTATAGGAATTTGAGAAATTTGGAAAATTGTTTATTTGGAATGGAAATAAAATCATGACTACTAAATAATGCTGGATTTTAGTTTTATGTATTCCTAGAAGAGAGCCTGGTTGAAGTGTATCTTGGTTATTTGTTTTGTGCCGTCACTAGACGATTAATAGTGAAGTTCACCTCTTTTCCAGTGTTGGTATTTCTTCCTTTCTCTGAAGAACCTATCTTGGTAGGGAAAAGAGAACAAAGCTACTAAAAAAACTACTGCTATTATGAACTAAATTAAGTTGAATATTACTTGCTTCTTATTGCATAATACCTACCTATATAAAGAAAGACAATGTTTGAACTCAAAAGGAAAACAAATTCCTACCTAAATACAGACTCCTAATTAGGTAGTAATACTAACAAATCAAAACAGAATATTATGTAAGATAGTTCCTACCTAAATAGGACTCTAATTAGGTAGTCATACTAACAAACTTAAACTCCTAATTAGGTAGTAGTACTAACAAACTTAAAACAGATTGTTATGTAAAATTAGTTATTTCCTAAGCAAGCAATTAAATAAAAAAATCCTAATTAAGAATTTTTCGGTGGCCACTTTTTATTACTCCTACAATGATAACTTCTTCCAACAAAGCATCCACATCATTTCTCCCCTTTTCGACATCAAGCTTGCCCTCAAGCTCGAACTCAGGATATGCCACTGATGGTATGCAAAGAAATTTTTGGGTCATTAACCTCCTCCTTGATCTCTTATTTTGTTTCTACCACCTCAATTCAACAAAGCTTCTTACAATTATGCTCTGCTGAATAAGGTTCATCACAATTGTAGCATAATACTTTCTCACGTCTTTCTGCCATCTCAGCCTGGGTTAGCCTTCTCATCATAGGAGTAGACACGCTCCATACACTATATACTCTTACTTTGTTGTTGTTGCTCCCTTATTGACTAAATTTTTGGCTATAGTAATTGGGTCGTAAGTTGGCTGGAAGGAACTCTAAGTTGAAGAAGGTTTCCTACCCCCAACACCTTGCGATAGCTGCCACTTTCTTTCAAATGCCCCTGCTACATTCATAGCGGCTCCCAAATTAACTGGATACTGCATCTCCACATCAATCCTCAATTCTTCAATCAATCCTGTTGTAAATAAATTTACTTGTAAGTCCCTTGCAAGCCCGTTGGTGCGAGCAAGCAAAAATTGAAATTGGCGTTAATACTTCTCTACTTTGCCTGTCTGTTTCAAGTTTGCTGATTCGCCTGCAGGGTTATTACTTAAATGTGGGCCGAACCGCATGTTACAATGTCCCTTGAATGTCCGTCGACTCATCTCTAGCTCTTCTAGCTCCAATTGATAATAACATAATTGTGCCTCGTCAATCAAGTGGAATGCCGCCAATCTTATCTTCTCCTCCTCTGTCGTTCGTTGGTTTAGAAAGAATTGTTCACACTTGTGAATCCAAACCAATGGGTCTCCGAAACCATTGAAGGTTGGCAACTCCCATCTTGGAGTATTTAGGCATCATACTAGACCTCGCATTACCTTCTAATTTATCTCCTTCTCGAGAAGATGGGGGACCTGTGACTGCTTCCTAACATCTCACGGCCTCTTTCTTGTGTGATCATACTGAGTGCATGATTGATCTCTGCAAATTGTGCCCCCATCCTTCGTTGTCCCTCTTCCAGTGCCCGTAAATGTTGATCCATTGTTGCCTCGTCCATGATGACCTACTCTGATACCAAATTGTTATGTGTTTGAGAAAAGGACCTTGTCACTGAACGATTATCAGTGAAGTCCCCCTCTTTTCCCTTATTGGTATTTCTTTCTTTCTTTGAAGAACCTATCTTGGTAGAGAAAAGAGAACAAAGCTACTTGAAAAACTACTGCTATTATGAACTAAATTAACATGAATATTGCTTGCTTCTTATTGCATAATACCTGCCCGTATATAGGCAAAAGAAAGACAATGTTTGAACTCAAAAGGAAAAAAAAAAGTACCTTAATAAGGACTCCTAATTAGGTAGTAATACTAACAAATCAAAACAGAATATTATGTAAGATAATTCCTACCTAAATTAGGACTCTAATTGGGTACCAATACTATCAAACTTAAACTCCTAATTAGGTAATGATACTAACAAACTTAAAACAGAATATTATGTAAAGTTAGTTATTTCCTAAGCAAGCAATTAAATAAAAAACTTCTCAATTAAGAATCTTCAGCTGCCACTTTTTATTGCTCCTACAATGGTAACTTCTTCCAACAAAAGCATCCACATCATTATTGTATATGCTAGATGTGCCTACTTAAAAAGGTCCTAAAGTTTTTTCTTTGATATATGTTCTGATTTATGCCTAATGCGCCTATTTAAAGGAGAGTCCTAAATTTTTCTTCTTTGATACATCTTTTGATTTACTGTTTCTTGTTTTTATTTAATGTAATTTTTTGTCACTTTGTTATGAGGTTAATTATTGGGTAAGCATGGTTTCTTGTTGTTTATTTAATATAATTGTTTATCACTTCGTTATTGGGTTAATTATTGAGTAAATATGAGTGCAGGTGTTGTATCTTCAAGGAAAAGAAAAAGATGCTAAAGTTCTTATTGAGGACTCTATTAATATACTGGAGGTAGATGACATATATTATGCATAATACTAGTGTTAATCTTTTGTTATTTCTGTTGTTGTATATTTATTTGTTTTCTCTTATTGTCCTTTTGATTATATAGGAAGGTGGGTTAGGAGAGTCCATCACATGCCTAAGAAGATTACAACACCTAGCAAAGGTTGTAAATTGCATTAGATTTGCACAATAATGTTATATTCTTAATGTGCAATTATGCATAGAGAAAATAAAAGTATATTAGGTCTTACTATTTTGTTATACATGCTTGTTTGGGTTCCATCTTTCTTTTTGTTTTTGATTTATATATTTAAAACTCTAAAGAGTGCGTATTTAGTTATATATTTCTTAACTTCATGCTATCATTTACTTTTATTGTCTTTTCTTTAGATGTATTTGAAGTCCAATCATCCAACTGAAGCTGAGCGTGTGGATAGAAAGATCCTTCATCTTTTAGAATTATCAAAGGTTTAATTTAGTTTCTCTATTTCATTGATTGTGTGAATGTTACTATAAGTGCATATGTTAACATGTATAAGATGAGTACAAAATTATCTTTAGATAAGTATTTGAGTTTCTCGGTTCGTTTTAATAGAAAAAATTACTCAGCTTGGGTATTCCATTTCAAGTTATTTGTCAAAGAGAAGGATTTGTTGATATTCTAGAGGTAATTAGTTGATTCTCTAGAGATAATTAGTTGATATTGTCATAAATTGAGCAGAAAATGTATTACCTTACACGTATTTGTTACAACAACTATTAGATATATA
>JAOSBL010000007.1:145146-159267 GCA_027568915.1 Erythroxylum roraimae
ACTTTATTTAGTATAGACACTTGTATATATATTGAATATAGCTGTAACCTACGGGTAATGTGAATGAAATTGTTTCTTCACTGCTAATATTTCACAGTAATCAATGGAGGGTTGCTTACAAGGGATAAGATCAGGTTCTCCATTAGCAATTTGAACTGAGTTATGTAATGCGAAATTGGAAAGTTTGGAACACCCTCATGATTAGATGCAGTTATACCAGACAAGTCTAGGATCGGTTGCAGAATATTCACGAGTGAAACTATTGCTTGGCTAGAGAAAATTAGAGTGCTTAATGCGGCTGATCTCAAAGCTATCAGGTTAAGTTAGGCAGCCTTGATGTACTACATATGGAAAGAGCGCAATTGCAAAGTATTCAAACAAGAAAGTAGAAGCAGTAAGATGGTTTTTCAGGCCATGTTCCTACATTGCAGATTGACCATGTTAGCCAAAGGAATAGCTGCAAATCTGACAAGTAACATGAAGAGCAGATGGGGATTGGAGTAATACTGGACTAAGTGGTCTCGCAAGTTCCCTCGATCTCAAGATGTAGGAGATTACTAGGAACCATAAATCTCTGTAATCTAGATTCTATGGATTATATTAGTTTTATCCTCTAGATTGTATATATTTTCTTATAATGAAATATATTAATTTTAAAACAAAAAACTTCTGACTTATTTGAATAATTAACTGCTTTATTACATATGGATGGCTACTGAAGATGAAAAACAAATATGCATCTGGATGGCTGATCCATTACATGTCACTGACATTGTAGTGGATATGGCCAAGTAGCCTTATACCCATTCAATGAACAATTGAACCTGGAGATGTTGATATTTGTTTCCAACTACCAATCTTTGTTGTGCGGGAATTTTCTCCTTCTAGTTCCTTAGTTTAGTTAAGGATTGCTGACTTACGGTTTTGTAGATTATCCTTAACACTTGTGAAATTCTAAGTCAAGTCTAACAGATAAACTATAGAACTTTCACCAAGATAATGGTATTTAGGAATTTAATTAAATCTAGAATATTATATAAACTTGCAAGTTATCACTAGTTACTATTACGGTTTACCTTTTTATCTTAACCTTTTGTCAACTTATGGTTTATCAGTTGTTTACTGTAGCAAGACAAGTTCATATCTGTTGTTCATTTGTACTTTTTACACCGAGCAGCCACTTCAACTCCGTTAACGGAAACACTAACGTCAGGCTATATTTGAGAAAAATTGAAAGTTTAGGTATTTAATTGCCACTTTTTAAAGTTTGGGTTATAATTGCAAAATTAAGTTTTGAGATTTTTTTTGGTAATTAACCCTAAAAAATATTTTTGATTTATTTTTAACAGTTGAAATTAGGAGGGATGAAATATTGGTTATCTTTTGGGAGAAAATATCCATATGGTATTTGTTGGCTAAACTGCCAAAGAAAATATCCCTACTTGTCTTTTTTGATGGGTTTAATTTGCACTGTCCTCCATTTGAATCTGACATTCATACACAGTTATGTTTGTTAGGATAGCACGGCAGGTGTTAAATAAGCTGAGAAAACAGTTAGGCAACAAGAAAAAGAATGGAGCACTCGAAGAGTCCACAAGAGAAGGGCGTACAGCATTAATAATACTGGTGAGTTCCTTTGCTGCATGTTGTTGGATTAAGAAACGTTTCTTCTTTCATAAAAGATTACATTATTTGCTAAAAGCCTCCATAAAATAGTCATTGTTGAATTATTGTCCTATATCTTAGTTTACAAAACCATTACACCACTTTTCCATATCTTAGTTTACAAAACCATTACACCACTTTTCCATCTTGTCTTAAAAATATTGTGCTTTTTTTTTTTAACAAAAGTAAACAAAAAATATGTGATAATCAAGCTTTCCTGCTTCAAAAATGATTGCTAGTGAAATATACATATCTCAGATATATGTAGCTGAATTTGTTAAATTGGAACTAGAATCATTTGCATTGAAGTGTCATTTGTGTGTGATTGGGTCCTCAAGGTAATTGCTACCATCAAAGAGTGCCCTTGAAACCATATTAACTTTGGATGTTATCTTATATTAAATCTGGGAATAAAAGATTACTTGTTGCGATATTTTCATATGTAATTTTTAAAGCATGGGAATGATAGAAACCTTACTTTGACTCACAGCTGCAATCACTTGGTACTCTTGGACTTTTGGAGATTTCACGGAAAGAATTACGAGAGTCAATGGTTAGTATAAAAAATAAGATTAATTTATTGTCATTATTACAAGTCCAGCTAATAGCATGGAATTTTGATGACTGGATATGAGTGTTCATCGAAAGAGAAGTTTTTTTCTCTTTTGAGCCACACATTTTTCACCTGGCTCACAAACTTGCCTTACTGTTATGAATTATCATCATCACTTTGAATTGATTAGTGGACTTCATGTACACTTTTCAAGTTTCAAAATCATTTTTTTCTATAACTACATCAATTGAACTGATTTCAGCTATTATGATTCAATTTTTTTAGGTTTTAAGAATTCCTGTTGGTTTGTATGTTGACTGTTAATGTGCTTGAGTTGATGAGCAGGGAGACCAATCATCCACTGGTGAAGCAGCAGGTGCCTTTTCTGAATGCCGTTATGCTTACAAAGAGGTACATTTCATATGAATATTATTCTGTTGGTAAGGTTTTTTGCCAATGGATGATAGATCCAACCTGTGGTTGTGAGAATCTAAACTCTTCTTTTGTTTCTAATGTCCCTCTCCCTTTTAGTGGTTGCTGCATCTATGTTGAAAAGGGCTTTATTACTTGTTCAAGGAAAAAGGGCCTTTAGGAATGCTAGTTTCTTAAGGGGAACTCTGTCAAATGATGCAAGTAATTTCATGTATCTGTAATCTGCCATGGTGGGGTGTGGAGGAGATTGTTATCCTTTTTTCTTTCAGTCTTATCTTCCCTCAATCTTAAGTTGTCTTTTTGTCGTAATTGCTATTTTTAAATAACATGTACTTGTGATATTCTTTGTATTTGAATTTGCTTTCAAACTGTTCTCCTCATTTTGCACGTCAAGCTGGAATATTTGGATATAGTTAAAGCTTCTGTCTACTTTGTTCTCCATAGTTTACATTATAATGACAAATAAGACTTGGCTAAATCATTTTAAATCTCAGTGCAGTCATGCAACCACTCACCCACCAACACCCCCTTGGTTTTTTTCCTTTTCTTTTTCTCTTTGCCAATTGACACCTAAATCTCTTCCCCTTTTGAAGTGAAATTAGATTTTCAGTGAGGCCGTTATTCAGTAAATTAGATTTTCAGTGAGGGCATATTCAGTATGAGCTAGTATCTGATACCATGGCATAGATGTAGTGGGTGTACTTTTGCTCTTAGACATGATGCCATATCATCACTTAAATTTCCCAGTTTTAAAATATCCTTGTAATCTTTTTATTCAATATTGTAAACTGATATGAATAAGAAATTTTGTTATATTGCTGATCAGTTTACAGGTATCTACTTTGCATAAATATAGCTACTTAAGGTATCTAAATTAGGAAAATATAACTAGGAGATTATAGCTATAGATCTTTGTATATTTACAGGCTTGATTAAATCCTAAACTCGTGTATTTACAGTCTAGAACAAAACTATAATATTCCAAGTTCCACAAGAATATTTCATCCAGAACATTCCACAAGAATATTTCCTAATTCAACATTTTTAATCTCAAATTATGCGTTAATAATATCTTCCAACTCCTTAACATGTGATTTCTTTTGAGCTGCAATGAGTAGGCTTGGCAAATTAAGTCCAGTCCAATCCGAAATCAACATGTTAGGCCTGGGTAGGCTTGAACGCCTCCTCAAAACGACGTCACTTTGGTTTTTATTTCCCCAAAACGATGTCATTTAGAAGAGGGGCTATCAAAACTATCAAACCTCTTGTACCATTGTCTAGAAGAGGTTTTAATCCATATAAAAATCTTTGTTGTCTACAAACATAATCTTCATATCCTTGTGAACGAGGATCAGCGATGCCCAATTCTTTTGCAATATTTAGAAGTATTTCATCTTGCTCTTGGTCGCTGAATATTCTTCTATATGCCATTCCACTATGTGTTGCCATCGTGAACCAAAGCTCTGACACCAAATTGATATATGACAAATAGAATAATTCTTTAATAGTAGCTAAAAATCACAAAATTAGGAAATATGGCTGATATTAGGCTGCTGGAATATCAAGTTTCAAAGTTGAATTTTGGGTAGGAATACTAAAATTTTAAGGTTCGATTGCTGGAGATTTAGACTTAGGATTTTAGAGTTTAATATGGCTAGAATGTAAGTTAGTTTTGCTGAAATTTAGTAAGGAACACATAAAATGGAAGGTAGGAAACTAGGAATCACTCCTAGGGTCTAAAAATCACTCTTAGAAGAAAGCATCACACCTTAACTCAAGTTTGTAGAAAAATTCCAGATTGCTTCTTATTATTGAAGGGCTGAGTACATAGATATAGAGTTCTTAGAACCCTTATTATAGTAGGAAAAGTTTCCTAACAAATTAAAATCCTATTCTAATAAAAATTCTATATGTCTTAAACAACTAAGATAACATATGTAAAATAGAATAACATATTTAACTTACTACTACTTCCTATCTAATAAAGAATCCTAACATAATTTGAATTTCAGCCCTTATCGTTTGCTATCGACTCAATTCTCGATCTTCATCCTACCAAATTAAGACGTGGTTGACTAATTTTTCCTCGTTTATTTCTTTTATATACTTTTAAGTTCTTTTGCATCAATGCCTCAAGAACCAAACCTCAATTCCCTTTAAACAAAATACCCATCCCTGATGTTCCTTAAGATATTTAAGTACTCTTTGAGCTTCTTGTAAATGAACTTCCTTCGGACAATGGATAAATAGACTAATTACACTTACTGCATATGCTATATATAGTCGGGTGTGAGACAAATAATTTAATCTTCCTAATAGACGTTGGTACATCTCTCTATCTACTGCATCCTCCTCCTTTACTTTTCCAAGCGTAAGATTTGGATCAATAGGAGTGCTTGCAGGTTTGCATGCTATCTTGCCTATCAAAAGATCTGTAATATAAAAATCTCATGCACATCAATTCCAAGGAAATATTTCAACCTTCCCAATGCCTTAATCTCAAATTCCGTAGCTAATCGTTGACTTAGCAACTGTTTTATCATCTCTCATCACTTTTATATCATCAACATACATTAGAAGAGCTGTAACTCGTTTTGAAGGAGAATGTTTGATAAACAATGTATGATCTTGACTTTGTCTTATCCTATAGCCAACATAACTCTTGCAAATCTTTCGAACCATGCTCGAGGTGATTGCTTAAGGCCACATAGTGCCTTCTTCAACTTACACATAGTATGAATAGAAATTCTTCCTATAACCTGATAGAACTTCCATGTAAATTTCTTCTTCTAAATCTCTGTTGTATTCTTGACGTCAAACTGTTGCAGTTACCAACCATAATTAGGCACTAATGACAATAATGCTCTACCAATATTCATCTTCGCAAAAGGAGCAAAATTCTCTAAATAATCAATCCCATGAGTATGAGTAAAGCCTTTTGTTACCAGTCACACCTTGTATCTCTCAACTAACCCATTTCCTCTATATTTCACCGTATATACCTACTTATAACCCATTGATTTCTTTATTATAGGTAATTTCACTAATTCTCAAGTTTTGTTTTTTTCCAATGCCTCCATCTTCACATTTATAGTTTGTTTTCATTTTTCATTAGTTAAAGCCTCAGATAAGGTGGTATGGATGGTAATGGTACTCAGGATCATAAGGAAGGCTCTGTGGGATGGTGAAAAATTTTTAAACGATAAGAAATATGCAAAAGGGTATAATGGTCATTTTGTACACTCTCCGGTTCCTTTTTTGATGGCAATAGAAAGGTCCTGTTGATCATTATCCATATAACCTTCAATTTCATTTTACAATGCAGGATTGAAAATTGTTACCTCATGTGAAGAATATGAGTTGGACTCTTGGACCCGTGTAGGTTCAGGAACAAACGTCTTCTTTCTGATGAACATCTTGCCTTTGCCAAATCTCAAATCTCCAAGGGTAGAATTAGATTTTTCTTGTGGTTCACTTCGTGCTTTAGGAATTGGTTCAAATATGGGTTGTTCAGGCATAGGGTCAAATGATTGTTTTGGCATATGGTTTAGATAGGATGAATAAAAAGATACGCTTGGTGCTTTAGAATTGGACACAAAAATCGGATCAAGCAAAAAACTTTCTTTGTCTTGCCTAATTGAATTCTCCCCATGGAGACAAGGATTGTTAAAGTACGAATCTTGTTCATTGAATGTGATATCTATTGAGACATAGAACTACTTTGATAGAGGGTGGTAACAATTATACCCTTAACCTTTTTCAGTTGAAGAATAGCCCACAAAGACACATTTCAAAGCCCTAGGATCTAATTTCCTTCTATTATGAATATGAACAAATGACATGCACCCAAAAGTTCTTGGAACAAGATTGTTGGTAGTGTTTAGATTTGAGAAAAATGTTGAAGGGACGTCCGTGGGACTTTTGAGACCCAAGACTCTAGAAGACAATCTATTTAGGAGATGAGTGGTTGTAAGAACTGCTTTCTCCCAAAACGCCTTAGAAATATTCTTTTGAAATAATAGGGCTCATGTTTTTTCAAGGAGATGACTATTTTTTCTTTATGTTACCCCATTTTGTTGTGGAATATACACACAAGATGACTCATGAACTATTCCTTCTTTCAGAAAGTATAGGATAAGAACTTGATTGAAATAATCTCTGGCATTATCTGTCTTTAATCTTTTGATATTTGTCCCAAATTGATTTTTGATCATGGAGCAAAAATTTGGGAGAACGGTACTAACATTAGATTTATGTTTGCGTAAGAAAATCCAAGTAACATGAGTACAATCATCAATAAAAGAAACAAAACATCTTGCACTGGTTCAACCAAAAACATGGTTCGAATCTTTTGGGAAAGATATTAAGGGTGTCATTGTTATAGCCAAGGCCAAGCTGATCATACTATGTTTTAATATGCATGATAATAATGTGAAGTTTCTGTTTTGATGTCTATGTTGATGATATTAGTTTGATAGGTGATGATAGAAATGAAATTGAGAAACTGAAGCAGATATTGACTAGGGAATTTGAAATCAATGACTTACATACTCTAAAATACTTCATCGATATGGAAGTTCCAAGTTTGTTTCACAAATGATATATGTGTTTCTTACTCGGGAAATAGGCTTGCTGTGGTGTAAGCTGTTGAGAAATCGATAGATCCTAATCTCAAAGTTCAATTTGCAAACTTGAAGAAGCTACGTTTAGAGATCAGTATTAAAGATTGGTGGGAAAATTACTCTACACGCCCAGACATAGTCTATCAGTGTGTAAGCTAGTTTATGCACTTATCAAGACCTGAGCATTTTGTTGCGACTATAATATTTTGAGATACTTACAAGAAAGCTGGGTAAAGGTTGACTATTCAGATATTATAATCATATGAATGGACGTATGTATAAATGTAGATTGGGTTGCGAGTACAGATAATAAAAGATTAACGTCCGGTTATTGCACTTCCGTTAGTGGAAATTTTGTTACATGGCGCAGCAAGAAAGAAAATTTGATAGCTAGGAATCGCGTTGAAGTAGAATTTAGAATTGAGAGATTGCTCATAGAATTTGTGGTAGCTAAAAGTTACCACTCCACTATTAATGAAGCTGTATTTTGATAATAAAGCTACCATAGCTATTGCTTGTGATCTAGTCCTGAGTATGATGAGGCTGACAAGCATATTATAAAGGAGAAATTAGATAATGGGTTGGTATTTTTACCCTTTATCCCAATTGTTGGGAAGGTAGGGGATATCCTCCCAGAAGGATTGCCTAAAGTAGCAATTTGACACACCAACCGACGAGCTAGTTGTGGAAGACATATATTCAAGTCGGTTTGAGGAAGAGTATTGTAAAGGATACCCCAAATTCGTAGTGTAGATATATAATTATGAATACTACAAATTGAAAGAGTATATTGTTTAGAATTAAATTATATAATTAAATCAAATCCTACAATAGAGTTACATATATTATTATTTTACAGTCACATTTAGACTAAAGATGGGAAACTGTGTACTGTATTCTCTAGGAAATTTTATATTATAATTGCTCCTGAAATCACATATCAATTTTAATTCGTCCAATCATTTTATAGTTTTGAAAATTCCGTTTAATTTGAATTTAAGTGTGAACCCCAGTATGATGTCAAAATAAATTTAAATGAAGATAATATTTTACTTTGCATTTACAGATTGCAATACATCTGCACGTAATTAATCATATTTTAAGACTGTTTTACAGCATTAAGTTCTCAGTTTGACAATTTATACTCTCCTTTCCCTTTTTATCAACTAGTGTGTAAACAGTTGACTACATTAATTTGAACTGAAATGCTAAACCCATTTGCACTCGTGCA
Source organism: Erythroxylum roraimae (assembly GCA_027568915.1). Lineage (NCBI taxonomy): Eukaryota > Viridiplantae > Streptophyta > Magnoliopsida > Malpighiales > Erythroxylaceae > Erythroxylum > Erythroxylum roraimae. Next base: position 153,650 of record JAOSBL010000007.1, read on the forward strand.
GTTTGAAGCTGATAGTATGGTTTCTGGTATTCGTGAAGCAAAGCTGGAATATCTTTCGTGTTTGAAGCATCTTTCTAACTTAATTAGTGAGCTTACTGTCAGAGAAGAAGAGCAATCTAGAAGAGCCACATTGGAAGAGCTGAATAATGAAATAGTACATGTTGAAGATGAAATTGCCCACCATGTAAAACGTAAGCGCTAAGCTCCTAAGAACCATTTGTAGCACCTAAACATTTCAGATTATTTTGCAAACTTGTTTTATCTTAAGAACCATTATAGAATAAGCTCAAAGGACATTTTCTATGAACGTCAGAGCAGTTTGTAATTTGTACTTGTACATTATTTTCTGTAGAAAAATCATCCCCACATTTAGACGAAGCTGCATGTTCTATTTTTCATGTTTTGCTGTGGCTTATGTCGTGGTCTGTTTATATGCTTTGTTTTGTTGATAATCGGGCCGGGATTCAATCTCATCCACAGTAAAATAACCACACATTTTTTTGTATGATTTCCTAAAGATCACTTAAAATTTTATAACCTAGTTAAGAAATGCTAATTAATCAAGATTTTTAATTTATATCTTATCATGAAACTTGATCTTTATCTTATCATTTTTTTCGAATTATTTCTTAAATTAGCTCATCTTAATCACTGTCGACCCGTTTTAACTACTGTAATTATATAAGTGTTTTATCTCTAATAGCATTCACAGAACATTGAGAGCACTCTCTAGTTGTTATAAAGAGTTAAACAAGAAGTGTTAACTCTCCTAAAGACTAATCCTATTTATAATAAGTTATGGATATTTTATTTTAATTAAACTTTAATTAGAATGATATTTTTTTTTGGGAAAATATAATTAGAATGATAATTAATTCTAATTGAATTAATTGTTATTCAAATGATAATTAATTCTAATTGAATAACAATTATATCCAAATAGGATTCAAAATCTTATATTGAACTTTGGTTATTAAATATTTTACATTTAATCAAGTTTTTTAAACTTAACAATTAAGGTTAATTTGATTATAATACTTTTTGTTCTCTTTAACTCATTCTTTATATGTGACCCATTAGATTTCTAAATATGTTAGCAATGAATATGAATTATAACCCTAAATTATATTTAGGATTTATCTAAATTAAATTCTTTTATTTTATTCGTAATTCTCTAATTAATTTATTTATATCTGTATATTAAGATTGACGTCTAACAATACATTATAAATATTCAAATATTTAGGATGTCAAAGTAGTTTTGACTAATATATTTTGTGCGTGGTTTTTTCATATAATTCAATTTTTTTCATCACATCATGTTCTAATTAGATATAAGAGTATAAAATTAATTTCTATTTTATTTTAGTCCAATTATTTTAGTTTTTTATCATTAATAATTGATTCTATTATTGACATTTGTAAACTATTTTACAAAAATATCATTCTACTTTAGCCAAATATTTTTTAAATCAATACTAATCAAGAATAACGTAATAAGCGATGAATCATATATTGATCACTAAACTACCTTCATATAGTTCATGCTATATCCAATGACTACCGACTAAGCTACCATCAACTAGAATAGATCATAAGTAGTATTAAGGTATAACTATCTTTATATTAGATATTTTGATAACTTCAATCAAATGATGACTTATACAATCATCACAATGAAAATTTCTATGGATATACAAGTAATACTTCAAATTGATTTCTCTTATAAGGTCAGTTCAATGAACTTGTTCTTTAAAAACCACATATACATTTGTTTGAGTATCTTCATACTTTAGTCTATAAGATAAACTACTTTCTTCAAAAGGAAGAATCATAATGGATATTAGTCTTTTTAACCTCTATTAATGTTCAATCTCAATAGACTAATGACTCTATGAGCAATTTAGAAGTAATACACAAATGCAATATGAATCTCATAATCATGATTTCATCATAATTTCATTTGTGATGTATATTTTTTTAATGAATTTATCATATACATCTAAATATGTATAAGATTAATAGTACTTTTAAATTATTTTGCTCTAGGCTATAACTAACCAATTGGTGTAGGGCATAAACTAACAATTTCTTACTTGCTCCAAGTCAATTGTTTAAGTATCTTATATCATATCTCTTTATGACGATTATGCTACTGTTAGGAAAATAATTTAATGAGAGAATTCTAAAAGATTTTCTATAGTGAGGGCACTTGCTTAAATCTTATAATTTTTATCTTAATTAATATCATAAATAAAAGAAACTACCTAAATACATACTTGGATCTTTGATAAGATTATAGCTCCTTACCTATGCCCAATAGTTGTGATGTTCTACAATACATTATTGTCTAAATAATGCAAAGAACTTTATCAAGTTTATTAAAGAACTTGTTGATGCAATTAACAATTTCTAATAAATAAAAAGTGTATTTTGGATTTTTTAGCAATTAATGCTACATTAGAATATTTTCGATTTCAAAATAATATTATTTCAAGTAAACTATACCTTTATTAGGATTTAATTCTAAAGTTAATATCTATTTAACCTTCAAATATTAACTCATATATAGAATAATAGATATCTTTGATATTTCACAAGTATTAGATATCTCAAATACTAGATATTTTTAGTACATTATTTATATACTTGGACTATAATAGGTTAGCAACATTCGAATCTATTTCTATAGATCTAATTCTCAAAACTAAGTTGTTATTTTTTTTCATATTCATTAAGAATTGTTCTTAGATAATTATAGTTTCAATAATTGAAAATATGAATTGTTATTCTCTATAAGCAATATATGACTCTACATACTCTCGTCGAACAAGATAACTATACTCTCATTAGCCTTTTTATAAAAATGATAAATTTATATCATCTAAAAAATAAAACTCTTTGAATTCATCATAAAAGTAAATCTTTTAACATCTCGTAGCCTTTAAACTAGACATCAAATGCATCCTCAAAGACACTAGTTTTAATTAAATGTATTGTCATAAGATTTGAACTTCTCGAATTTTTTCTTACTCAACTACTTATCTTAAAAACCATTTTCCTATAAGTATACATTGAAAACAAACATTTTATTCAATAGAATATGTAAGCTTACATCTAACCTTTTGGATATCTTTTAACCTTTTATTATTCAATTTAGTTATAAACTTAGTAGATAACATATGCTTTAACTAAGCATTATATCGCTAAATCATTAACTTTAACTCTTTCAAAGTCTTAGCGTTTCATAAATACTATGAAAATATGTTAATTAATTTAATTGGAACCTTTGAAGGTAAGTTATAGTACTAGTCATAGCTATAAAGGAAATAAATATTACATCATACAATATCTTATTTTGCACTTTGCTCCTTACACAAATCCATACTTCTATGAAATTTAGTTGTAGAGGTATTCAGTAGAGAATCTCATTTACTATAGATAATCAAAAATTTTAAATGTCATCACATCGATCTCATTGAAGTGATTTAGCATTCATAATGCTTAGTTTTCACTTAGATTTAAATAATTTAAACTTTCAAAAAATTTAAATCAATATTTTATTTAATACATATGACATATCACATAAACTCATTAGTACATTTAATGAAATACAAGTATTATTATTTTATAAATTGTTATTACATCTACCACATCACATATATAAGATTTAATAATTCAATACCATCACTATCCTTCTACCAAGGGTTGATTTGGTTATTCTTCAACTTGATAAGTGTCACAAGTTTCATACGATTTGGTTATTCTTCTCAGTCAATTCATGAAAATATTTTCACATCCTTATCAATTTAAGTACATATCCACAACGAAATTTCATTACCATATTCGCTGACATGACCACAAATACTGAATCTATGTCTAACATATCTGACTACGTAATATTTCTTATTTTTAAATATCCACAACTTTCCTTATCTTACCCCCCTCCCCCCCCCTAACAAAACATCATTCTTCTCATTGTTTCTAATAGTTCAAACTCTTAACGAAAGTTCATACATATGACCCATGCGGTTGCAATTACTGGGATTCTATACTCATTAGTACCCTTCTTTAACGGTGAGGAATCAGGTGCAACAGATCCTTGCAAAACTCCTCGTGTTCTTTTATGAGGTAGTATTTTACTCATTCGATAAGACATTATCTTTCGCTTACTTTCATTTTAAATCTTATTCCCTATAAGTATGCATGATATGCATGTCACTTAATACAATCAATCAATTTAACAATGCAAAAAAATAATCACATGTCATAATACTTCATCTTACTATGCATTCTAAGCCTAGGAAAAGCCTAAGCTTTGATACCAAAACTATTGGCCCCCGGGTCTCGGTACCTATGACGAGGCTCCGATTTTCCAAAAATTTCAAACTTCAGAAAATTTTAGTTTCAGCAGTGGCGGGTTCTTCCCGGCGAAGTCTGAAGATCAAGCAAATGACCTTTCGTGAAGTCCCCAAACTTAGCGCATAAAATCCTTCGGGAAAGGTTCGCCATGGCGTACTCTGTGCCTCGCCGCGGCAAAACCTTCGGACAAAACCCAGACCACCAACATTCAACACAAATCATACATACATACAATTTTTTTCAACACAACCATTTTTAACAAAGAAATCAATTATGATCATACACAATCGAAACTACTTCAATTTATCATTTAATTACTAAAGCAAAAGAGTTTGAAAAACTTTATTTACATATCAAAAGCCACACCATTGGCTTATTACAAAATACAAAATGCACATGATACAATTGAATGCTTATGCTTAATATGATTCTAAATACCAAAAGTGTCTGAACTAGCTTAATTACAAAAGTCTCTATTCCTGGTGATTGCCAAACTTTGTAAGGATCAATGCTGATCTGCTTTTTCTTCACCTGCGGAGTGCAAGGTAATGGGGTGAGCTGCAAAGCTCAATAGCTTATACATTTATAGCCATTAGCAATGAGCCATACAATTTAAGCACATATTTATACATACATCAAATATATATCTCATGTAATCTAGTATATATATACATATCTCATGTAATCTAGTAATTCGATTATCCATAATTCTAGCTCAAAAATTCATAGTTCAAAGGTCATCACATAGAACATATCATGAAGATTCATCCATCAAAACATAACACTCAAATATGCATCATACTTGACAATTCAATGATGTAACGCACAAACAAATGGCTCGAGAGTTTCGTGGAATGAAACAGAGAAATCGAAGTTTATTCCGTGAATAAAAAAAGTCCGAATTCTCAAGATCTCGTGGCCTCAAGCGGGCAGCCGGGAGAAGACTATGGGTTAACGTGCACGTGATTAACGAAATGGGTTCCTCTCTTGCCCAAACAAAAGTACATAATCATGCTCAAATCATTTCGTCATACTTTCATACTTTTCATACTTTTTCCTTTCTTTTCATTTATATAGAATGTCATGACATATTTTAAGGTATAACATGATCAAAATCACAATTCAATTATATCAAAATGTCATACATCTTTCAATGCATAACATAAAACATATCATAACGCATTTTTCACATTACAACAATTCACAATTTAGCACATATTCACACATAAGACAATTAGCTCATATTACACAACAAC
>JAOSBL010000007.1:168247-178906 GCA_027568915.1 Erythroxylum roraimae
TCTTGATCCTCTTGCTTTCCTTGATTCCCTTTATCAATGACAAAGTTTCCCATTCAATAAGAATACAATTTGAGGACCCAAATATAGTATATTCACTAAGATAAATTCTAAATACTCAAACTCTTCCAAAAGTCTAGACCATTGGGTCAATCTTTCATGATCATTCGGATTAGATAAATGAAGCAATTTGCTAACACTTCCTTCTAGAAAAATGTTCATCAATGTCTTAAGTTTCTAATGACACTAAAATCATTCAATTTGATTCTGTAATCTAAAAGTTATACCCCAAATATTTCTGAATTGTTCTTATGCTAAAACAATATTTTATGTCCAACTTCCATCCAAAACTTGAAGTTCTTAAAAACTGAATTAAAACTCTATTTCTTTAGAAAAGTTGTAGCCCAATGTCTCTAGTTTACTCCAAATAAAAAAAATACTCCATTTGGATAACTACACAAAAAGTTATGCCCAAAATATCAAAGTATGTTTAGTGCTGGAAAGTTCGCCGCGGCTTCTTACAAGTTTACCTTGGCGAACCCCCGAGTTGGCAGCGGCGAACCAAGGAGAGTTGGCCACGGCGAACTTTGACAGAAGCATACGCAGAACATGTTTCATTTTTCATATTTTAACTTCCCACCTTTCACATATAACCCCTCTTAAATCTAAACCATCTCTTCTACTTCATTTTCAAATTCATTTCAACCCAAAATCATTCACAAATGCATTATGATCTATCTTTGATCATTAACCCTAAAAGATTAAAACATTTTCATACATTCATCAACAACTTCCTACACATATTCAACTTCATTTTCACTTCGAATCATCACTAAAACATGCTTCATTCATCAAATCAAAAAGAAGGATGCTTATACTTACTTCTTTATCCAAAGCTTCTTCAATCACCATAAAACCCTAGCTTAGAAAGAACTAAAGAATCATTTTAAAAATAAAAAATGATTCTTTAGTTCTTTCTTTCTTCCGACACAAACGCCACATAAATCCATTTCTCTAAACCCTTTTCTAAAAAAGCAAGAAGGAGAGAAGATTACCTTAGCAAATCCTCTTCCTTCTTCTTCTTTCCATGTTTTCTTCCTCTCCCTTTCTTCTTATGTTTGTTTTTTCTCTCTTCTCACGATGCTTCTCTTCTCTTTTTCTTAAACAAGACCACATTTTGGTCTTGTTCTTCCAAAAATACCCCTTCTCTCCTTTGGGCTTCCCATTTTGCCCCCTTCTTTCATTTACCTCCTAACTCCTTTAATCTTTTTAAACACCATATTAATTCTAACTTAATTCAAATCTTTCCATCTAATTTCAAATCTCTATTTATGCCCATCAAATTAATGACTCAATTCTAAAATAATGAAACAAATAAATCAATAATAATTGAAAAAAATTTTGGGGTCCAACAATTCTCCCCCCTAGAAGAATTTCGTCCTCGAAATTTTTACCTAATTGATCAAGAAGGAAGGATGTTCCTCCGTTTCCCATTTAACTTCATCCCTCGAATAATTTCTTTCAAATGACCATAGTCACTAGACTCACTCGGTCCTTCAATCCTTTATTTAATCATTTACTTTCTTAACGAATTCCTAATTATGTTTCAGATTACTCACAATTTTTCCACAACGAGCATGTAGAGAGACTTGTAAGTATCTAAACTTTACACTTATATTATAATTGTTTTACTTTTCTGTATTTCAATTTAAATTGATATGTGAATGTTGGAATGAAAATATGTGTATTATAGATAAAGATAATGATATAAATTTCTGGTGCCATGTATGGTTGTGTTGAGTTATTTTCTTTGTTCAATAGGGGATAAATATCATAAAAATAGAGGAAACTCTGCCGAAATTTTTATAAGTTCTAGATCACTTATAACATTTTATTCTTATACAGAAAAAGTCTCTAGGCATATGGCCTATACCTTGTTAGCTGTTTTTGCACACTCACATCAAAAAGCATAATGGTGTGACATTCGTCAACACCCGATGTAGAGAACTAAATGTAAGTGAAATTTATGCTTTAATATTAATTCTTAATAATTATCACTTACTATTATACACGTTGCCTCTTAATAGGACCAAATACAAGAAAGCATTCAGCGACAATCTCAACACGAACAAGTTGTTAATGAGAGTCAGACGTATCCTGATGCAGCGAGTGGTAGGGACTGTCATGAAAGGATCTTCGGGCTAGGTTCATTTGTGCACACATGTTATTTGCAATCCTCCACATCTAGTACAACAAAATCTAGTGGACGGTCGCAAACCAATGAAGTCAATCAGTTTCGGATCATAGTGGAGACATTAATGAACTACATAGCTCAGCTGAGACATGAGGTAGATGAGTTGCAGGAGAGGGGTAGCACCTCAAAGCACCCGCGGTCACCAAGACAATAGGATTGTTGTAGTTATTTGCTTTAAATTACAAAGACTTACTATGTTCAGTATAATGTTTTTATTATCAATTAAGATAATTTTTACTTTATATAACCAATCAACTTTCTATTTAAACAAATTAAATATATAAACAAATCAAAATATTATGCACAGATAATTCTTAACTGTTTAAATTATGCATTAATCATAAGATCATGAAATAAAATTTAATGTCGGAATTTTTTTTAAAAATCTTTTAATTTTATTTACCGACGAAAAATGAAAGTACGTTGGTAAAATTCATTATATTTACCAACGGAAAATAAAAGTACGTCGGTTAATTTCATTATATTTACCGACGATTTTTGGTGTTCCATCGGTAAAATGTTAGATATTTACCGACGGTAACTCTTCGTTTCGTCGGTAATATTAGAAATCGTCAAGATTTTCTGAACTATGGTTTACCCACAGTCAATCATAACCGTCAAAATATCATTGACGGAATAACCAATAATGTCGGCAAATATTCCGACAGAATATTTAGGTTCGTAGGTAAATTTACCGACGATTCACAACAAATCTGTCGATAAATTTACCGATGGTCAAATCCATTCGTCTGTTTATTTACCGACGGTTTCATAATATGTCCATCGGTAAATTTACCTATGGTCGTTTTAACGACGTCGCTGTCCGTCGCTTGATTCCGTCACTAATTTATATTACCGATGGAATATAAACATTTTTCGTCGATAATTTTCTTGGCTAAATGACGTTTTTCTTGTAGTGTTAGAATCTTTAAAAAAATTATTTCTTCTCCTTTTTAATGGAATATTAGGCGTGGAATTTTATTTATTATTTTGTCTATAAGAATTGTTAAACTTCTAATTAACATCTTATAGTAGTCACCGTATATCATTATATTATATTGCTTACCATATTCCAAAATTTATATGTATTATTATTTTATTGTTCATAAATATTAATGATTAAGAATAGTACTAGTCAACTTAAATTTATTATATTTTTTCTTACTAATATTAAAATTTAAGTTATGTTTATCTTCTTATATCCAAAATGATAATTTATAGAGTTTTAATGCATTAACTATATATTTAATTAAACAAATTTATAAAGAAGGGAAATAAAAAATATGAAAAATCATATATAAATGTCAATTACAATTAACCTTAGGATTATTAAAGGATTTTTAGCATTAACAAATTATCAATTTAGCATTATTAATTATAAATTATTTAATATTGAATTTTGGTGATGAATTCACATTTTAGTCACAAACACCCATATTTTTTTTAGACGTTATTATGTATCGCTGCCAAACGCTCTACCTTTGGCGACGAAATACTAAAACCGTCACAAAAATGGGGCCTTTTTGCAACAACTCAAGAAAATCGTCGCTAAAGATATTGGTTTAGCAACAATACATTATAACATCACGAAAACCGTGACTTTTGGCGATCAATTAATAAATTGTCACCAAATGACATTTCGCGAGGATTTTCATGTCGTCAAAAAAAATATAACTAATTGTCCGTTTTGTTGTAGTGTATATTTTCACCTTTATGGTAAAGATGCCATAAGCTAGATTTAAGTCCAGTTAAGCTGAGTTTAATTGTCTAACTAAGACTTGAAATGTAAAGTTATATACAAATTCAAATTCAATCAAATTTATCAAACGTAAAGCACTTATATATATGCAGTAAATAGTTAAGCTCTTTCATGTGCTTGGAGGATTAACAATAGTTGAGCAGTTGTACTTACTATAATCCACTATTTGAATTAGTTAATTTAATTATATGTAAGCAATAGTTCAGTTGGTGGGCAACTAGCTACCTATGTATTGTCAAATGTAATGGGATCGGTTCAACCATGTAAATCTCAATTTCTTATAAGCACTGATCTTATTTGCTACCAGCACTAGCCAGTCAATCAGCAGCATATATAGACACGCAATGAGAGGAAGTGCAAATGAGCATAAGCAAATTTGGCATTGAGGGGATTAAACTAAAACAGTGTGTGGTCTGCAACTGGTGCTTATCAAAAATTAAGCTTCTCGTGGTAGAAGCTAACCCATTAATTACATTTGATTATACTTAGGTTTTCCGTTTCCTATCAACCAAACTATTGCTTATGTTAATTAATTAATTCAAGTAGTGATTATAATAAGTACAACTTCATAATCAAGTGCTTAAATACATATCGCATATATAAGCACCTTACTTTTTTGGGGATGAGGCATTAGCTAGTTGGCTGCATGGACTTGCAATAATTAACTAAGATAAAGTGCAGAAGAGCATATCAAATTTGACATTGTGGAGATTAAACTAAACAGTATGTGGTCTTCAACTCTTCGTCCCTGTTTTAGATTAATTATTGCGGTGTGAGTGTCATTGTAACAACCCTTCTTTTTTTTTTTCATTAGTGCTAATTTGATATTTTTTTTTTTTTTGAGGGAAGCTAATTTGATATTATATACGCTCGGTACTCGGTAGGTGGAAGCTGAAATGTTTCAAGGCCACAAAGTTCAAAGCTTGTGGGGAACCCCATCATTGAATAGCCGATCATTCATCCCTTTTTCTTTTCCCTCTCAAGTTAGTTGCCTATTGCAAAAACGTAGTGTCCAACGTAGGCAAAGGGTTAAAGATAAATTATATATAAATCGCCGTCTTTAGGATATCATTATTTTTACTAGTGCATGGTCCTCAACCTGCACAGATAGATAAATTAAAAAAGTGAATATTTTATCTAACAAGCCGTATGTGAATTTTTTTGACATAAATAATAAGGATATATCTGTTTAAAGATTTGTAATGAAGCTTAGTGAAAATTTTAAAATTAGATATTCAAGGAAATAAATCACAGAAAAATAAATAATAAAAATATTACATGTTCTCACTATTATATAATTAACATAAATATACTAAATTACAAATATTTAGGATTAATTTTATTATATATAATCATTAATATAAATTTGTCGATTATTTTATTGTTACAATTGGAGCCTAAGTTAATTTGGTTATGCTTATATTGGACCATCTTCTAATAACAAATATCAACTATGGAATTAAAGTTTATAACTTGTTAAAATTAATTACATAATTTAATGAACATAGGTTTCTCTTCATTTAGAAATCTTCATAGATCCAGTTTTATAAAATTTTGTATAGATCCTCTCATTTCTAAATGGTACTAAATTTTTTTTTTGAAAATATTACTAAAAATTATAATATAATAACTACATTTCTCCTATTTTATATGCTACAATTATCTGTGACTATAATTATATGTCTAACATCTACTTAAATTAAGTAGGCATCGACTAATTCGCCTAGTCAATGAATCTAAGTTTGCCTCATTCTGACCCTAAATAATTTGGCTCCAGTTACCAGTTAATAAGGTCTCGAATAGTTCACCACAGCCAACAAAATGATACTATATCCCTGCATCTATATGTCTTCCTAAGAAACAAAACTGAGATAAAAAAGAATTCCCGATTGAACTTGGCTTTCACTAAATTTGATTTTCATTATTATTTTTATACTATTTACATCAGAATATTTTGAGTATAAGTATGATTTTGACTAAATTTGATTATAAATATAAATAAAATAATAAATTATTATTCTATATTTAAAAAAAATCAACGTAAGTTGAGGGAGGGTCATCAATGTATGCAGACTAATTCCTTTTGTTATTTTTGTGATTTGAACATGTGACTTTACTAGTTTTTTTTAATACTAAGCGCATAATTTTAATTTGGAATGAATCCCATTTTTGAACTTTAAACAAGTTAAGATCAAATTCGTAAAAACGTAAAGTTTGGAGGGTAAGTATTTTTTTTATGTATAATTTAAGGAACATTTTTCTTAAGAAATTAAAAGTTAATGTTATGGAAGTATATTATACGAACTTTGTGATATATTTAGGTTAATGAAATTGCGTGCAATTAAAGCATATTTAATAGTAAATCTTATTTAAATTTTTTGTTTCATTCAAGTTATGATATTAAAACTAAAATAACTTTGTTATAACGCTAGCTGTGTTTCCGCCTTAACCAATAACTAGTCAGCTTACTTTCCAATCTAACAACTATAAATATGTCAGGAATTTGGTATATAAGGCTAAATTCGATTGTTGTGGTACTTTTTGCTACTTCAGACGAAAGATGTTCGTCAAAATTTGTCAGCATCACACATGTTGGTATAGTAGCCATTACTCATTAGGTTAGCCACTCGATGAGCTTTTGATCACATATACATATTCCTGCTATTGACATGCGTCATCCAATGCTGAGTTGGGTGGCTTCAATTTGAGACGATTACCAAAATGTGAGTGGAGGAGTGGACTTCACAATTTTAAGAAGAGATTAATTACTAATTATCGGTGGCGCATGTGGACGTTACGTGGCGTTTGGGTATACGTAGTGTAAAATAAATCAATAAAAAACAGTCAACCGATAACACTCTCTTTTTTTAATATAATTTAAATTTATTTCTGTCTATATATATACATCTGTTTCTCATGTATAAGCGCTCTAAACCACCATTTACCACCGGCAAGCAATCTCTATCTTTCCAACCAAAATCCCAAAAAGCACCAAAAGCGATCAACTTTTTCTTTCTTCCTCCTCAATATCCTCGTGATCCATCTACAGTAATGTTCTTTGTTTGTTGTTGTGTTTTTTTAATCGTCACATGATTAATGATAGAGAGAAGTTTCTGGTTATTATAGTTAATTAAATCTACACATAGATGATAGCCAGTAGTCGACCACAGAGGGGGAGATAGAGAGAGAGAAAGAGAGGGCAACTAACAGCATGGATCGATCCATCAATTGAATGGCATTGAAGATGAAGATGAAGATGAAGGAGAAGGAGAAAGAAGAGTCGTCCAGGACGGAATCATCTTTGGAAGAGGAGGATGAATATGAAATGTTCGAGGACGTGAGAGAGAGGCTAAAATCGTCGCAGGAGAGTAGGTTGGATCTGTTGGAGAGACAATTACAAACAGTGTTCGGTTCTGCGTTGAGGAATTTGAACGTAATCCATGGTATTCGTAACGCCTCCAAAGGGCTGTTCATTCACCCTGAGAATAACAGGTAAAAAGTTTTTCCTCTTTTCTTTTTCAAATTTTTAAGCTAAATTCACGCGTCACGTAACTCCAAATTAAGGGACAAATTTTCTGTTACTTCTATCGAAGACCAACCCTATACCATCCCTGCATAGCCACAAAATTCAGTAAGTCCTAGCAAAATTTATGATATAACAGGTTGGTCTTGGATAAATGTAACAGACAATCTTACACTCCCAAATTAAGTGGCGGCTCTCCTAAATACTAGGTGAGTTGGGTGGTCCCAATTACTAGGAAGAGACTTAGGCTGTCACTCCCTTATTAGTTTTTGTTCTACTTTTGTCTGATATTTAACTAACGAGTTTTTTATATCTTACTGGTATCTATCGGTCACTCGTAAGATCTTTCTTCTAAGGAAGAGACTCAGACTGTCACTCCCTTATTGGTTTTTGTTCTATTTTTGTCTGATATTTGACTACTGAGTTTTTTATATCTTACTGGTATCCATCGGTCACTCGTAAGATCTTTCTTCCAAGGAAGAGACTCAGACTGTCACTCCCTTATTGGTTTTTGTTCTATTTTTGTCTGATATTTGACTACCGAGTTTTTTATATCCTACTGGTATCCATCGGTCACTCGTAAAATCTTTCTTTAATCTGAAACGACTGGTATCATTATTTCATAATCATAACATAAATTGGCTTGCCATACAACATCTTTGCTCATGTTATTTCCAGTATGGAGCTAAAAATTTAAGATAAAAAGTTTTAAATATTTAATTTTTTAAAATTTTGAGGAGTTTAATATACCACTAAACTCTAAATAATTTTGTCCTTATATATATAATAAAAAATATTTAATTTTTTAAAATTTAAGAATTCAGTACATCATTAAATCCCAAATAATTCCGTACAAAGATTTTTGCTCTTTTCTTTCGAAACATTTAATGCAATGATACGGACTTTTGTTCTTTTCGAAACATTAGTTTTGTCAACATGTTCTATACGTCTGTTTGCCGCATGATTTCCGGCTGGTGGTTCATGGTTATTGAGTATAAGCAAGGACTCGGGATTTGAAATGTCTGGAGATCTTGTTTTAATTATAAATTGACACCTGTAGTCTACCTGGTAAGTTTATGGGCTAGGTTCCTGGTGCCGTGTTTGAGTAGTGAGGAGCTTAGGATGCAGCATTACAAATTTACAATGATTAAGTCATAGCGTGGGCCAGAAACAACGGGACTCAAGATTACTTGTTCACGTGCTCTGTCACAGAAAGGGTTATCAGATCTCATGTATTGCGGCAGTCAGCAGACCACAGGATAAGACTTATTGATATGCAAATCAGATTTTCCTTTTTGTCTTCTTCTAAATAAGTTATATGATACAAATCTGAAATTAAGATTTTTTAATTAACATGGGAAATTAGGTTGTAACTTAGAAATTAATCTATCAAAGTTATCAATTAAATTTATTATATTCAAAAGTGCCCTATAGAATTAAAAAATAAGTTATTTGTTAAATTTGGAATAAACTTATTTTTAATTAATTAATTTTAATTTTGTTGAAATAGTTCAAAATCAAATATCCATATTTCATTCTAAAAATTATTAATTCGATTCTTTATTTCATATCTCATTTTTTAAAATCATTTTTTAATTTTGAACTCCATGCTTGGGTTGCAGTAATATGGAACACTCTAACTTGAAAACGAAGAATATAAACAATTTTGATTAACTAGATTTGAGATCTGTAAATAGTTTTATAGATTTAATTTTTTTATTAGAAGAAATCGAATTCATATTTATTTATAATAATTTGTAAACAATAGCTTAGTTTCATCATATTAGTCGTAATCTTTTATTTGATAACATGTATTGGCATTTTCATGTTTTTGTCACCCTCTTGTAATAAAAAAACACAAGAGGAACTTAATTTTTTGACCAATTCTATTTAACACTCACGAAAATTTGACCAGGATGTTGATGATTGAGATTCTAACACATACATATATAAGATTTTAACATAATTATAATGATGCCGTATATATGAGACTTCTAAAAAGTCATATATATATGACGTCGACTTTTCATTGAATAAGAGAACTGGTCCATTGGTACTTTAATCATCGGAACGAAGCCGCAAAGTCATCTTTCTCCTTGTAATCTTGTTCATTATCAACTCATATCTCAATCAAATCCAGAGTTTTTTTTCTTTTCAAGTGATTAATCAAATTAGAAATCGTTTACGACTTACGGTTTGTACAAATTTTAAAGGTTCCATGTTTATGAATGATAATGATGCAGGTGGTACAGGGCGTGGACAAAGTTCATTCTGATATGGGCAGTGTACTCTTCATTCTTTACGCCAATGGAGTTTGGTTTCTTCAGAGGATTGAAGGAGAAACTATTCATATTGGACATTGTTGGACAGATTGCTTTCCTTATCGACATTATTTTACAATTCTTTGTTGCCTTCAGGGACAGTCAGACCTATCGAATGGTCTATAAACGCACTCCAATTGCTCTTCGGTTGGTTACTTGTCTTAATTTTTCTTGACGTTTTATTTAATAAACAAAATCTTTCTCCATTATCCATGATTTTTAATCATGGAGCTATCATAAGTTTGTGTTATTTATTTATTTTATTCTACAGGTACTTGAAGTCCCATTTTATCATTGATGCACTTGGTTGCATGCCTTGGGATCTCATCTACCGGGTATTTGTGTTGTTTTCATAGCTGGATTTGCAACGTCACTCAAGAGCTACTACATTCATTTATAGATATGTTTTTCCTTGATTTGCTCATGTATGTTCACCAGTGACCATTCATGTTTTAGATACTCTTCAGAATTATTATCATGATATAGATGTAGTGGTGGTCTCAATGCATCATACTCAATTTGCTGCTGGTGATATGCATAATCTGGACATATTTCCACTGCCAATTTAGTTACGGTTTTCCTTTGTTAATTGGAATCTGAATTTGTGTTTGACTTGCGCATTAATATTTCCAAGTTAAAACCTTTACTTCTTCTATTGTTAATTCCCTTTTGTATAAGCTAAGAGCAGGTATTGTTTGTTTGTTTGTTTCCATCACCACCCCGCCCCCAAGTGGGCCTAATCCTTGGGGATGCGGTAATACATCTAAGAAATTATTTCATCGAACGTATTCCCCTTTGGAGCCAG
>JAOSBL010000007.1:179006-190072 GCA_027568915.1 Erythroxylum roraimae
CCCCCACCGCCACCTCCCCCCTCCCCCTAAATATTACCGTTATGTGTTTGTTAGGTCAAAATGTAAACGCTCCAATGCTGTTGACTATACCTTACTCCTGTAATCATTTAAAGAATATTGTGTTTTACAGGCATGTGGACGCAAAGAAGAAGTGAGATATCTTCTCTGGATAAGGCTCAGTCGGGTCAGGAAAGTCACTGCTTTTTTCCAAAAGATGGAGAAGGATATACGGATCAATTACTTGTTTACCAGGATTGTGAAACTCATTGTAGTAGAACTCTACTGCACGCACACAGCCGCCTGCATCTTTTATTACTTGGCTACCACTTATCCAGAGTCTCATGAGGGTTATACGTGGATTGGAAGTTTAAAGATGGGTGATTACATGTATTCGCATTTCAGAGAGATCGATCTCTGGAAGCGGTACACAACATCTTTATATTTCGCTATCGTCACTATGGCTACTGTCGGTAAGCTGCTTATTTAGCAACTTAAGATTTGCATGGCTAAATTATTTAACAAACTTAATGAAACAGAAAGGAGCGTTATGGCAATCATCTCATGATCACTGGCTTGAGAACATGATAAAATTATTTGAAGTAACCTATCCATAGCTTTCTAACTTTTAAGAAGGGCATCATACTTCGTTATGGATGTTTCTATGGGCCACAGGAAATCTTGATTTTAAAACTTGTTTAAAATGTTGAGAATGTTCTGTTCTAGAATGAGCATCTCTATTTTACACTGCCCTTCTTTAAAGTTTTGGTGAAGTTTATCTGATGATAGAATCAATAACATAGACTTTCTGGGTTTAGGTTACAAATAAAAATGGATATTGACTGGGACAAATTCCAGCCTGATAAAATTCCATATCATCACTTGCACAAGAATTGCTTGTTATGTTTTGGAGTGCCTTTGGTGCTAAGATATTTAGAGGGTTTAGCATAGAGGGCTAGAAAGGGCAGAATTTCATGTGTTTTCTTAGCCATTATGTTGTTAATTTGTTCTGATTTTATTGAAGAAAGAAGGGAAGCATCAACCAGTATTATGGCTCTGATACTCTTTTCTTAAGTAGCCTATCAGTTGTGGGTTATCATCAATTGTTGCATTTCCAGTAGCTAAAAATGGTGTCAATCTCACTTGACGATGCTAGTTGTAGGATTTGCGTTGCTATTTCTTTTGGCAGTTCTGAGATATAATCCTGCAAAGTTGCCTAATGTTAAATGGTAGCTCTAATAAGCCATATAATATGCTTCCTAACAACATTTTGCATAACTAGGATCACCTTTCTGGGGCATGATGTTTTTCATTTTGCTACTGTGGTCTGCTTGGAAGTAGTTTTTCACTGGTTGTGGCCTTCTATCATGCAGCAGACATGCTGCTAAAGTGTTCAAGGTGGTATCTTATTGTTGTACTAATGGTAAGTTTATAAAGGAGAAGATGCTAATCAGATACTAAATTTGACCCAATTGATTCAATGTCCAGTGAGATAGTTATACGAGGCCATCAAATATAAGATTTCGTTGTAGTGTTAGGTCAAGACCTAAGTACTATGCTGCCTTGAAAATATTAGATTAAATCCTTGTTATGTTTTCCTTAAAGAGTGTGAAATGAGTTGGTCGGTCTATTTTTTTTACAATTACTTTGGCATGCAACTTCTTTTTTTGTAGTTAGCTTAGCAGTCAGTTTAAGCTTTTATAGACCAGAGGAGTTGGTTTCATTCTGTATGTTCGCATTATTACTGATTGATAGTGAGATCCTTCGCCCTCGTACTCTTTATTCTTTGTTTCTGCCCTTCTGGTCTCTCTGTTTTCCCCTCAATTTCAGATTGTATCATGCAGATTCCTTTTCTCAATTTGATGTTCTCTTAGGTTGCAAGTGTTTTGTATGGCTTTGGCATTCCATTTCCCTTGCCACTTTCATTTAGTTACCTTTTCTTAATTACCATTGTCTTCATAGCCATCAAGCAGTGGTGCTTCTCTTTCTAGTGATTACTTTCATATTGTAAGCTATGAAAGTAGTTAATTACAAAGATTTGAAAAGAATATAAGAAAGACATTTGAGTTCATTGGTATTAGGTCAAGAATACGGTTTATGTTGAATGTAATATGTTTCTGGTGTTATTTCTAAGAGTGTTATGCTAAATTCATTTTTTTATGATCAAGTTATGTTTGGTGTTCTTTTGTCGCTCCACTTTTCCATGCTTCAGTATCGTTGACTTTGTTAAAGAACGAACTGTTTATTGTTGTTTTCCATATTGATTTCCCAAATATATTTAGCTACTCCACCGTCTCATGGTATATTTAGGATTTCTTCTCATCTTCAGGCACCGTTTTTATTTCTTACAGGCTATGGAGATATACATGCTGTTAATCTGAGGGAAATGATATTTGTGATGATTTATGTGTCCTTTGACATGATTCTTGGCGCGTATTTGATTGGTAACATGACGGCGTTAATTGTAAAAGGATCAAAGACCGAAAAGTTCAGAGATAAGATGACAGATGTCATCAAATATATGAATAGGAACAAACTAGGAAGGGACATCCGTAATCAGGTGAAAGGCCACTTGCGCTTACAATATGAAAGTAGTTACACTGACGCCACTGTTCTTCGAGATATCCCCATCTCTATTCGTGCAAAGGTAAACGAAGATTTCTCTCAGCTTTTTCTTGTTATTTTGCCTTATTAATTGTCCATGTTATCATCAAATGTATCTGCCTCAAAGCCCTTGTTCAAGATATCCAGTTTCGATCCGCGCAGAAGTAAAGAATGAACGGAAAGAAATCCTTTTTCTTTTCTTATAATTGTTTGTTCTAAATTGATGTCGTCATATGGCTGTGATGCGAATTTGACCTTTTGTGGAAAGATGGAAACAATGGGGCATATTTCAAACTGAGTGGGAAAGAGTATCTTAATTACCCCCTCATTGTCTTAAATTCTTGAGTGACATTTTCTATAAATAATGCGTTCCCTGAAATATTTAGATCGTAGCTGATTCTGCTTGCCTGGCCTTCCAAAACTTTACAAGATGTGTGTCTATTATCTAATTTTATATTGTGCATCTCCAAGAACCTAAGTTTACCCCAAAAAAAAATAGCAACCTTAGATCGATCCTTTTTCATTAAAAGACAATCCAACTGAAGCTACCACCTGTGAATACTTTGAGAGAGCTAGTACTTGCTTATTCTGGAATTTAACCTTCGTCCATTCTCAAAGGAAAGCAATACGTTTTCATGCCTTCGTAATCTGTTTAATCCTTACCAGCTTCTTTGGGCAGTATAGCTGTCTCCTAGGATCTTCTCCCGTATGCCTTTGAGGGAAGGGCAATAATAATGAGGAATGAATATGTAGAAGTTCTGGTAGATAGAGAGTAATAGCATGCAGCAAGAGCCACATCCTAAAATTTTTCAGTTGACGAAACTCAAGGGAAACAGTAAATGGAAGTCAGCGAAATGACGTCTTCCAATTATTTTCAAATTCTGATGAATTACCTGACTAAATGTCAGAAAGGCAGTCATAAAATTCAACATGCGACAACTCATGCTCTCTAGCAAAACTCTTGCTGCTGAGCAGGTTGTTTGAAGTTTCAGCTAATCTTTGTGATGTTTTCCCGATGAATCTGAAAGTTATATTTCTTTTCCTGAAACGATGTCATAAGTCATTTGTGATTAACTTTCATTTGCAATGCATGTCTTGTGTTCCTTTCTTTGGTTGCATGCATTGTTCCCATGATTTTCAGGCTTATCATAAAGGAATGATTTCTTTTGCAGATCTCTCAGAATCTGTACTTGCCATACGTTAAAAAGGTCCCGTTGTTTAAGGCATGCTCTTCAGAGTTCATCAATCAAATTGTAAGTATTCAACAATAGACTCTTGATGTTATTTCTCATTGATAGTGTAGTAACTGAATAACTGAAATTTCTATTTTAGATTTCTGGTGCACAAAGATTATTCAGAATCATTTGATATTCCGTGTCATGTTGCTAGATTGCCTCATCAAATTGAAAGTTAGTAGAAGGCTTTCTTGGCTGGCTTTATGTATGTGTCTCTGGGTTCGTGAGTGTTTGTGTGCGGTTGTGTGTATGTTTGTGTGAGAGAGAGACACAGAGAGAGGAAATCGATTCTCTCTTTATGCCTTCTGTTTGTTGCTCAATTGTCACAGCATTGCATCTATGATAGGCTCATCTTTATTTTACTCTTTGACCTTTCAGGTTATCAGGCTCCACGAGGAATTTTTTCTCCCAGGAGAAGTGATTATGGAGCAGGGACATGTTGTAGACCAAATTTATTTTGTCTGTCATGGCTTATTGGTATGATATATGGTTCAGTTGATGAATTACTACAATGCTTATCATGTATTTTCTTGTATTACACAATTACATCATATTCCTTTCAACCTGAATGTATTCTTGTGAAATTCTTCTCTACATTTAACACCCATTTTTCTTTGCATTGGCATTTTAAAATTTTGGAATTCAAAGTTTTGAGTTTATATTGTTATTTAGATGACCAAATACATTGTACATGTTTGCCAGCGGATGGTTTGAATATTAAATTAGTTCCATCTCTAGTAAATGCAGGCATGCACTTGGAAAATGCATTGATATACTTAAATTTGCAGCACTGTGCATTGATGTTACAGTTTTTGCCAAATTTTGTTAGCATTTTTTTGTTCTGTTTCAGGAAGCAGTTGGATCTGTGGAAGATGGAGAAGAAGAGACTGTCTCTCTTTTGCATCCTAACAGCTCCTTTGGAGAAATTTCTGTCCTATGCAACATTCCTCAGCCTTATGCAGTTCAAGTTCGTGAACTAAGCAGGCTTCTGCGGCTTGATAAACAATCTTTCTCTAATGTACTTGACATATACTTTTATGATGGGCGTAAAATCTTGAACAACCTTTTAGAGGTAATTTAAGCCATTCTGATATCCAAGTCTTGCCAACTTAATTTCTAGTATATTCTTCTTTATTTTTACCTCGTAAATGCAGAATTACATATGAGGAATTTATGTGGTCAGTCAACAAATGTATTAATGATTCAAATCATTAAATAAAGGGTTCGTTTATATTTCAAACAAGTTACCCAAGTTAGAAACTTTTGCAGGGAAAAGAAATATTTCTTCGAGATAAGCAACTGGAATCAGATATCACATTTCATATTGGTAAGCAAGAAGGTGAACTGGCTTTGAAGGTGAATAATGCGGCTTATAACGGAGACCTTTATCAGTTGAAAGGTTATGTTAGAGCCGGAGCTGATCCCAACAGAACGGATTATGATGGGAGATCACCACTGGTAAGGTCTATGTGGTTTAGTTTTATGCATTTTTCCTCCCGTACCTGTTGCTCTACAAGATGAATAATACATTCTAAAGTTCCCATAGAGGAAAACATAACATATATATTATCTTAACTTGTGTGGACCTCCAATAGTAACCAGATGATAATGGAGCTTCTAGGGAATAACTCCACGGGGCCCTCTCTCCTTGAATTTATTAATCCTTCTTTCCTTCCGTGTAAGGACCTTCACTTGGAACCATTTCTGTTTTCACTAAGAAGGAAATAAAGAACGATTAGAACGAAATAAGGCACTCAGTTCCTTTAGTTTCGTGGGATTAAATACTGCTCTAATTAGTAAGGCACGCTAAGATAAGTGCTGTCTTGAGGCTGTGTGATGGGCTCAAAATAATGCACAGAGTTCTCCGAGATGGAAGAAATTCATTTTTTGGTTCTCCATTGGCTACTGTCAGCCCAAGATTCCTTCCATATCTTTTTAAGCTAAGTGGATGTGCGCCTTAAGAAGAGATGTGGGATGTGGCATTTATTAGCTTAAACATGTTATACTTGAATAGCTCTAACAGCTGCAACATTTGGTCCTCAACTTGTCTGACTTCATTCCACCTAGAAAAGGGGACAGCTGCAAACAATCAGCTCTCAATCGTCTATGATTAAAGAATGCCCGAAAGGAATTGCTGTTACCAATTGAAAGAATTTCCTGTTTTCTTTTGGACCTATCATTTGAATAATAGAACTAAGCCCCTAGTGCACGTTCGACCGTCACACTACTCTGAATGTTGGTCAAACATGGATGTTACATTTTAGTTTAGGTTAAATCTGTAGAATCGCTCCTATGATCTAGGGCTAATATGCATCTTGACTTGTGGCGTGCAGAAAGGCATTCTCTTCTCAATCTACTTTTTTTCCCCTCCTTTCTCTGCTTCATTCCCTTTTTCTTAGGTCTATGTTTCTTAATAGGAATGGTAGAGATGCTTTGAATGGCAATGATCAAAACCCAACTACTAAACTTGACTATTACGTCTCTGATATTTTGGCGTATTGCTGCTAAACGGCCGTTTGTAGTTGGAATTGCTACTCGCAATATGTCAACTCGTGGAAGCAATATTTGTACTTTGCTCATACTTCTGCCAATCTTTGTTAAATTAGAAAGAGTAAGAATCACTGCTGTATCTGACGAAGGTTTTTTCATTGATCAGCATCTAGCTGCATCCAGAGGTTACGAAGACTTTGTACTTTTCCTTCTCCAGGAGCAAGTTGACATTAACATCAAAGGTAATCTCTTTCTAATAATTTTCTTTCCTGAAGCAGTGATTAAAATTATTAATCATTTGCATCATAATGAAACTATTGTAGATAAATTTGGAAACACGCCATTACTCGAAGCGATCAAGAATGGACATGATCGAGTTGCATCTTTACTTGTTAAAGAAGGGGCGTCCTTGACTATAGATAATGCTGGAAATTTGCTATGTACCGCTGTTGCTAAGGGAGATTCAGATTTTGTCAAAAGACTTTTGACAAATGGCATTGATCCAAATGCAAAGGACTACGATCACCGTACTCCACTTCATATAGCTGCCTCAGAAGGGTTGCACATGATGGCAGAGTCGTTATTAGAAGCTGGAGCTAGTGTTTTCTCAAAAGACAGGTAAGCAACAGTAATAATTTTGTCCGTTTTGACTGGACATCGGAGAATCATGCCTGCATTAAGCAACAATTCTCCTGGTATAGTGGTATATTAATCGAGTAATTTTCAGGCATACCAAGATATGGTGGAATGAGTTTGGCTAAGAGTTAACTTATCCTCAGCTTAGGTGAATGCAAGCTTAGTCATTAAGCCTAATTAGAAAGAATTGGAGGAGGATGTTTAACTTTGTATTATGTTAATGCTATTCAGAAAATTTCCTGCAAAGAAACTGATGCTTGCCTAACTCTACTCTGTAGATGGGGAAACACTCCACTTGATGATGGTCGAATATGCGGTAACAAGAAATTGATGAGGCTGCTCGAAGATGCCAAATTGACTCAGTTATCTGAATTGCCTCAAGTCTCTCAAGAGTTGGGAGGTATCGTCAAGATTCATCAACTTACCCTTTTTCTACCAGGAATTACAACTTTTCAATGCATATGGAGTTTGGATTAGTATTTGTAGTTATCTAAAACCTGAGAAAATTTTGTGGAGAACTTTAAACAACTGTTATGTTATTAATCCTTTCTTTGAGCTTACATAAAAGGATTAATGTAACTGGAACATATTCTATATTATTAACTGGAACATATGTTGCCAGTTACAGAAAAGAACCGTAGAAGAAAATGCACCGTCTTTCCCTTTCATCCAAGGGCCACAGAAGAACATAGAAGGACCGGAATAGTGTTGTGGGTGCCTCCTACCATGGAAGAACTTGTAGAAGCAGCAAAAGAGAAGCTAGAATTGCCAGGTTATTCCTGTATCCTATCAGAAGATGCAGGTAAAATTCTTGATATAGAGATGATCGACGATAATCAGAAGCTGTATTTAGTGAGCGACTGATTCTGAAACACGCTAGTAGTAGTTGCATAATTTCACTCTCTTGTTGTACAGTTCTGTATCATATTTTGTAGCTCTGGAAGCACTTCCATAGAGCGAGGTAATTATTAGCTTTGTTCTTATATGCATGGGGAAATTTGGAGTGGGTCCTTCATTTTGATTTGCAGAAGAGTGTAGTATCTTATTACGGTCTTCTGTTTTAGATCGAATCTATGAAACGGAGTTTACGATTAAGGGGAGTCTTCGTTTATTATTGATTTTCAACCCACTGCGGAAATTAGACAAGAATTGTTATAGAAAACCCTTGAATCTCAAAACATATAAATAATTGCTCCCTTCCCCTTCCTCTGATTGTACTTAATATTGCAGTTATTACGATTCTAACGGAGACAATTTCACCAATATTAAGTTGTCCCCATGTTCCGTTGGGACTTGTAGAACGAGCCATTTGTTAAGAAGAGCACGGACCAAGAATGTGATTATTGATTGGTTTGGATGATGAAATAAAATCATTCTTTCATTTAAACAATCCATGACGAAACTTCATTACATTTCTTGTTCATGTCATATTTATATTGTGAATTCGGCCTAGAATCACATTACGACTTTGTGAGGACAGAGAATGCCCAATCGAATCATCTCTTTAGCCAATTCGTCTGGATTGGATGGTTTTGTTGTTTTCATATTACAGTTCTGTTTTAGGGATCAACATACATCGAGGAGAGGATTAGTTTACTAGGTCTTAGGACTGGAGTATGCTGTCCAACTATACTTTGACGTCTAAGAGTTTTTGCCAGAACAAAGGAGTTGAAAACATTCGCAATATTGATTCGAAACGGAATAATAACCAAGACAACAGATGTTAGAGTACAATTACAAGTCAAAATAAATAAAAAGCATACGTAGAGGCTGCAATCTACGCTCCTGGTTGTCACTATTGTGAAGTTAACGATAGCTGACCTGAAAATTAGGGTTGAAGGGAGTCGGACTTTATTAAGTCTATATAGCCTTAAGACATCCAATAGCATGCTCACGCAATATCAAGTTAATACTAGTATAAACACACATACATGCAATGCAAGATAAATCGTGGGGAAGGAATGTCTGTAAGACCCTAATCTCTAAGGATAAATCATCATAATACTACACCTCGAATGACTACAAGTAACTAAGCATTACTAATGGTCCAACTATACACCTATACTCATGTAGCCATAACACTCTTAGTATAAAGGGGCTGGGGAAGTCAAACATCACCAATAGATCAACTATCACTCAATACGTCCAAAGTCACAATAACATCAATAATATAAGTATCAAACAAGGACTTGACTAGGAGCTAAGCATTAACCAGGATTGATTTGTATCATATCACAAGCATCTCTCATAATTAAACTAGTGCACATTTGGTCCTAATTTATATCCATCAGGTGGCACATCCTATAGATTTTTCCTTTTCCATAGTCACAATCAAACACATTAACACATAATATAAATATCAATCATGTAATTTCACAAAACAAACACTCAAATCATATGAGGACTATCGTATATATAAATATATATCATATCATATCATATCCACGTACTTAAGGATAGGGCATCTATCTTGGCTTAACAAATCATGATTCATATCAGTATAGAACCATATTTAATAGCTAGTGTGGATTCAATATCAGTAGATAGATATGAACTTACCCTATTAATGTACTTGTTTGTCTAAATCTTGTGATGTAGCTCTCCCTCCTAATGTATCTCAATTTTCGTTAATCAATAATGATACAAATGGTGACTAACAATAAGACCATAGGGACTTTGCTCCTAATGTTGAGAGAAGTCCAGTAGTGGTGGTGGTAGTATGTAACACTCACCAGAGGCAACAGATCAAATATTTTATTTTTTTAAATTTTCTTCTCAATTTTTGTAATGATTTCATCTAATAGGCTCTAAGAGATAAGTTGATTGGTATATATAGTTGGCCATCTAGAGTCGATGGCAATGAAGAATAGATGAAGAGGATGGTTATATATATAATATTTTTTTTCCACCCCCATCATTTCTATTTTTCATTTTCACCCCTAAAGGTTACTAGACAAAACCATCCTCTTCCTATACAAGGGAGGGTATTACAATCTCTCCTCCTTACTAAAAAAAAATCATCGAATTTTACAACAATGTTCTATTGAGGATGGATATAACTCTCGCATCTCTTGCATTGTCTCCTAATATCTCCTAGACATTACTTTTTCGCCACAACATCTTAACCATGGTAATTTACTTTGACTAGTCCATTTAAGAATCTAAAATGGCTATTGGCTCCTATGTAGGTCAAGTTCTCATTCACCTCCAAACCCTACAACTGGAGTATATGAGAAGGATCAGAAATGTACTTGCGAACCATAGAAATGTGAAATGTTGAGTAGACTTGCGATATATCCAGAGATAACACCAATCAAATGTCACGTTTCCAACTCTCTCTGTTATCTTGTAAAGTATAATATATCTTAAAGAAAGTTTTCCTTTCTTTCCAATCCTCATTACACCCTCCATCAGAGTTACCTTTATAAGTACGAAATCCCTAACTTAAAATTTCACCTCACTCTTCTACCTGTTGAACGATATCTCTAGTCTTTACTTGATCAATGAACTGTTCTTTAATGTGATCTTAATTAGTTCTAGGCCCTTTAATTGCCTCTTACCTACCTACAACACATCAATCCTATTGATCTTAAAATCTATGTGACGTCCTTCTAGAACTTTATACATAAGCTTTTGAATCTTAGGGTCGTGGCCTTAGGCAACCTGGATCTTATCCAATAATACTGACCACACTCGGATGCTTACTAGTAGTACTCTTAAATATGAAATCTGAAACTAAGTGCCTTGATTTATCAAATCATGTATCTCCTTGGTTAAAGCTCTCTTTTCAACTACAATATATGCCAAACTACCCAAGGACTTCCTACTCAGTGCATTTGCTATGTTATTTGCCTTCCCCATATGATACTAAATCGTGTAGCCATAATCTTTTAGTAGTTTCATCTATCTTCTTTGCCTCAGATTTAAGTCCTTTTACTAAAATATATATTTTAAGCTTTTGTGACCTATCTAAATTTCAGACATCTCATCATATAGATAATGTCTCCAAATATTTAAGGCAAAGGTTATGAAGTGAATCACACGTTAATACTAGACTCAATAAAGATATATATATGCACAAGAAGGGGGGGGGGGGGGGGGGGG
>JAOSBL010000007.1:190172-201365 GCA_027568915.1 Erythroxylum roraimae
TGCAGGCTATCTGTACTACTTTCAACTGAAAGAGTTTTCGAGCTTTGTTACAGTAAAATAGCTCTCAATAATTCGCATAAAAGTTTCTCTAGCTTTTGAAATTTTCAGTAAAAAGTGTTGCAATCTTCGACTCCGACTCGTATTTATAGCCTTCGTCTTCAACTGCTTCTTGGTAACTGCTTCTTAATTCTTCAAAGAAACGGTTATTCAGTTGAGTTCTGTAACTAACTTAGACTGATCCGTGTTTCGTTTTCTAGCGTCTGCTTTCCTGCGTCTACTTTTCTTGCGTCTGCTTTCTTGCTTCCGTCTGCTTTTCATTTTGCTTCTGTCTGCTTTTCTATTTTGCTTCCGTCTGCTTTTGTTATTATTTGTTCCTCATCAAAATCATATTCGAAAAGTCATTTTGACTTAACAGGTCACTGGTTCCATCTCTAAATCATGAGTAGGGTAATTTTGTTCATGTTTTTCCAATTGCTTAGAAGTATAAACAATCACCTATCATTGTGGATCAACATGTAACTTGGACCAAATCTCGAAGCATCACAATACAATTGAAATCCTCCACCTTCAGTGGCTAAAGCCAAGACTAGAGCTATAGTTAATGATAAGTGCTTGATTGACTATATATTTACTCCCTGATACTTAGGGAATAATGTTATGTTATGCTTAAGATACTTATTTTGGTTTATATTTTTATTTTAGGTACAAGTTGGAGGAACAAGAACCAAAATGAGCTAAAACATATCCTAGGTTTTGTCCTATTGATGTTCAATCTTATTTGCTTTTGTCGAACAAGAAGGAGATGAATTAGGGTGAATATGGGACAAAGAATGAAAGAAATGAAGTTATTGTAACTTAATCGTGTATGAGACTCTGTAACTCACTGGAAGCGTGTAGGAGCGCGAAGATGCAGTTTCAGCCTCTCTTGCAACCTAGATGACCGTGTGTAGACTTACACGACCATGTAAGTGAGCTACACAGTTATGTAAGTGGCCATGTAACTCAGTAAGATCATGTAAATTCACAAATTTGGAGCAAAGTGAGACACATGTTTACCTAAATGCTCATGTACTTAATTGTATGTATAAATGATTTGAACACTTCAAATAGATCATTTATGTATGAACTCATTTCCAGAATCTAAATTGTAATACATAATCATTGAAACTCTAATTTACTTGTGATAAACTAATGCTTATGTCATTAGGGATATCATAGCATAGATGAAATGACCAGAGCTTATGTGATTGTTGCTTAGATTAACATATTTTCCTATTACATAATATAGTTGTCACACTTAGAGAGCATGTTATAGGTTATCTGATAGCTAGACCTAATTAAAGAGCTTGTTTTAATTATATACAACCTAAGAAAAAAACTGAGGTTAATAGAGCTTGTTTATAATCTGTGGTTAATAATTTCAAGGAGGGTTTTACGAACAGTATGACGATTGATTGTTTAATAAAATAAGCAAATTTTAATTAAAAATTTTGTAAAACTAATTTAGTAATAAAACATGTGTTTGAATAAATTTGTTGTCTTTTATTATTTTTATAATGTATTTATATGAGAATTTAATGAATATATATTCTTTTTTTGAATTGTTGATTGGGTTAAAGATAATGAGCATGAAAGATTTAACCCTTTTTGTTTTGCCTCACAAAATTTAAATTCTATCATGTATTCCTTTGTATCTAATTAATGATTTCAAAGAGCTCTTTGCATTAGTAATCATTAAGTTTTTCTAACAGTTGGCAGTTTGCATATTTAACAGCTACTGCATAAAATAAGATAACAATGCAGAAAAGAAACAAACCACTTGCATGATGTTGTTTTATATTAATCGAAGGGTATATTTTTGTTTAATAAAAAACAATATTGTTTAGGGATTTGTTTTCTTTTATTTAATGATACTTTATTCTTTTGTGGCATAATTGGTCACAGAAACTGTCTTGTTAGTTAGTTGAGTCCAATTATATTTTTTTGGCCTTTGTTAACTTAGACTAGCTTAAGTAGTTATTTAAAATTAATAATTAAATAACAGGGAGTGTTACTAATTTTTAAATTTAAATCACTAAAGTGTTAAAATTTTCACATATATTTAAAATTTATAAATATTTATCTAAATTAGTGTAAAAAGCGTAAAATAAAGACAAAAAAATTGTATCAAATAACTAGTGTGAGAAGATTTTACTTTGCTATAATATTCAAGTTATTAGGTTCTCCTTGCTGCTTCTAACCTTTTCCCTTTTTACTTCCTTCAATTTGTTGTTCCTTTCAAGTGTTCGTAGTTTCATATCTTATTAATTAAGCCTTTTCTCTTAGCTAGTTCTCTTTGTTATTGAATTCCTTTTCAAGTTGTTAGATTCTCCTTGCTGCTTATAACCTTTTCCTTTTTTTACTTCCTCCAATTTGTTGTTCGTTTCAAGTGTTCTTAGTTTCATCTCCTGTTAATTAAGCCTCTTTTCTTAGCTAGTTCTCTTTGTTTTTAAATTCCTCTTACCCTTAGTTAGCTCTTTTTTTTTTTGTCTTTTCACTCTTAGTCCTCAATTGTAGTTCTTGTCTACTTTTTTTGCCTTTTCTCTCATCTTCTTTTCCCCTATCCTTAGACTTAGGTACTAGGTTTCCTCATCTAGACTAAGGTTTCCTCTTCTCCAACCTTTTTTCCTCTTTTTCTTTAAAAAATAGTTTTTTTTCAAACTTTTCTTTTACCTTGTTGGCTATTTACTTTTTTTAGCAAAATGCCTCAAGTTGTCCTTAGCTAACCAAACTATCAACTTGGACCCACAAAGCTTCTCTCCTCTTGTCTTAGCCCCTCCTCTAGCCCCCCTTTCACCTAGTAACCTTATCTCTTCAGCCCTTACCCCTTCTAGAACCATATCAACCTTACCTACTTCTCCTAATCTCATAAATTATAATTCATCTCCTTCTTAACTTAAGGACTTTATCACATTTAACCCCTTAAACTCTAAGCTCTCCTAATGTCAGGTGTTAAGTGACCTGTCTTCCTTTGATAAACTTCATTTTTCCATTTAAGCTTTCATAAGGAATCACTAACATAGCTCCTCCGATAAAAATCCTTATAAAAGGAGTTTTAAAATGGGAATCAACTCTAGTTAGTTTTTTTTGGATAAGAGACTAGTTTTCTCTAGTTGGGTTTGAAGGAAGTTTTGTTAACAAGAATAATCTCTTCCTTTTCAAAACTGACTTTGATTTTAATGTACAAAGAATATTGGAAGTTGGCCCCTGGCATTATTACAACAAGCCTTTCTTTCTTTAGAAATGGAAATCATGTGTTCAATTGGAAAAATTGAAGCAAAAATAGATATTTTTACGAATTAATATATTAGATTGTAAAGTGATTTGAGTTATTTGACAAACTATATTAGAAAAACAATTCACATGGATAAAGCCACTTTTAACAATTGAATACCATCAATGAGGCTTAAATAATATTAAATTATTTTAAGATTATGTAACAGTCTCTTATCAATTGAGACTATATTTATCTCACTATGCAAAAAGTTGAAAAATGGTTATAATAATGAAAATGAATCTATAACTCAATTACAAGATTCATAGGTAGAGCCTAAAATCATTATAATAAGTGTTTCTTGGATTATGAATTAGGAACAAGCAAGCTAATTCTCAACCATCTTCAACTGAGCAAACTAGAGATCCAACTCCTTCCATTAAGCTTATTAGTAATCCTACTAGCTTTTCAAATAATCAACAAGAAATAAGTGGTTCAAGTATTAAGTTTAAGGTGGCTTCTAGGAGAAAATCAAAAAATAAAAATAAGAAAAATCCTCTCCTAGAATGTTAGAGAGCTCAATATCCCTAAAAAGTAGTAAATATTACATGATTACTTATATATTATAAAAACCCTCTTAATTAAAGTCCTAGAAACTAAGTTTAAAGAGGATAACTTTTAAAAAAAATTAGATTTCTTAAAGAAGCATTGGTCAATTATTTCCAATCATCAAGCTCATTACTATAGTAAAATATTAATTGTTTTTGACCTTGAAGTATTAGAGATTCAACACTCTATAACTAGTAATTAGCTCATTTATTTATCAATAAAACTATTGTAAGAGAAATTAATACTCAAGTCATTTTTTTTATTGCATTCAATCATGCATTTGAAAATAACTCCTTAAGGGACAAGTTGAAAGAAATTCATGCTAGCATGAACTCTTCTTAACTAAAACTTAGGGACTTTAACATTATTATTCATCCATTAAAAGAGGTCATTGATCTCAAGATGGAAGGGCAATTCTTTACTAGGGTCAATAAGCAAAATGGGAGGTACATTTTAAGGAAAAAAACTCAACAAAGTTCTTGTTAAAGGTTATTGGTTATACATTTTCTCAAAAAAGCAAGACCTTATTAATAAACCTTTATTCTTAGATCAAAACTCCCATTGAAATACACGACCTAAAACTGAAGTAATAGAAAGGAGCTCCTTTCCAATTTAATAACTTCTTAGGAGAAGATGAAGGGTTTGATGAAGTTGACATAGAAGCCTTAAATCATGAATTTCAGTGGCATAAACCTTGCATTTATATGAGGAAACTACAAATGATCAAAGACGAGCTTAAGAAACTCAGTCTTAAGTATTATAACAATACTCAATAGGCATTTAAAAGTAAAAGTAAAGTTAACCCAAGTTTAATATACTCTTTATCAAGAACTTACAAATAAAGAAAAATAAAAATAAAAAAAAAGAACAAGAACAAAAACAAAAACAAGAATTAAGTAGCTAACAAATGGAGATGATTTAATCCTCTTTCCTTTATAAATTAGTTCTCACAAGAAAAAGATATCAATAAAATAACTTATACACAAAAAGTTAATAGACATCTGGATCATTCTCAAAGTGAAATCCTTTTTAAAGCAAATGATTATTTATAAATACCCATGACACTAACTTTAACAATTTCTCTTCTGTGCAAACACTTAAATCTTTTATCTTAGAGCAAATCATGGACACTCTCGCATAACTCTCGCATAAGCCCTTCATTTTTAACCAAATAAAGGCCCTACATATAATGGTCTTAATGTTTATTTATTTAAAAAGACTTGGTTTCATACTAAACACTTAGTAGTATAAATTGTTTTGGAGTTCTTCAACAAAGATAAGATGTTAAAGGAATTCAACATACTTTTATAAGTCTTATCTCAAAAAATCCTAATCCAAATTCTTTGTTGGAATTCAAAATTTTCTTAAGTTGTAATATTATTAACAAAATTATTGCAAAGCTCCTAACTTCTAAACTCAAGGAAGTTGTAGAATATCTTATGAATACTTCATAGGAATCCTTTATTAAAGGTAGGAAAATTAACGATAAAATAATGTTGGCTCAAGAGCTTTTTAAGAATTATAAGAAGAAACACTCTATGAAGAGCTATGCAATCAAGATTGATTTTCACAAAGCCTTTTACTGCATCAACTAAAACTTCATATAAAATTCCTCTAAAGCTTTTGGTTTTTATTTTACCAAAATTCATAAATTGGATGAAGCAACACATCACTTTAGTATCCTATAGAATCTTACAGAATGGTAAGCCAAGAAAACTCATTAAATATGCAAAAGGATTAAGGTAACATGATTTGATATCTTTATACTTATTTACACTAAGTATTGAAGTTCTGACTAAATGATTGGTCATATTATAAGCCAGGAAAGGAATTTTAAATATCGCAACAAATGTAAGAAATAGAGAATTTATAGTTTGTCATTTGTAGATGACTTGCTTTTTCTCTTAAGGGCTAATTCTAATTTAGTGAGTGCACTAATGAAAGCTATACGTATCTTTAAAGAATTGTTTTGCCTTTTAATAAAAGGATAAAGGTCAACTATTTGTTTCACCAGGAGATAACCATCTTTTTAGTTGCTTTCTAACTTTACATGGCTCAAGACCTTGAAAATATCATTCACATATTTGTTCACTCCTATATCATATAAACGGCCAATTAATAGAGAATTTTTACCTCTAATCAGAAGGATATAAAGAAGAATTAATAGCTCATACAATAAAAGCTCTTCCTTCTCAAGTAAAATCAACTTATTAATTCAGTGCTTAACGACATGCATGTATACTGTTCTTTACATCTAGTGTTCCAAAAATCTTAGTCAAAACAATAGAGAAGATATTAAGGTGCTTCTTATTGACAAGAGATATCATAAGAAAATTGTTGCAAAGTGAAATAGAGTGATGTGAGTATTCATAAAGAAGAAAAGGGTCTGGGAATTATCGCTATGAATCTTACTAATAAGGTCTTAATGATTAAGAGAATCTACATAAGCTTGAAAGATGAAGAAACCTTATAAGTGAAGTGGATCTATGCTCAACCTAAAGGAAAAGAAATTCTAGAATATCATAACAAAAACTAATATATCATGGACTATACTTCATATTTTAAAGCTTTAGGAGCAAGTTAGATTGGAATTCAAGCACAAACATGGTGATGGCTTTACCATATGATTTTGGTATGATAATTAGAGAAACCTATGGCTACTTTACATAATTAATAGGTTCTCAACCTTCAAGAATCCAATTCAAGATGATGCAACAATTAGAGAGATCTTAGAAGACAATCATTAGGGATATAATGGGAGGATATGGTCTGGCTTAATGGAGATTGTTTCAAAGAGCAATCCTAACTCATTTTAAAGTACAATCCTAACTCTAATAAAGATGATTCAATTTAATGGTTTAGGCATTCATTGGTAAATTTTGCTAGCATATCTTGTAAGTAGCTGCAAAAAATCAAAGCTCTAAAAGTCTACTAAGTCAAATTGGAGTAGTATAAACAAGTACTCTTAGGAGTCTTGTTCATCTTACAGCTTGCTATTATAAGGAGATTATCCAATTGTTGCATTCTCTATAAATAATAGCCTTAATCAATTAATTACTGGTTTTTTCATTACAAATTCTCTTTTCTTATATACGATATAAGTCTCAATAACTCTATAATCTTTCTAGTCTAACACTAGATTGGCCTGACACTATTTATTGCATCAATTAAAGCAATATGAGATGCAAAGAAGATGTTCTCATCTATAAAATAATATCTGATAATGTGTTATATACAATATAGGATAAAAAAATTTAAATAATTTTTTTAAAATTAAGTTATCACTGAAATAAAAACTCCTTAAAATATTAAAAAGGTTCGATGATAAAAAGAACAACTTGTAATTCATAAAATTCATCTTCAGAGTAGCAACAATTTAGCAGCAAGTTGGGTAATTTGGGATGATGAATGGCAATACTAGAAGATCACACAACTGAGAAGAACAACTATATACCCAGTAAGATTAGTTCCAAATTTTCAGTTCTGATAATTCTTGGAGGATAAACATCTAATTTTGAAGGTCAGGCATACTTCAAGAACTCATTCTCAACCAAATAACCTGCAATTCCAATCTAAGAAGATGATAATTGTAAAGCTCACAAACAAATAAAACAACCCAACCCAACCTAACCCAACCCAACCCAACCCTTAACTGATATCTGTATAAAAGACAACATCTGGAAATAAAAATTAAGACAACCAACGACAATCACCTTCTTTCTTCATCTTTCTCTTCATTTGTCAGCTGGTAAGTGTGTCAAAAAACACCCCCTTCTCCTACATGTGACATTTCTCTTATAGGTTCCCTCATTGTGCTTGTTTTGTAGAAAATTTGGAGGAAGTTATGGAGGTTAACAATCCCAAAATCCCTTAACACTTAGGTAAATTTCCAGCTACTATTTTGTGACTTTTTAATGATTTTTGATTATCCTACACTAGTTTATAGTTGGTTTACATGTTGTGGTTGTTTGGATAATAATTGAAGTTGTATGAAGGGATAAAAATGAAGAAATGTGGCTGGAAAATGATAAAAGAAGAGGAAATAGGAGAAGAGGAGAGGGTGAAGAAGATGACATTTTTTGAAAATTTAAGTTAGATGTAGGGGTAGAATAGGAAATGCAAAGAGTGAAGGGTAAATCTGGAATCTACTTCTAAGAAGGGCAACTTTGGCATTACTTGAAATTGATGAGGGTAAAATAGGACTTTTAATTGGTTAAGGGTATTTTAGGAATTATTGTGGTTAGTTTAGTAAGGATATTATTTTTATAATTAAGAGTAAATTAGAAAAGAGAATCATGTTAGACTATTAAGTGTAATTAGGATTGAAAATTTCCTTAAATTAGTCTAATAGCAATTTGTAATTTTTTTTAGGTTCAAAGGTCTTAGTAAGCAATAAATTGGACTATCATTTAGTTAAGTCCGAAATTGAAGTAAGGATAACCTTGGACTTTACACTTAAAATAAAGTACCGTTTTGTTATTAATAAATTATATTTTGAATTAGTCATTAATGGTTTCATACATGAATTACAAGGTGTTTCTCTTTTATATTTTTTTTATGTATATTGAGGTGTATAGATTGTTAATTTGGCGAAAATATGTTATTAAATAGAGATTGATTGATAATATGTTGTGAATAATTGGTGAAAATTGAGAATCGATGACTTGCCTAGGACAGGCTACATTCGATGTTCATAGATTGATAAGTTGTTTAAAGATGAGCAAGCTGTAGCTAGGTATCTGTCCGTGGAGCAGATACCGAGGCATATTGAGTCTCGGACATGTTCTATATCGATGGATAGGTATCAAAGTGGTACTGGGATATCCTGAGTCTTAGGGATATCATGTGTCGATGGCTAGGTACTGGAGTAATACCAAGTACCAAGAGAGATTCAAAAATTGAGGAACCTTATGCCAATATTTATACATTTAATTACATTTCCATTGGTGATAGATTGTGCTGAAATGAAATGAGCCAACAGATCATTGAATGTAAGCCTACTAGGTTAAGCAGGGCCCGGACAATTTAGTTAATGATGGAATAAAGCATAAATGGTAGTTATAAATTAATATTTGTGGTAATCATTGTTTGGTAAAATTTTTGAGAAGTTTGTTAATTATTTGGATTAGACTGAGTAATGTTATGTATGTTTGTATGATATGTATGCTTTAATTGGTGGACTAAGTTTTATAATTATTTATTGAGTTATTTAATTTTAACGGTACGATCGGTTATCCTTACTGAGTAGGCAATTCACCCCTTTGCCACTATTTTTTTAGGAGATTGAGTTATTGCCGATAACCCCAGTGTACAAGACTAACAAAGTGGAGTTTAGGTGGGCCAGTAGATTAATTGAGCAAGTAGATTAATTGAGTAAAGTTATTTGATTGTGTATATTTTTTAATGTGATAGCTTAGGTAGTTGTGATATGTAGAATACTTTTGTATCTAAGACATCTTTCTTTTGGAGCTAATGATGATTTTAGTGATTAATATTATGCTTTGGGAACGATTTGGTTAATTATGGTTTAAGAATTTTCGAGAGCATCACATTGGGTAGTATCAGAGCAGGTTTATGTTTCTAGGGACGTATTGAGTAAAAAGAACTAATGATATATTGGTGTATTCGAGGAGTAAAGAGGAGCATAAACAATATTTGAGGATTGTGTTACAGATTCTGAAGGAGAGATAATTGTATGTAAAGTTGAATAAGTGTAAGTTTTGGATAGAACGAGTAGTTTTCTTTAGACATGTGGTGTCTCGAGGGGGAGTAATGCTTGATCCTGCTAAAATAAAGGCAATTATGGAGTTGGAGCCCCCTGGAAATACATCAAAGATAAGGAGTTTTCTAAGACTTGTTAGGAATTATCAAAGATTTATAAAAGGGTTTTCGATAATAACTAGTCTCTTAACTAAGTTGTTGAAGAAAGGAGTTCAGTTTGAGTGGAAAAATTAGTGTTAGGAGAGTTTTGAGGAGCTTAAGTGGAATTTGACTTCTAGCCTAATTTTTGTGCTACCATCGAGTGGTGGAAGTTTTAAGGTACATACTGATGCTCTAAGGATAGGTTTGGGGTGTGCATTGATGTAGCATAGAAAGGTGACAGCTTAGGCCTCTTGTAAGTTGAGATCACATTAGTTGAATTATCCTACTCATGATCTAGAGTTAGCAGCAATTATGCATGCTCTTAGGATTTAAAGACATTATTTGTACGGGGAGACATTTCTAATCCTTACAGATCATAAGAGCCTTAAGTATATCTTAACTCAAAGGGAGTTAAGGCAGAGAAGATGGATCAAGTTGTTGAAGGGTTACAATTGTACGATTGATTATTATCTGGGAAAGGCTAATATAATGGCAGATGCTTTGAGTAGGAAAAGCTCAGGCATAATGGCTAGTTTCAGTGGACACAATATGACGCCATTAGTGGAGTTGAGGGCACTAGATGTTAAATTGAAGATTGATTATCTGAGCGATTTATTGGCTACAATACAGTTCTAACCTGATTTGGGATATAAGATTAGATACGCACCAGCTCGGGATTCTTATCTGATGCGAATGAGAGAGAAAGTGCAACAAAGTAAGGAGACAAACTTTTCAGTAAGAGCAGACAAAGTGTTGGTGATTGGGAGGTGAGTTTGTGTGCTGGATGTAGATGGATTAAGAGAGGAGATTTTGAAGGAAGCTTATAGTGCACCATATGCTATGCATCCTGTTACTACAAAAATGTATTAGAACCTGAGACCTTATTACTGGTGGCCCAAAATAAAGAAAGATGTAGCATAATTTATGTCGAGGTGTTTTACCTATCAGTAGGTTAAGGCAGAGCATCAGGCACTAATAGGAAAATTAAGACCTTTAGCCATTCAGTTGTGGAAGTGGGAGAAAATTTCAATAGATTTGGTATTAGCATTTTTAAAGACCAGACATAAATATGATTTAATTTGGGTGATTGTGTATAAGTTAACTAAATAAGCTCATTTCTTACCTGTATAATAAACAAGCTCCTTGGACAAGCTTGCTAAGTTGAATGTTGATGAGATTATGAGGTTACACGAGGTTCTAGTGTCTATTGTATCATATCAATATCCATGGTCTGCTTTTTGATTTTGGATGAGTTTACAGATAACTTTGGGAATAAGTTGAATTTGAGTACTACATTTCATCCTTGGTCGGTGTTGGCCCCTTAAAATTTTTTCTTGAAGATCATGTATGATTTGAATAAATTATGAGGTCCTTAAGGGATTATTTTGCGGGGGTAATTATTATGTTAATGTTGGTAAGACTTTATGACACAGATTAATTGGATTGAAGCATTAATGTTATAAGAATGA
>JAOSBL010000007.1:217793-229188 GCA_027568915.1 Erythroxylum roraimae
AAATTGAGTGATAAACACTATTGTATGCTCTTATTGATTATAGTGAAATACTCAGTCGTCTCCAAACTGAACGTAGGCTTTGCCGAACCAGTATAAAAATCTTGGTGTTTTTGTTGTTATTTTATTTTTCACTCCAAATTTATTCACGTTTTCGCACAACAGTTTTCAAATTTAGATATTGCTAAAGGAATTCGGAAGAAAATTGTCAGGAGTATAAGAGATTTCATATGATGCAGATTGTATTCATATCATAAAAAGAATTCCAAAATTAAACAGAGTGTTATGTGGTTTCCTAAAAAATATGATGTGTTGGAAATTAACTCTCGCAACAGAATGAACAAAGTTTTATTGGCTAAGAGATTATGGAGAATCTGCTAGAATAAAGAGAGCCACTGAGTGAAATAGGTGCATATGTTCCATATCAAACAAGGAAGCATTTGGTAATCTCTTGTAAATGTACTCATTCCTATATCTTTCAACAAATCTTACTTAACAGGCCATTTTTGCTTACTCATATCAACCATTACATCGAGAATGGGAAGAGTACAAATTTTGGCTTGACGTACAACTAGCATTCACTTGGTCATTTATATTATACTTGGCATTTTTCAACTCTAAGAGGAGTAATCCCTAAGAATACTAAGATGTATAAACTCATTCACAATAACAACTGGTATTTGACCTTTCCATACAGCTAGAAGAATTAGACCAATAGTTGATTGTATGCCAAGCTAATTATCACAGATCACACAAGTTCACATCTTAGTCACACAAACAATTACTACTTGGACAACTCATCAGATTTCCTCGGCCCATTCCTTTATTCTTTGATTAGCAGCTATCTAAAAGCTGGGAATTAGAAATATGATTAAATTTCAGATCTTAGACAAGTCCTGTTCATTATGTTCTAATGTTGATGAAATTGTAGATCATATATTTGTCAAATGTTATCATACAAATTTGTTTTGAAGAAAATTTCTCAGTTTATTTGAGCTACAAGATTGGAATTTCAACTGGATGGAGTGTTTGTCTTGGATAAATGAACTAAAATGGAGAAGAAAAGAAAATTAGAAGGTGTTTAGAACAATTTTTGCTATGCTAATCCACTTTATATGGAAGGTGAGAACTACAAAGATATTTGGAAAAGTGGATGAATACAATAAATTCACATGGATAAAGTTCTTTCTCAAGCTTAGAATAAAATTTTTGGCTATTCATCATCAACAACTCATTTCAAGTCGAATCAGGCAACAAATCCAAATCTAGATGGTGTAGCTCAAATGTTCTCATATTATTAGTTACCCGATTTTGTACTTACTCCAATTGTTGGAGATGACTTTCCCTTCTCTTTGTAATTTCCACCATTTTGAATGAATATTTCACTTACTTTCCAAAAAGAAAATTCTCCCTTAAGCTCTCCCTGTAAATGATATTTGAAGACATTAGTTTATATTGTAGGTTTCTTTTGTATTTTTGGTCTTTTAATCTTCGGTATGGCTTTCTGAAGGCTTAATTACCGAAAATACTATCATTTTTGGTATCAATTCAATACCTTAATTACCGAAAATAGAGAAAATAATTAACTGATCAATTATGAGACAAGAAAATACAAAAATTATAAACGTAATTACCTTAAAAAAAAGAAAAAGGGGACTTACTGCGTAGAGTAAAAAATGTAGTCACACGAATATACATAATTAAAGAGATGAATAAAGAATGAACGGAAGATTGCATGCGATATTGAACTAGAATATATAGGATATGCTTGGTTCTTTTTTTTTCGCTTTAAGTATTACTTACCCATGTTAGTTGATTTCTGATTATATACTTTGTAATTTTATAAAAATATATAATTTGTAAATTATCAAGCCACAAAAGATTTTAAAATTAATTTCAAAATGTTAAGGACATTTGCTCCCTGATTTACATGATAAAAGGAACTTGTGGCCACAACATGGAGTTCATTAACTCTAGTTCAGCTTTACATATACATGTTATGGTTGTTGGTAGACTCGTGATATGTTCTGGATTAAGAGTAGTATCAATTTATATTTATTAGACCAGTCTTAAAAGCAGCTTCCAACACTATCTTGATTAAGGAAAGGATAATGGAATTGTATTCTTTGTGTAGTTGAGTCAATTTTTGTTTTTAAAATTATTATTTACACGATGGAAGAATAATATATATAGTTATAGTTATACAGTGGAATTACTATGAAGGGTAATTAAAGGCGAAAAGGAGTAATTTAGTAGATAAGGGTGAATGGATGAATGAGTGAGAGCTGAGGCTGACTCATGCAGTCTGGGGGCATCTAAGAGAAAGAGAGAATCTTTGGTGGGACTCACGAATAAAACGTATTTGCTGTGTTTTGCTTTATCCCTATTTCTGTACATGTGTGCTTATCCTTCTCAGTTCATAGTTGTTGATCGTAAGAAGTACTACTTTTTGAGTAAGTGGATCATATGTCGTCATAAAACAAAAGTACACTCACCTGCCAGTTTTAGAAGTTGAAACCGTGTCATGTCATATGTCATATCCCTCTTTGTTTGCTTATTTTTTGTTTAACTTCCCCTTTCTTTTTTCTTTCTTCTGACTCATCTGACTCCCACCACTGTCTCCTCCACTCTGCTGTTACCTTTGCTCTCTCTCTCGCACACTCTCTCTCTCTCGCACACTCTCTCTCACTCATTGTCTTTCTAAAGTTGTTGCAAAAACTAAGAAACCCACAATCATGTTCCGGTTTTTGTGTAGTAATGATAAAACATACCAAGAAAAGGACTACTGAACCAGATGTCTCCAATTTCTAAGCAGTTTCCTTCCTTTTGTCTGCATATCCACGAGCTAGACCGGTACTGACTTCCCACTTGCTACTGAGGATGGTATGCTCCGATAAACTAAGTTTCTGCTGTCAATTCTTCTTTTTGTCATTTTCTTTTTGTGATTTCTTAAAGAGTACCCGACTCGTCAATTGAGCCTGGTATTCTTATAGAAATTGTGTTCTCTCTCTTTCTCTGCATGTTTAGTATTTTTGTGGATTTCTTCTGGGTTTGCTTTTGTAAATGTTGAAGTTCAAGGTTGCTAAAACTTTCTCATGAATATGATTGTTGTTACCTGAAATAAACTTTTCTCTTGCTGTGGAAACTGATTGCTCTTTAGTCTTTCCGCATTACCTTTTACCTACTACCTTGCTAATTGGAAACTTTTATTTGTACTTAATCACTTGAAATTATGTGAGGTTTGATGTTTGTCTGGTGCTTTACTTGTCATTTTCTTAATTTCTGGATTATGGTTTGGTTTTGGTCATTCGTCTGAGATTAAAAGCTGCCAGAAAAATGCAAACTGATGTGCTAATTTTACAGTACTCTCTGTTCTGAGTCTCTTCTTCACCATTTTCCGCCTATCCCTTTGGAAACTATCTACAAATTGATTTCTGCAATAGTTGTCTACCGAATTGAGTTATTAAAGTTTAGGAGCAGTTATCTGCTAAAAACGTTTTCCAGCTTTAATTACCTGCTAAATGGCCTTCATGTCCTAGATGATGTTTTACTTATTTCCAATCCTAAAGCAAATAATCTTGTTCATGTTTATAGTGCTTTAAACATGGACATGTTTTCCTTCTAATCTACTCTAGGAACATTAAGGTGTTCTGACCCAGGATATCTTTGGTTCGAGTGTGTAAAATCTTTGTAACATTGCTCTAGCAATAATTGTGTTGTGCATCAAATGTTTTAGTTCAATGCACATGAAGAATTTTGTTAGAATTTTATGCGAATAAAATACATATTGGTACCAGAACTTTAACCTGCATTTGAGGAACTAGTTTGTCGCTTAAATCTTATCTTCTAGGATAAGAATTACTGCAACGCTTCCTTAACTACGTTCAGGAGAAAAGGCCAAACCTTATTCCCTTTGTTTTTGTTGCTTCTATGAATGGGAAAAAAAAAAAAAACTACCATACAATCTAGAGTCTTGAGCCATCAAACAAAGCACAGGTGGCCAAAAACCTATGGCCAATCTGCAGTGGTTTATACGGGCTAACCACTCATAACAATCTAGTCAAAAGTGCTGTCCACATTGGAAGATGAGGTCCTTGGGTGTGATTAGTATGATAATAAGAGAAAGCATCAAACTTTTTAGCTCTTCGGTCCTTACTAAAATTGAAGTCTCCGATCAAAATGCAACTCCGGTCCATACAGTCTGACTTTCATTAAATAAACGCAGCATGGAAAAGGCGTTGTGGTGTAACATGAGACTTTTAGAGGTAATAAGCCTTGAATTTTAATATCACGGACTTCTAAGTCACCATTTCAATATTATACAGCTTCTATGTCATATCATGTGCTTTATGACAGAGAAAGCAGAGGTTAAACATGTGCTTTATGACAGAAGAAGGGCTTGCAAAGTTGTTACGAACAAGTAGATCACATGGTCATTTTTCTCCTAGGCATTTTACTTGACACCTTAGAAGCCACTAAACTTGATTGTATAGTCGTACTTTTAATTGCATGCATTGTTCTCTCTCTTCTTACAGGCAAGAATGTCCTTGATGCAGTCTATTTTACCAAGCTTGAAAGACTGATTCCCCAGAGAACTAATAAGGTGTCATCCTGATGTTATGACACTAAACCTTTAGTTTTGATGAAGAAACTGATAAGCTGTGGTTAAAAGGTCCCTTGTTATTCCTTTCCAAATTCTCACGCTCTACATTGACATCGATAGTTGAAGTGCTCCAAATCTTCTCGTATCTCTGCGCATTATAGATTTCTTATATTTTTTGTTCAAGTAAATCAATAATCAAGCTCTAAACTTCTAATGCAAAATTAACAGGTGAGGAGAACCTAGTTTCACAGATGATGGCTTAAGACTATCTCAATCTTGGTATTTTTCTACACACTGCTGAACTGCAATATGAAAATAAACATTGATCTTGAAGTTGAGGCGTCCTCAGAAAATGATTCGGAGGTTAGCAGCCAAGTAGCTTCAAACTTGTCTATCCAAGAACCATCAGTTCCTTCCAATGACACTCCGATCAACTTTTCCCATCAGACAGATCCCACGGTAACCCAGTCTGGTTATCAACCAGTTTCTCTGGATTTAAAACTTGGCTACAATAATGATGAGTTGGGGAAAAGCGATCCAGTAGGATTCTCATTGTCAAGCACAAGCGAAAGTAGTAATGAACCAACATTGCATACCACTGCAGGAGTGAATCCGCGGGTCTTTCCCTGTAATTACTGTCACCGAAAGTTCTTCAGCTCTCAGGCGCTTGGTGGTCACCAAAATGCACACAAAAGAGAGAGAACGTTAGCCAAACGAGAAATGAGAATGGGCATATTTGCAGACAGGTACGCTAGCTTGGCTTCTTTGCCTCTGCAAGGATCTGCGTTTAGATCTCTAGGAATCAAAGCACACTCATCAGTTCACAACAGCTTCATGCCTCAAGTCAGGCCACCAGATGGTACAGGCAGTCCAAGATTTGATCATGGTTATCTAGGCCTGCCAATTTTGGTTGAGGATGACGATTCAGAACTTTTGTGGCCTGGTAGTTTCCGTCAAGTAGCAGATTCAGATGATAGTGCTCCGAGTTTTGTACTCACAGCCAGTTCAAACTTGCATTTCTTAGGTGCAACTCCAACAGTTGATTTGGAAAAATCTGCACCAGACCTCACATTGAAGCTTTGAGTCCGTGAGAAGTCTCTTCTATGTCTTTGCTCCGATATTATCCTTTGTATAGCAAGATGTGTAGGGGCAATCAAACTATACCTACTTTCATTTCTGATCTTTACTGTGATGTTGTAATTCTGTATGTTAGTGTGTAAGCTCATTTTGGAGATTATTGTTTGTAGACCATCGATCGTGAATTCTATAACCCTGACAGATAAAATTCAACAGTGTAATGATGGATAATATGAAGAAAGGGACCAGATGT
The DNA here is from genome assembly GCA_027568915.1 of Erythroxylum roraimae. Taxonomy (NCBI): domain Eukaryota; kingdom Viridiplantae; phylum Streptophyta; class Magnoliopsida; order Malpighiales; family Erythroxylaceae; genus Erythroxylum; species Erythroxylum roraimae. The sequence continues at coordinate 223,724 of JAOSBL010000007.1, forward strand.
TCAAATCTCTTTTCCCTCGAGCCCACAAGTCGTTTAAACGTAAGAGATGTAACACTCCCCTGTTAATTGTCTCTCTCAATGAGCGAAGCAAAAGTCGAGTGATTTATGAGATCAGGATTAGATTATCACCTATTCTTATTACGCTGCATCTATTTTGTTCTACAAAAATTTATCGATTTAATAAGTAGGACTCACAAAAATTGAACCTAATCTTTTAAGAACAGAGGGCACACATTAATTGAGAACAGAAGACTGTTTCCCTAAAATGACGCATGTCAGGTTGAAGCATTCGATACTGACCAAATGTTAGAAATTTATTTATATTAAATATTTTATAATTGCTATTTTTTAAAATTAACGTAAAGTAAATTAAAAATTGATATGTTAAGCTAGTGTAATAAATAATTTAATTAAGTAGGCTCGGGTCCAATTAAGAAAATGACTTTTTTTTGTGTGGGTTGGGTTATTATTGAACTTGCAACGAGGAAGCTAATAAAGTTAACACAAATAGTTGTTAGTCTTTGGATGCCTACTTAAGTTCACAACATATAGTTTTCTTCAACATTGACGAGATCCGGGCACTGAAAAAGGTGCATAAAGATCTTGTTGATCTCGTTTTAACCAACTTAATTTCGTTAAGGATAATCATAAGTTATAATAGCTGGTTTGAAGGTTGACGAGCTTATTTGAAGTCTTCAACGACTTGCTTAAATACAAACGAATAGCAAACCATTTATATTTTTGCATTATTTTTTATTTATACAATTTTATGGTTAATCTTAGACCGATTAATAAAGTTTGTACTATGTTTATCATGTGGTATATGAATTAAATAAAGAATTTTCTAATTTCTCATAAGGAAATTGTATAAATTATTCTAATTTTCCTTAAATACATAGTGTATTTGTTGTTTGGTTTAATTTATATTTTAGAATTCCAGGAAAAACAAGCAAAAAGCTCAATTTCTAGTGATTTCCATCAAAAATTCACTAAAATCTAGCGAGAATACCAAAAGTCATGCATACAACTGGTGCATATTGAGATAGAAGGAGTGACACGAGTCAGGCACAGATGTGAGCCTTTGGAGTGTGCATGTGTGTTTGTTGCGTGCAACGCACGTGTTACAAATATAGGGACGTGTCCACGCTTGTCAACTGCATGCAACACACGTGCCATAAAAGGTTAGCATATAAGTTGCACATCCCTCACACATCTGGATAGTGCGTGAGGTAGCTTCAGTAACCGTCATGCGCATGGTGACATCAACACAATATATGACAAAAAATTCTCAAAATTTTATAATTTATGAAATAATCTCTAAAATTATTTTAGATATTGTGGACGCATAAATTACTATCTTTAATATTTTTAAAATATTATTACATTAGTAATAATTGATATTTAATTATTAAAAAATTTATAAAGTTTCTACAGCCATAGTTAAGTGATCCTTCATGAAATTGACTTGAAACAAATGAGATAAATCATGTTTTATTATCTCATCTGTCTACCTATCATTATATATTGTATTGTTTACCACTTTTTGAGATATTTTTATTATGAATTCTCAAATAAAGGTAATAGATAATATGTTTCAACATTACTATATGAAAATAATTAAGTGCATAAAGATTTTGCATTATAAAGTGGTAAGTTTGTCACATATTAATGCTCACGTAGGAAAATGTGAAGATGACATAAGGGTGTATCCATTGTACCTATGGATTGTTTGAATTTCAATAAGAATGTCCTTTAAAATTGGTTCTTAGACTCTTTTACTTGTATGTTAGGAGATGTCACTAATTTTGTATTTAATAATTTTACTCAAATAAGTTAACCTTATACCATCTCGACAACCCCTAGTCAAAGGGCATATGGGGATAGTAGAAACCTAATGTACGTGACATTGTTATATCACATGAATCAAGAAAGGCTTTTCTTTCTATGACTCTTATGCTCATGAAATATTTCACCTATAAGTCTCAAGGGTGTTGTATTACGAGTTTCCAGCCTATATACTAGTTAAGTAGTTTATAGAACATATTTCCATTAAAAGAAGTTTAGACTTCAAATATGCTAACCAAGACACAAGCTCTTCTTCTATGTTTGGGTATCGATTCTCAAGGCTTGCCTTTTAGAAATCTAAATTGACCAATCTTCCCTTTTTAACTTTAGACCTCAAATAAAATCTATAGTCCAAGACTTTCTGATACATAAGATCCTTATGAAGGGGCAAGTGTAGAACATATTTGTCTTTCTTTATGACTGTAGCTATATTATTCAAGAATCAAGTTTTGAGGAGAGCAAGAACTCGGAAAGAAGCCATAGGATACAAAACACACATCATTTCTATTGATTTTTTTAATGCCTTAGAACTGAAGAAAAACACACATCATTTCTATTGATTTTTTTAATGCCTTATAATTGAAGAAAAACCTTGCTTTTATAAACTAAGCAAGGAAAACTAGGATAAACATCATTTAGGGAAAATTCCCTTATAGCACAATAATTCAAAATAGAATTAAAAAATACATAATAAAAGTAAGATTTATTGGATCGGGTCCCAATAATATTCTTCAAAGATAAAAACAAATATATCAATAAGGAGGTGTAGAAAGAGATCGGGGTCTACCACTATCATCAAAATCAAACATACCATCATCTATTTTTTTTCTATATTTAATAAAAAGGGCTATTTCTATTTCAGTCCAAATTGGAGGCCAAGGATTCTGGGCATCTTGAAAATATTGAGGGAGTTTTGCCTCTTGAGTTGTCAAAATTTGTCTAATTTTAAAACGATGCTTGGGCTCAAAACCAGATGAGCATGGTAGTTCTTTTGCCATAATGTTAAAGCCCATATAAGCAAATTAGTCAACAAAAGACAAATATCTAACAGTTGGAGAAATGGGTTTCGACAGGGCAAAGTCGCCTAGGTATAGACTTAGAGACGTACAATTAATTGGCTTGGTGGTTTTGGGATGATAGTTTAGGTGATCTAGAAAATGGTATAGATCACGTATTGAGTCTCTCTAATGTTTTTTCTAGTCATTGGAAGTTCACCAAAGTTGAAAATGATTAATACAATATAACCATTCGTCTTCAAGCTATATGGATGATGGATAATGAAGATAGACTGGGCTTTTTGATCAAACAGAGGAATATCCCATACTTGACATCTCTTGAGAATGTATCCAAGCTAAATACGTCATTTAGGTAGAGGTTGGAACTATTCGAGGAATGTCTATAGGAGAGAGCTAACATTGGTTGGATTGGTGAGATGTTTATACACATGCAAAGGATATAGGGAAATTGGGCATACATACAGGGCAGATACAGCCCATAGGTACCACATTGTTGGTTTGGAAAGGTAATATAAAGATGGTAAAGAATCCAGTAAGGTGTTATTATGTCAAACTGATGGGGGTGTGATGGAATGTTTAGAGTTGTGAGAACAAGATGTAGGTAGTAAAATAGAATTTTTCAAAGGAGAACAGGAATGTCATCTAGTGCAATTGAAGAAGTTTTGGTGATTGGAGGGAAGGATTTTTAAATCCTAGAATACTGTGGAAATTACATGATAAGAAGAATGAGAGGAATTAATTTCCTAAGTATGGAAGAGAACAATCGGATTGGTTTTCTTGGTCAAGAGAGCAAATCTTTAAGGATATTGTGAAGACCTTTAATATGGCAAATGGTAAATTTATAGCAAAAAAACCAATCTTTCCACCAAAGTAATTGGCTATCAAGAAATATCTTTTTTTGAGGCTTAAGAATCTTTAGAAAAATGTGTTGTCCATTTCAATCAAAAAGTGATAAGGATTAAGGTGGAAATTGAATTTTTTGATGCCCTTTTTAACCATCAAGATTTCCTTATAAATGGTGTGGTAGTGTTTTTCTAACTCCTTGAACTGGCCACTAGCATGGTCACAATAGTGTCTTTTCCCATCAATCTCTTGTATCAAAATGGCACCCCAATAATGGTCACTAGCTTCCATCTGAAGGATGTATTGGTCTATGTTAGGAATCTTTAAAGGGAGTGGGTTTTGACTTACTTGTTTTAGGTGCTAGACATCTCTGGTTTGTTCTTTACTTTATAGTGGTGGATTCTTTTTCAGCAATTTGGATAAGGGGGTTATGTAATCAACCAAAAAGGGGATGAAATCTCGGATGTAATTTATAATTCTAAGGAATTGTTGAATCTACTTTGTATTGAGATTTTCATTAGGAAAATATAACAACATATTAGCTATATGTGGACTAGGCTGATAAAATCCATCATGGAAATTCATACTCGAAAATTCTATTTGGGTTATGCCAAGATGACTTTTCTTGATTGAGAACATGATTCCATATTACTTTAGAGTATAAGAGGATGTCATCAATGTAAATTAAGATGCTAGAAAGAATGGGCTCATAATTTTTTTTCATGGACCATTGAAATAGTGATGGGTCAAACTTAAGTCTAAATGGCATTACAGTCCATTGGTATTGAGTATTTGGAATATGAAAGGCTTTCTTGTAACTTTCCTATGGATCTATTCTTAATTGCCAAAATCCTACTTTCAAGTCAAATTTTGAAAAGAATGTTGCTTCTTTGAGAAACAGGACCTTAGCATAATTTTTGTTAGTAGGAATTTATCATCTTAAAGGAATGCATTCAGAGGTTTATAATCAATCACTAACCTCTTTTTTCCTCTCTTTTGTTCAGCTCTTTTGTTCACATAGAAAGCTTGACACTCCTAGTCTGATTTTGTAGGCTCTATTAGTCCTTGTTGGAGTAAGATAAAACACTCCTCTTGTGCTAACTCTAAATCATCAAGATTCATGCCAGGGTGAGTAACCTTGGTAGGATTGATGTCTTCATTCTTTTTGAATGATAGATGAATGAAGAATTATGGATTTTTCCAAAGAGAATTGAGTTGTGATAAATATGCATGGTTTTCAGGAAAGTGTTATAAAAATTGACCCCTTAGTGTTTCAAATGGAGGAGGCGCTTGGGTGAGCTCAAACACGTTACATATATCTATGTAGGCACTAAAATTGGCTCAACATAATCCCTTTGGGTAGGATTTGTAATGGAGATGCTAGGCTATAGACATCCATACTAATTAGGATATCTGGGCTAGGTAGATGACTGCTAAAAACTTTAGTCTATATAACACAATCAAGGAAAAATCTTATCCCTAATTTTCTTTTGGTAATAAGCCCAGTTTTGAATGAATTGCCATCAACAGTAGTGAAATATTCATCATGTCATATACAGTCTTCAGTAGGTAAGATGTTGGACTTTATAATACTCCGACAGGATCCAGTATCCATATATCCAATACCCTTAAATAACTTATCATATTTATCTTGCTGTAATAATTGGATATGGACATAAGGAAGAGGAACAATGATAGGTTTTGAATCTACCTTCAACATGTCTGCTGTAGTATATATAAGCAATTGTCCTCAGTATTTTC
>JAOSBL010000007.1:257268-285762 GCA_027568915.1 Erythroxylum roraimae
CTACTATATAATATAGTAGGAAAGTTGATCCACTTCATGGATTTCTTAATGATGTACATGGATTATGACAATAAGGTTCTCATCTTCTCAGGGAGACCATTTGTGAATATTAGAGGAGCACTAATTTATGTGCTTGAGCATAAGTTGACACTAATATTAGGGGTTGAAAAACAGTAGTTCACTCTCTTTAAGTTCTTAAAGGGGGATTTCTCTTAACCATAAATATTATAAAATCATTATTCTTTGCTCTATTTTGCATGATCCCTTACCTAAAGTTACCTTTATTGACCCTTTGGAAGCATTTTAGCTTTAGGAATTAATCATAAAAAAGAGGAGTCTAATCTTATGGATTGTGCTTTTAGGTTGGAAAGGGACAGTTATGAACCCTGATTATTTTTTCAATTTTTAAGGACTTAGATGAAGAAAAATATAAACTCCTATCATCTATATAAGAGGCACCTAGATAGGAATTAAAGCAGTTGCATTCTAAGTTGTTTTATGCATATGTAGGAGAAAATAACACCTATCATGTTATTATTTCTTATTCTCTTTATTCTATATAGAAAGATAAGTTGCTTAAGGTTCTACAAGAGCATAAGATGGCTACTTTATGGTCTATCCTAGATATTCATAAGATTAATCAATCTTTATATTCCCATCGAATCCTTATAAATGATAACCATAAGTCTACTATGGAGAACCAATGATAACTCGATCCAAATATGAAAGAAGTTATATATAATGAGCTAATTTAACTCTTAGATGTAAAAATATTATACTTTATTTTTGTAGCTCTTAATTGAGTTTTATATAAGTTATACCAAGGAAAAGAGATATGATGGTGGTGAATAATGATAAGGATGTGTTAATTCCCACTAGGACTATCACTTGTAGAGGATGTCCATCGATCATAGGAAGTTAAATGCAAGCACTTGAGAGGAGCACTTCCTTTTATCATTATGTGTGCATTAATTATAGGAAGTTAAATGCATCCTCTTAGAAGGAGTAATTCTTTTTATCATTCATTGACCATATATAGGAAAGATTATTAAAATATTACTTCCTTGATCGATACTCAGGATACAACCAAATTGCTATTGCACTAAAGAATCAAGAAAAGACAACTTTTACATGTCCTTATGGCACTTTCACTTATTAGAGGATGCATTTTAAATTGTACAATGCTTTAGCCACTTTCTAGAATTGTGTGATAGTTATATTTCTTTGACATAATAGAGAAATAAATTCAAATATTCATAGATCAAAATTTTAGTTTTTAGGTTTTATTTTGATGTTTGCTTACTTAATCTGAAACATATCTTGTAAAATGTAAAGATATCAATGTATTACTTAATTGGAAAAATGTCATTTCATGGTATAAGAAGGAATAGTGCTAGGATATAGGATTTCTAAACATGGAGTTAAGGTCAATTAAGCTAAATTGGAAGTTATAAAAATATTATCACTTTGACTTTAGCTCTTAAACTTAATATTTTCCTTGAATATACTAATTTCAATATGAATTTTATAAAGGATTTCCTCAAAATTACTCATGCCACTAATTAAGAAAAGATGTTCCTTTTGAAATCATTGATGAATATCTTATTGCATTTAATAGATTGAAGGAGTTAAGTTCAACTCCTATCATGGCTATAACCAATTGGAACCTCCTTTTTATTCTGATATATGATGCTAACAATTATGCAGTGAGGGCTATTTTAGGCCAAAAAAGGATTAAAAACTTCATATTATAAATTATGATAGAAAAGTCTGTAATGATGCTCAAATTAATTATACTACCTCTAAAAAAAACTTTTAGTTGTTATCTTTGCTTTTGAGAGTTTTAGATCTTATCTTGTCATTTATACTCATAAAATATCTCTTATCTAAAAGGGATGCTAAACTAAGATTAATTTGTTGAATTCTTCTTTTGAAAGAATTTGACTTGGAAATTAGAAAAAAGAAAGGTTAAGAGAACTTAATAACATATTAATTTTTGAGACTGAAGAAAGGAGACCATTTAGATGAGGAACCAACTGAAAACCATGTTCCTGATGTGACGCTTTGGTCTGCTCACATTAATAAAGCCCCTTGGTTTATGTATTTTATGAACTTCCTTATCTTTAGAATTTTCCTAACAAAACTTCACTATCATTAGAGGAAGAAATTTCTCTCAAAACTTAAATTGTAATATTTGGAAGATCCTATATTATTCTAAATATGTTTTGATAGGATTATAAGAAGATGTGTGCCTAAATAGGAGATGAGACAGATTCTAAAACAGTGCTACTCTTCTCCCTATAGTGGACACCATGGTGTTGATAAGGCTGCTGCTAAATTATTATGCTAAAAGCTTTATGGTAATAGGTGACTAATGTTAGCAAACATGAAATATTGAAAAATTGAGGAATAAAATTTATGGGGCCATACCCTTCTTGCTTTTAAAACACCTACATCCTGTTTGCAGTGAATTATGCCTTAAACTGGGTGGACATAATTGCTTTTCCTAATATCACCAATGTAGTGTTGCAAAATTTATAGAGAGAAAGTGTTGTAAAATTCATGGAAAGAAACAACTTCTCTTAGTTGGTGTCTTGGGCTATCATTAATGATAATGACATTTACTTGTATAACTATAAGTTTAAGATATTTTAAAAACGAATGGGTGAACTTTTAGGACTTTCACCATTTATCGTCCTCAAACAAGTGCGTAAGTTGAAGTATATAAGTGGGAGTTTAATTTTTTTAAAAAAATAGTTAATGCTTTTAAGAAGGATTAGACGGTAAAACTTAATGATGTTATTTAAGCTTATAAGACATCTTTCAAGGCTCCAATGGAAATTTCCCCTTATGGATTAGTTATGATAACTCAACTAACTGAAGCACTGGTTGTATAAATCTTATCCACATTGTTAAGAAGGATTAGATGGTAAAACTTAATTATGTTATTTAAGCTTATAAGACATCTTTCAAGGCTCCAATGGAAATTTCCCCTTATGGATTAGTTATGACGACTCAACTAACTGAAGCACTGGTTGTATAAATCTTATCAACATTGTATTTCACTTAATGGTGGCCCTATAGTTGATATTGATCCATCCATCTTATTTTTAGCTAGCTCATACTAGCTTATGCTCTTATAAGGCTATGCCTTCTTTCTTTTGGAATATAAATTCTTTTATTTCTAAAAAAAAATTCTTACATCATCTGATTAAGGTTGAGTAAAAGGCTTTTTGAGAGGTAAAGAAACTCATCTTTAACTTCAGTTTGGTTGATCAAAAGAGGCTTTTAGAATTGAACGATCTTGATGCGTTCTGCAAAGAATCATTAAAAAAAAATCCCAAATTTAAAAAGACCAGTCTAAAACATTCCGTAATAAAAATATCATAAGGACGGAATTTAAAGAAAGACTCAAACTTTTGCCTTTTAATTCTCATTTTAAATTGATTTTATAGAAATTAAAGTCTAAATGGTTAGGACCATTCATTGTAATGAAAATGAAACTTTATGTTGCCATTAAAGTTGAAGACGTAGATGAAAGGTCATTCATAGTCAATAAGTAGTAATTAAAGCATTACTTTGAGAGTGAATGCGTGGATCATGATCACATATTTATCTTTAATGTATAGCTTTACTTAATGATCAAGTCCAAATAAAATACTCATAAAGAAGAGCTTACTGGGACACAATCCAATGATTTAGATGTTTTCATTTTAAATTGGTAGATTTAGGATCTTTAACATTACTTTTTAGTATGGTCCTACAAGTTTTAGGTTTTCTTTGTTTTTGTTGTAGTTAGAAGCAAGTTAAGGTCATGGCTTTAATCATGTTCTAAAGTACTTTCACTTAATGGATTGCAATACCCACTGCTAGTTCACACTTCTAAGAATGCATCTACAGAGCCTTTCTTATTAGGGGTGCAAGCTATCCTTAAATCCTTTCATTATTTTATATATTTTCATATTGGATATATAAAGGAAAATATATAGTTTAATTGTAGAAGAGGGAATTAATTATTATGCTTTTCAATTTTGTTATAACTAACTTAATAGGAGTAAATCTGGGAAATTTTTTGTAAATTGATCAAGATCATATATTGTATGTTTGGTTATTATTTTTATTTGATTTAAAGGAAAATAGTTATAAGCTTTGATAATTAAGTTGATTTTAATTTACTTCATTAATTTAAGGAATGGACATTTAAGTTGCACTATGATACTTTCTTGAGAATCTTTACATACAATTAGGTTAAATGTGAATTCTTTTTAAGCATTTTTATTATATCATAATAAAAGAGTGTGAGAATAAGTAACTATGAAGTAAATTCACTATATTGGCTTCACATTTAGTGAAAGGGTTAAAGTTAAAGAGTGGTGCCAATAGTCATTTAAAATGGTGATCTAATTAAGTAACTAGGAGTATTTATAACAAGGTGTTCTGTATCACCATAAAAAATTAGGTGACTTTTAAAACAATCTTCCAAATGCTAATGTGTTAATATTAAAGTTCATGTTTTTTTAATTTTATTTAATAAGGTTTATTAAAATTTTTGGAAGTTAAGGCATCTTTCCTGTGTATGTTCATTTTATACACTAGGTTAAGTTTTATGGATTTTACAGAAGTTTAAAGGATTATGAAGTAAATATGATTGCTTTGTAACTTAATGCCAATAGCTGAATTACTAAAAACTTGATGACCTTTCCAATTGGATTAATAATAGAAAATCTTGATTGACTTGTTGCATTATTTCTAGAGTTGTTACATATATAAGTAAGGGGATATAATATTTATTTGCTTAAGAAGAAGAAGAAGCTTAAATATGGGAGAATTTAATAGGTTCACATTATTTTATATTTTTGGTATGATTTTTAGAGCATTTAAATTTTGTTAATAAATTCTAGAAGATTTGATACGTAACATAGCTTATGTATATTTGCAAGTCTTATTTGACCTCATTAAAAGGATGGCATTTGGGAAAATTTTAGTCAAATTGGAGCATTTGGGGGTAGTAAATAATTGGTACCAAATTTGGAATTCAGACGGACATTTTACATTATGGTTTCGGGATTTGAGAAGTAGAATCAAACTGGTGTCAATGTCATAAATGGAATAGGTAATAGTATGTTTGCATGAAAGACAAGTTGGTGTTAGTGTCACAAATTCTTCTCACCATTTGGAAAGGATCTAGCTACTTTCATTCAAATAAAACTCAAATTGTCTCCACTAAGTAGACTGATCGACTATCGCATCTATATGTGTTCTTTAATTTGCTTTAGGAAACAATCTGTGTCACTTTTTTTTATCTATGCTTTAAATTCTATATTTTAGAGGAGGCATTTGAGGAATGATCATAAAGATCTAGCTCAAAACATCATAATTCCTTGGATTATTATGGGTGACTTCAATAACGTTCCATTCTCTTGAGAAAGTGAAACTATTTAAATTTCACTAACTTCAAACTATTTAAATTATGTTTTTGCAGGGATATCTATAAACTATATGATGAAAGGAACTATTAAAGATTCCTAAATGAAAAATAGGACGCACATAATTTATATAACATTATATACAATAGGTAGAGGGCATTAATGATCCTAAAAATATGAATACCATATGTAGCCTAATGTACAAGGAGAAGTGGAATCTCTATGATATAGGAGATCATCACTTTGGGATCAGTTAGAACATTTTAGTACACACTTTATTTAGGATCATGCAAGTGGAAGTTTTAATATTTAGAATGCTTGTAGCTAATAATTATTATAATTTAAAGATAAGCAAATATATCTCAAGAAGATCAATCAAGGATAAAGTCGCCCTTACTTATTTGGACCCATGCATGGCCCTCATTACATGGCTGGAACCTAGTTGGGAAGTTGTTAATCCCCCGCAATTGCTGCATGCAAGGAACAACAAGTGTATTAGCTTAAGTAGAAAGAATATGTACATATATTTTTCCATTATTAAGGATATGTAATGTGGTATTCCTCTGGATCATATCTACCTTTTACACTTATGGACCTTCCCCACATGATGAGGACTCATTTGAGCTTCCTCCTTGACCAATTAATGCTTAGTAAGAACATATCGCTCCTAATGTCCTATGCTGGATAATTTGTCTGCCTAAGTAAAACTTTATTTTTGTAGGCCTAAGCCTAGGACATTATTCTTTTTAATATCAATTTATTTACATTTTAAAAAAAGAAAGACAAGAAAGAGAAGCAGAATCTAATTAGCTGTAAAGTGGTTATTGTGACTAATGAGGTGGATTATGTCTTAGATTGGGTGGACATAATGGCTTTTATCAATAATACTAGCACAGTGTTATAAAATTCATATAGACAAACATCTTCTCATTTTGGTGTACTTTGGATTATCACTAATGATCATAAGTTATGATTATCAATTTTCTTAGGAGCAAAGTTTGATTGTTACAGTGGTTTGATTTTTTAGGCAAATAGTTATGAGCTTTAATGATTAAGTTGATTTTAATTTGTTTCATTATTGTAGAGAATGGATACTTAATTTACATTATAATACTTTCCACATAAATTTTACAAAAAATTAGGTTAGATGTAAATTCTTTCTAAGGATTTTCATTATCCCAAATAAAAAAGGAGTGTGTGAATAAGTAAGAATAAAATTAATTCACTCCATTGGCTTAAATAAAATAAAAAATTTTGAATTTAAATAGTGGTGCTAGTAGCCATTTAAAATGGTGACCTAATTAAGTACTTGGGAATATTCATAACAAGGTGTTTGGTCTCTTGATAAAAGCTTAGGTGACTTTTCAAACAAGCTTCTAATTGCGCTTGTGTTAATTTTAAAGTTTATGTTTTTTTATTTTATTTAATAAAGGATATGAAAATGTTTGAAAGCTGAAACAACTTTCTCATGTATGTTCATTTTTTTTACATTAGGTTAAGTTTTATCAATTTAGTGGAAGTTTGAAGGATTACGGATTAATTAATTTATGACTTAATGTAAGTAGCTAATTTCTAAGAATTTGATGATCTTTGCAATTAGATGAATAATGGAAAATCTAAGTTGATTTGTTGAATTCTTTCTTAGATTTGTCAATTCTACAAGTTAAGGGAAATGATATTGATTTGCTTGAAGATAATCAATTGCTTAAATATGGAAGAATTTGATAGGTTTTAACTGCTTTATGTTTTAAGAATGATTTTAAGAGCATTTAGCTTATGTTTTGATGAATTTTAGAGGATGAACTTAATATAGCTTACATATGTTGTAGTTCTTGTTTAATCTCTCTATTAAAAAGGATGGCAATTAGGCAAAATTGAGTTAAATTAAAATATTTGAGAGCATTTCCTAGTAAATGTTGGATATAGGAATGGGGTAGGCACTAGTTATATTATGGTTAGGGGGGGAAAATGATCAAACTAGTACTGGTGTTGTAATTAAAATAGGTGCGTATGTGTTGTTCAAAAGATAAGCTAGAGAAGTAGTAACTAGCCACAAAGTGGTTCTTATGAATGATCCTGGACTTGTTAGGTTTTACGTGAAGCGTTCTAAAAGTTAACTGGCACAGTTTATAATATAGTTTGGTGTTGATTCTTGTAGCATAATATAGGGATATGCAAAAGACACTATTTCAATTTAAGACTTTATTATGTAATCATAATTATAAATACTCTTACTATGGTTAACTTAGAGAGTTCTTTTAGAGATATGTGTGATAGCCACTTTAAGCCATCAGCTACTGATTTAGGCTTTCATAATATCTAGATGGCTAGGGAGCAAGGATAGGAATAAGATAAACATCATCTTAGACACAATTAGGATATTATCTTGTTTATTTTTCTTCTTTTCTTCTATATTAAAAATGATTTATTTTAGTTTTATTTTCATTATGTTTAGTAGCTAAATCCTAGTTAAGGATGTAGTTTGTGATGGATATTTTTATTATTAATGGATGACTTGATATCACTTGGTTTTATTTGTTCTCTTTGATCTTCATTGTTTGATTTTTGGATGGCCATTATAGATTTAATGTTAAGGATTGTACAAAGGACTAGGAGATGAAGTATAATCTATACACTAGGAGGCAGACACTTTAGATTAAGAGATAAGGATATTCTAGATTTTTATGATAACTAAATAGATTAACTATATTTAATAAGTTTGATTAGATTGAATTATGCATTATAGGGTTGTAACCTAATAGAATATACATGTGTGCCTAGGAAGAAGGTATATATACATTAGTTTAATTATTATTTCTACTTTGATAAACAATCTTGCATGATAATTGAAATTTCACACAATTGAACCTAAAAACCCTAGTGTTTGATTATCTTAAACTTTAACTACGACTTGAATTATCCTTTTTTTATTAGTTTAGTAATTTGATTTACTTTTTCTAAACTTTGATTTGTTACCATTGTTTGGGAGTAATATAGTAGTCAATAGAGTATTGATCTCACAAGGAAGCAATAGTAATTCTGTAAACTCTCCAACTTCTACCTAGTCAGTTAAAACAACATAATTTATTTTTATAATGAAAAATTAAATCTAAAACTAAACTTAAACCCAAAAGGAAACAACTACTAGAGATTAGAAAGAAAAAGTGTGTAATCATATGAAAAAATTAGATACAAATATCATCAAAATAAGAACTCTCCCTAATATCATCTCAGATATCATAATCTAATTAATATAGAATGGATATATTAATTTAGACAAATAGGACCTCCTAGAAACTAAAATTGCCTCTCTCAAGCTAAAACTATTTACTCTCAAAATAGTTAACCTATATCTTTATCAAACTATAACCCCTTTGAATGCATTAAGATATGTGAACTCTCATGAAAGGTTTCACCCTAATACTAGAAAGATCATGTAGGTCACTATTGAGTACCCCATTTAATCCCTGTTACTTAATGTATGATCCATTTATAAGAAAAGTCTCTCGAGGCTTCCACAAGTAAATCATAGTAAAATTTAGAAGTTGGAATAACTAAATCACACATTAAACTCAATCAAATACAATTCATATACATATATAATATTCATAAATCAATTAATAATAGGGTTTCCCTATTAAGGCATATGAAATAATCATCCATTCATTATGTTTTAATTAATAAACATAACAAGGAAATAAAAAGAAATAAACATAGAAGGAGTCTTATAATTTATTTTAATATTCTAATGCAAATTTCTTAGTTATTGGGATAATTTTGATCTTCTTTTGCCCTGAGAATGGTTGTTTGAAGCTCGTCATAGGTGTTTCTCTCCTTTTTAGTAGCTAACCCAATGTTTGGATTAAAATAATATGAAAATTTCTTTCAATTTATGGGTTTTTTAAACTCTATTTATAAGATTTCCACTTTAGATCCATGGTCTGGGATGCGATCATGTCCTAAATTATGGATATTTTTAAAACTTGTTACGATCAAAAGAAAACTTTGTAGATCTCTCTTTAAAATTTACATATCCTCTTGAATCATCTCAATTAGAGTTTGGATAAGAAAATTATGACTAATTTAAGAAGCAATGCTTAAGTTGTCTAGGAAAAATTCTATAGAGGGATACGACTCTAATATGCCTATGTCCTATCTCTCCTTTCTCTATGGAAGGACACAGTCTTTAACACACACGTGCTTATAGCCTGTGGGTCCTACTATTTCTCTTGTGATTAATACATGGTTTATAGCTCGTTTGTGGATTAGGATATGTTTTATGGATTTTTTTTTCAATATCACACAATCTCTCTATAGGTCATGTTCTATATTGTGTCTTAATGATGGACATAGGATGGCATATGACTACATGTAAGGCCTTATTCAACCGAGAATTGTGATTTTCTTTATATTTTTACTGGTAATTCTCTATAATTCTTGATAAATATCATTCCAAAGGGTCTTCTTCAAAAAATAACCTAAAGCATAACATAAATCAATTAAATTATGGTAGTTTATGTTGGAAAATATAACAAAAAACTTAGTAAAATATAAATACATTTTATATTTATCAGTTAGTTTTTGAGTTTTTCTTTACCCATAATTTAATGGTTTTACTTTGTAAAATCCTCTTCAAATGTAAAATCTTTCTATTTATCTAACAATGACTACAAAATATGATTCTCCATAAATGAACAATAACTTATTTGCATGATATGCAAGTATTGAAAATGTGGTTGCCTTTGTCTAGTGTATGAGGGGAAGTATCATCTTGTGTTGTTCTTTATATCATAGACAAATTGTTATGATTGTTAGCTTTTATCTTCCTATGTTTCAAAAAATGTCTACGCATATATTTGATATGTATTTTAGGCATAGTTGAGGATGCATGGCTACAAGCTTCTATTTTTTTCTTCGAAGAAGTTTAACTTCTATTAAACTGATCAAAGATTTTTTTTCATATTTATAATTATATATCACAAAAGGTTGTCTTTGTATATGCTTCCATATTTTAAGCCTATCCCATCTTTATTACTAGATGTCTTTTGAGCTCCTAACAACATATATAAATTTCTCTTTACTTTTGTCAAGTTTATATAGTGAAGATTTCAGCTCATTTGTTTCTTTTATAAGGAATGCATTTTGATTTGGTAATTCATCGATCTTTTTAGTTTCATTTTCTCATATATAGATGTATTCATGTATGTAATGTCATGTTTTAATTTCTTTATTTTCCTTATTGTATGTATTTAATGATTTATGATTTTCTTGCATTAAGAGACAACCTCTCTCTTTTCTTAGTTAAGATTTCAAGATTTTCAAGTAATTATTTATATATTAAATAACCATCACTATTATCTTCAAGTAATTATTTTATTATGAGGGTTATGTCCTCGTAATCTCATTATTGGGCTCAAATGGCAACCAGAAGTGGTTAAATTGGGTAGTGTGGGATGGAGCCTAAGGCAAAACTTAAAAAAGTAATTTGAATTTTGAAATATTATATGGCTATCATCAAAATTGTTAAATATAAACCTTAAGCTAACAACTTCCCCCTTTTGATGATGACAAGCAATAATAGATATATTTTTAAAAATTCAAAAAGATTATAAATAATTTCAAAAGATACTTGTGACTTTTATATGTCTAGACATTTAGAAGAAGCCTATCTCTTAAGAAAGGAACCCATCGTTTATATATCACAGATTTTCACAAGTTCGATAGTAGAATCAATCACATATATAATCAAGGCAGCATTAAGAAATATGCATTGAGAAATATATCATCATATATGCAGAAATGCAAAAAATATATCCACATAAACTCTCCCCCTTTTTATTTATCAAAAGTAATAGAGTATAGGGAGGAAGTGAAATAAAACATAATGAAATAATTAAAAAAATCAATTGACAAAGTCAGTGAGGATTTTTCCTAAAGAGAATTTGCAAATTTAGGACTTGGTTTTGGAGGCTGTCAATTTGTTCGTGTATTTGATCCTGATTAGATCAAATGTCCCTCAGTTGTTGCAAGATCAGGTCATTTGTGCTTTGGAGTGGAACAGAGGCTGACTTTTGTAGGGTTGGACTCAAGATGCTCGTTTCTCTTCCTGACTTCTTTTCAACCCACATATTGTCCATCTTGTAACCAAATCAGTAAGGAATGAAATAATGAAACTTTGCTGGCTCATACTAATTAAGGTTATCAAACAATACTCCAAATTATGCAAAAATCTTAGTCAACAGCATTCCATAAGGTTGACAACTAGTTGTGTTCTTGTTACTTCCCTTGTCTGCCATGAACTTCAGGATCATTGCTGGGAGATTTATCTTATTATCCTTTAACAAATTGTGAACCACATATGTGTCTAGGAGACTACACCTCTCTATTGAACTAATCCTTGGAAAAATGGAGGTAACCGAAATGGATGCAAGGCATTTTGACAGAAGGTCCAAGTGTTTGCACCAGGGTCTCCCTTCATGGGCATTTTCAATATTCATACAAATGAAATTCACTACTTCTTCCAAATCAATGTTAGCAATATCCTACTTATGACAAGGATGGTCTGTCCTACCTTCAGGAATTACACTCAGAATGTTTGCTAAGATTTTCTCTGTAACCAGAATCTCACAATCGCATACCCAAAAGATGACTGCCAACTTCCCATCAAAATTTTCCTTTCTCATATGTGTGTAAAAACATTTGACCAGTTCATTACACACAGTTTCATCCAAGCTTAAGAAATTCTCCTAACCAACAACAAGAAAATAGGGAGTGATGGGAATACCTATATCATCAAATAGATGGGGAGGCAAGATGCGTCCAGCTACTACCTTTCTCTTCTTATAGCATATCTTATATCTTGCTTCAGCCTCCATTAATCGGAATAATTTCACTGGTACTAAAACCTCTCCCTTCTAAAAATGGTTAGTTTCTTCAATGTGGTTCTTTTGGCCTTAGGGATTTCTTCGAATAAAGGCTCTTCGAGGAGTAACTCATTCCTTGTAATGACGTCCTCAATATTTTCTTCAGCCAAAGGCTCTTTGCCTTTTCTTATTTCTTTCCTTTTTCTTTTCTTTAATTCTTCTTTTTCTTTTTCTTCTGCCTCAGCAATTTATTTTTATAAAGCTTATTTTATAACATTTCCTTTGGTCCATAGTCTTCTTTCCAATCATGAAGGTTCTTCATCATTTGTTACCCAATGCATTTCAGGCACTTTCTTCTCTTTGGGACCAAGTTTAGGATTTGTGGAAGTTTTTGGAGTAGGAATGGCTAGGGAGAGAATAGATATGGAATCTCACCTTTTTTAGTAACTCCCCTTTACTAAAAGTCTCTTCTTCTTCTTCACTTTCTTCTCTCTTTTCTTCTCCTTTTTCTTTTCCTTTTTCTTCTTCTTCTTCTTTTGAGTCAGAAGCATATTGTTTTTTGATTGTTCATCTGAAGAGGAATCAAGATAATCTAGAGACAACGTAACAACAGTCTTCCTGTTCTTATCTTTTGAGGTCGCCTAACTGGGTATTTTTTAAGTTTGGAGCATTAAGGAGACAAAGATAGGTTTGGTAGTAGTGTCCAGAGGACCTAATATGGGAGACAAAGATGAGGAATCAGAAGAAAAGGTTTGTTCATGACGAGGTGTTTCACCATGGCTAGAAGTTGAGGACAATTTTTTTTTTGTCCTTTTGATTTTGTTCTTGCCATTGTAGATGAGCTTGGTGAAGTTTGAGAGAGAAAAAAGAGGCAATAATAATGTAGAGAGTTAGGGTGCAGAGAGAATAACATAGAAGACAAGAGGAGTTTGCTTAGAGTATACTAAGTGATTCCTAAGCGTTGATCTCGCGAGAGGATGAGTAGACATATAAGCCAGAAGAGAAAGCGTAATCGGTTGGGTATCTTCTGATAGATGCGTACGTAGATTTGTCAAGATGTGCACATTTTTTTGAAAATGCTGAAATGACATCATGAATGTCTCCCTATTTTCAGGACATGTGTCACTTAGAATGCCAACTCGAGAGAAGCCTTCTAAAAAGAATAGGAGCCCTCTAATATAGAGGAAACCTACTAACCTAAGAGGAGGCTTCTAAACTAAGAGGGGACTTTAGATTCTAAGGAGCCTTCTAAACTAAGAGAGAGTTTCTAAGGAATCAAAATAGAAGGAGACTGCTAATTGAAATGCGAAGACAAGTAATAGAGAATATTCATGAAGAAATAATATCAGTGAGTTTGCACATACCAAGCTATTTTCTTAACACACAATATCTATCTTCAGAGAGTGGCTTGGTGAAAATTTCAACTAGTCAATTCTCAGTATTACCATGCAAAAGATCAATGGTTCCTTTTAAAACATGATCTTTAAGAAAATGGTGTTTGATTTCTATATATGATTATGGTTTTTTGATATGAGTAAGTTTTAATATTTAACCTCGATATTTCGCAAGCGTACAGGTCATTCACGTAGTATCTAAGGTGCCAATCCCACGAGGAGGGTTAATATAATCCCAGAATCTAAGGTCGGAAACTATTAAACAAAAATTTAACAGACAATGAATTTAAACACGAAAGCTAAATAAATCAAACAAGCAAATCAAATAACAAAACAATAATTGACAATTAAAACTTAACGAAAACAATCAACGAACAATGAATAACAATTTCAGATTAAAATAAATAACAAATAATGAAAATTGATTGATTTGTTGAACAATGATATCACACCCTAGAATTCAACCTAGTGAGTTAACCAAAAGAGATAAAGGGAAAATTATCTATCTTTAACGATAACCTAACCAAATATGATTTATCAAATTAATAGTTCCAGATGATCCAGGGTCAATTACTCTCTCTCGAGTTATAATTGAACCCTAAAGCATAAACCCTAATCAGATTATGGGAAGTTGTAATCTATCAATTAACAACCTATCCAAAACCTAATCAGTCTTAAGTTCTATAATAAACAATTGGAAACATATACGTGATCTCTCTACGTAAGATTTACCAACCTGATTTAATTATGAATTTATTACATTACCTAAGTTTCGTTAGCCCAATTTAATCATTTATTCTCGATTCACCTTCTCAGTTTATTATTGAGATATGAAATGCAGAATGAAACCACAGTTAATTCAATAAACACATAAAACAATCATATTTTATTAAATCAAAAATAATATTCCAAAGGTGAGGATAGAACATAAATGAACAATTCAATTCTATCATACTATATATCCCAATTCTACAATCAAATAAAGCTAAAATACATAAGAAATATAACTCGAATGGATGATGGGAGGCAACAACTTCGGAAAGCTTCTTATTCTGGGAAGCATGTCAAGTCTGCTTCGTCTTCCTCTTCTCTCTTCCTTTTTCTTTTTCTCGATCTCTTAAAGTTCTCTCCTTTAGGGTTTCATTGTGGTGGCTGATTAAAAGCTCTCCTTTCATCTTTTGTTTTGTTCTTTTTATACTTGATGTGTTTGTGACAGTACTAGGGTTTCTTTGGGGTCGAAAGGTCCAAAAAACCCCCAAATTTTGACTTTTTTGTGTGTCTACGCGTCTGCCTGATGTAGGCCACGATCATGGGCCACATGTAAGCTCTCTGTCATGATCGTGTCAGGAAGGCCAAGACCGTGGGCCAAATCTGATGCTTCTGTCACAATCACTTCTGTCATAATCGTGGCTGATGGGCCACGATCATAGCTCATTGTTTCGGTCCAAGTCTTTCCGAAACTTCTCTGTTCTTTGCTATTGACCCTGAAACACTAGCAAACACATCAAAGTGCCTCAAAAATAGAAGAATTAAGCTTAAATGCTTGTACTAACCCATAAAAACACTTGAACGCAAATAATTTACAAACTAATATAATTCTACCAAAAACACATACTATAAACGGATAAACACATATCAACTATACCCTAAAACATGGAGCATTTCACACTTATCATCATCCCTACACTTAAATGTTTGCTTGTCCTCAAGCAAACAAAACAACAAACACACAAAATTTCACATAGCACATAATGCAGTAATGAGACAATAGTTTTAACTTCATGAAATTATTTTAGAAATTGAATTTTTAAATGATAATTCAATTATAAATTGGTAAATTTGCTTTTCTATACATTCAATGATTTCTGTTTATAAAATTGTTTTTAAAAACTTCGAAAAATCAATATGCCTAATTATGTAATTAAGGTTATTAACACTTGAATGGATCATTAAAGTTATTGCTCATATATTTCTAGCTACTTTTCTTCCTATATCACATATAATTTGGTATTATAAACAAATTTAAATGCATATATGTAAAACAGTAACAAATAAAAGGGTTAATTACAAAAAAATCTCAAACTTTAATCAATTTTGCAATTATAGCCTGAACTTAAAAAAGTGACAATTAAATGTTCAAACTTTCAATTTTTTTTCAATTATAGTTAGATGTTAGCATCTCCATTAATGTTGTTGATGGGGCTTGCCACATAATACATATACTCTCAATGCTTATACATGTCAAGTGCGAAAGAGAATCAACTACATTCGATATGATCCAACTAAAATAGGGAATCCTTTAAAATCCTGGGCACCATAACTTGGCCATCTTTCAATTGTGGTTGACATTTTGGCAACCTTCGACAACTCAATCTTATGATCTGGTTCAATTCATAGTCACATCTACAAACATTTGCCTATAAGCTGATGCCCCACAATCTAGACATTTTTCTATATCATTATAAAAGAAAAGATATAAATGCTACACCCCTTCTCCTTACATTAAGTTTTTTCAATTCCAAAACCATGTAGTTTAGTTAAACAACTTAATGAAAGTTAATTACTTAGTTTAATTAAGTCTGACGTGTATAAGTATTAGTTACGTCAGTAATATGAATGGAGACACGAACGTTGGGCTAGAATTGACAAAAATTGGAAGTTTGAACATTTAATTGTCAATTTTTTAAGTTCGGGTTATAATTGCAAAATTGAGTATAGTTTGAGATTTTTTTTAATTAACCCTAAATAAAAAGTGTCATTGTTGTTCATCATTTTTCCAGTACTAACGGGATTCATCCAATTCAACTCACATCTTATGACAATCAAGAGTAGCATGATAGAAGAATAAGAGATTCATCCCTAAAATCATGTCAAAGTTATCTGCATCATTTGATTAGGTCATCCTAATTACCTAAACTGACAAGATTTAATACCTTTCCCCCACTTTATTTAACCAATTTAATCTCCATGTGTCCACCAAGTGCTATAACAATCGATTATCAATTCCAATACTTTTGACCAAGAATATTGAACACAAATTCAAATCGTAAATTCAAACAATTTATCATGTCATCAAAACTTTTCAAACTATCAAAAGATTAAATTCACACTATAACTTATGTAAAATCATAAAATTAAATAAAAAAGATTCTCATATAACTATGTAGTTTTAATAGTACAAAAGATGCCAAATAAGAATCTAGTTTTGTTCAACCAGTTGTTTAACCAATATACTTTTAATGTATATCCATATCCATATGTATAAGTCACATATCATCCGTCACGAACACCAGCAAAAGAAAATGTAATTTCAAAGAAAGGAAATTAGAGGAAGGGAATTCATATAAGAAGAAGAAGACATACATAGGGGAAATTTGTCTTACAATCGTCCTCCTCCCTTCCCCTCACAACCCAACTCATATACCTTAGTTTTCTCTTATCTTCGGTGATTTCTTTCTGATCCTAGTGCTACACCTCAACATTACCTCTAGGCGTACCTCTGGGTGCACCTCCTCATGTGCATTTTTTGCCATCTATCCACTCATAACAACCTCATCATTAGGTTGCAATTCAACAGCACCACTTGCCAGCTCAGCACTCCTAACAACCTCATTACGTGCTTGCTCCTCTATAGTTGTGACATTGCCCTCCCCATCGAAATTGACCATGTCCTCAAGGTCAAAGCAAGGATAGTGCTGCTATAGGTATGATTTCAGTTCCCAAGTGGGTGCTACATCAGAATCCCACTGAATGAGATATTGTTGCTCCTTTCGACCTGCACTTCTCATCAATATTTGCTTTAAAATTTTCAAGGGAGAAATAATTGGCCCTTTTTCCACTGTTGCCAAGGGCAAGGGCATGTAAGTTTCTTTGGGAAAGCCTTCACATTTCTTAAGATAAGAAACATGAAATACATGATGAATTTTAGCTTTCTCTGGTAGTTTGAGTTTATAAGAAACTATTCCAAATTTCTCCAAAACCTCAAAAAGTCCAAAGTACCTCAGAGACAACTTCTAGTTCTTGCGTAGCTTAACTGAATGTTGTCTATAAGGCTGAAGTTTGACAAAGACCAAGCTACCAACTTGAAAATGCACTTCTGTTCTCTTTTTATCAGCAAATTTCTTCATTCTCAACGGTGCCTTCTCTAAATTGTATTTCAAAACATCTAATACAACATTCCTCTCCTTCAGCTGTTCAAACAAATCAGCTGGAACTTCTAAAGGAAGAACACCCCGAATAATAGAGGGGGGATCTCCGCCAAACACAGATTTGAATGGTGTCATACCAATCGACGATTGGAAAGCTGTGTTATACCAATACTCTGCCCAAGGAAGATAATTCACCCATAACTTAGGTGTATCAAACACAAAACACCTCAAATACATTTCTAAGCAATGATTGAGGGCTTCACTCTGACCATCCATTTGTGGGTGGTATGATAAGCTCATATTCGGAGTAGTCTACTTTAACTTGAATAGGTGATGCCAAAAAACACTAATAAAAACGTTATCTCTATCCGAAAAACTTGATTTCGGAATATTATGTAATTTCACCACTGTCTGTACAAAGGCTTTAGCCATTTGAGGAACATTATAATTAGCCTTGAGGGGTGCAAAATGACTAGACTTAGTTAATCTGTCAACTACCACCATAATTACAGTATAACCCTTAGAACTAGGTAATCCTATAATGAAATTCATAGCCATATCCTCCCACACTTGCTGAGGTATTGGGAGTGGACTTAATAATCTACTAGGATGTAGTTGAGACATCTTAGCTCTTTGACAAACTATGTGCTGTCTAATATATGTTTTCAATTGTGTTCTCATGTTCTTCCAAAAAAATTGAGTTGCTACCCTAGTCAATGTGCGAGTAAAACCAGCATGGCCTCCTTGGGTCGATGAATGGAACTCTTCTAGCAATTGTCGCATAACAACAATGGCTATATGAGGAATTACTACCTTTTTGCACCAATAAACTAAACCATCCTTTAGGGTATATTTTGGGTGCAGTGTTGGATTCTAATCAATTTGGGATATTTAATCCTGCAGCTCCTCCAAATGCTTCACAACTTTCTTGATTTTTGCCATTATATCTGCTTGACTAGTTGTGATAGCCATGTAATAGCACCTAGAAAGAGCATCAGCAGTTTGATTAGTGCTGCTCGGTTTATACTCAATAGAATAGTTGAACTCCAGTAATTTGGGTAGCCATGCCTCTTGTTCAGGAGTTTCTATGGCCTGCTATGAAAGATGCTTTAAACTTTTTTGGTCAGTCCTGATTATGAAATAGTGGCCTATTAAGTAGTGTCTAAATTTAGTCACAGCTTCAGTGACGGCGTATAGCTCCCTCACATAAGTTGATTGAGCTTACTTATGGGTAGATAGTTTCTTAGAAAAATAAGCAACTGGATGCTCTTCTTAAGACAGCACAGCACCTATCCCTCCCCTAGATGAATCGGTTTCCACTACAAATGTCTTAGAAAGATCGGGCTTAACCAAAATGGGAGCATTCACCAGCGCTGTCTTGAGTTTCTCAAATGCCTTTTGTTCTTCTTCATCTCATTTGAAGTTGTTTTTCTCCAATAATGTTGTAAGAGGGTAAGCAATGGAAGCATAGTGTTTAATGAACCTACGGTAGTACCC
Organism: Erythroxylum roraimae; assembly: GCA_027568915.1. NCBI lineage: Eukaryota > Viridiplantae > Streptophyta > Magnoliopsida > Malpighiales > Erythroxylaceae > Erythroxylum > Erythroxylum roraimae. The sequence continues at coordinate 276,597 of JAOSBL010000007.1, forward strand.
TGTTAAGCTAAGAAACCCCCTGAGCTGTGATACATTAACAAGTACGGGCTAGTTAAGAACCTTGTCACTTTCTCTTGATCCACTTCTACTTTCTGGGCCGAAATAACATGCCCTAAGTAATGCATTTTGGTTGGCCCAAAAGAACCTTTTGATAGCCTAGCATACAATTGGTTTTCCATCAGCATAACCAAAACCAACTCTAAATCTTGCAAGTGGAGATTCCAATCAATGTTGTACACCAATATATCATCAAAGAATACCAAAGCAAACTGACGCAAATAAGCTCTGAAACATCATTCATTAAAGACTGAAAAGTAGCAGGGGCATTTGTAAGCCCGAAAGGCATGAACAACCACTCATAATGTCCTTGGAAAAATAACACGCACCTTTAAGTTCATCAAGCAACTGATCTACTGAAGGAATGGGAAAAAAAAATCCTTCGTTGTGACAGCATTGAAAGCCTTGTAATCAGTGCAAAACCTCCATAAACCATCTTTTTTTCTGATTAACAGAATAGGGCCCAAATAGGGGTTGTTACTGTGACGAATAATGCCTTCTTGCAGCATCTCATTTACCAATTTTTTTATCTAATTTTTCTGAAAAAAGAATGGATATCTATATGGCTTGACCTTTACTGGAGATATTCCAGGTGGAAGAGTGATAGCATGATCATGAGATCTAGGTGGTGGCAAGCCTCTAGGAACTTGGAACACTCCTTTATACTTTAACAATAATTCTTGTAAATCAAACGGCATGTCTTTAGGTAATTCCAAGATTGGTTCTATAACCTCATTTTTCCCCAAGCATTCTATAGTGTAACACTCTTTTATTGCATCCGCGTCACACAGTCTTAAGAATTGATGGAAGTAAGCCACCTTAGGTAATCTGTTACGCTCCCCTTTAAGAGTGACCCATGTCCCATTTTGAAATTTTTTTAATGTAGATGTACTATAATCAGATATACGCTCTACCAATGTGGCAAGCTAGTCTGCCCCTAAAATAGTATCATAACATGTTGCATCCAGAACCAGAGCAGAAGTAGTGATTCGAGTGTTATCAATAATTAGAGGGACGTCTCTGACCATAGTATTTCCCTTTAAAATTTGACCACCTCCAACTAAAACTTTAAACCCATGAATTTTTTCCTCAGCCATAATCAAATGTTTGACAATCTGGGGTTTTATAAAATTATTATCACTTCCCCCATCCAAAAAACCGATACATCAATTCCGAATATAGATCCATGAAAGAGAATCGTTCACTTGCTAGGTGCACCTTACGAAGCTTGAAGAGATAAATGGAGTAATTAGAGTGTTTCCTCCTGCTCCCCATGCGTATCAGACTCTGGACTTAGGTCTCCCTCTTAATTGTTTCTGTCATCTGGACTACACTCTATGAGCAAATACTGTTAATTTTGGCACTAGTGATTCGGCATGAACTTTTGATCACAGGTATAACAGAGGCCTTTCTCTCGTTTCAGCTATACCTCAGCCAGAGTTAAATGCTTGGCAGGCGTTAAAGGTTTAGTCATAGGCTTCGGCAACAATGGAGGTAATGGTGCCTTTCCTGTTGAAGGCATAAAGACTGAGGAAGTTGTGGGAATATGGGAACCTCCCATTGTTTTTGCCAATGGAGCTGCCAGCGTGGAGATATATCCTCCACTCGAATTCTTCACTATGTTATCTAAGTGATAGCTGCAATTTCACAAGAAACCCCAGTTAGGTGTGTTCTTCTCATCGAGGAGTCTAGCCAGAGCTACTGCCTTTGATAACGTTGCCGGTTCCTTTGAAATCACTTCTCGCCAGATCTCATCCTTCAAGCCACTGATGAAGTAATCCAAAAGTGCATCTGCGGCCACTCCCTCCACCCTATTCTTGAGAACCATGAAGCGATTTTGGTATTCCTGCACTAATCGGATTTGAATGAGCTTGAAAAGTTGGACCCTAGGATTCTCATGTTCAGTTGGCCCAAAGTGTAGCTCAGCTGCCCTAGACAGAGCAGCCCATGACGTGATCTTGTTCATCTTCTTCATCAGCTGAAACCAAGCCATGACCTCGCCTTCCATGTTCACAGATGCTATCACCACCTTCTCAGCTTCGGAAGTGTTGCAATAAGCAAAATACTGTTTAGCTCTAAAGATCCAATTTAAAGGATCTATGCTGTTGAACTTGGGAAAATCGATCTTAGCAAGCTTTGTGTGACTATGAGTGTTCGTGACGAAGTTCGAGGACCCGCTAGGGGCCTCAAGCCTCCAAGCTGCAAACTCATCACAGAGAGTCATCATTGCCTTAGCAATCTCTTCCATTATGCTTTTGATCTTTTTCATTCTCTCAGACAATGCAAAATCTCGTTGCTCTCCCAACACTTGCATCTTATTAATCTCCATCTAAAATTCTTTTCTTAACTCACTTTCTGCCATGATAGGGTCCTCTCAATAAAAGCACCAAATTGTCACGAACACCAGCAAAAGAAAATGTAACTTCAGAGAAAGGAAATCAGAGGAAGGGAATTCAGATAAGAAGGAGAAGACACACAGAGGAGAAATTTGTCTTACAATCATTCTCCTCCCTTCCCTTCACAACCCAACTCATATACCATTGTTTTCTCTTACCTTCAGTGATTTCTTTCTGATCCTATTGCTACGCCTCAACATTATCTCTAGACGTACCTCATCATTGGGTTGCAATTCCATACCACCACTTGCCAACTCAGTACTCCTAACAACCTCATTAAGTGCTTGCTCCTTTATAGTAGTGACATCATTGTTAACATTTTTTCTCTTTCTCTTGTCCGACATCTTTTTATGCCTCTAAAGAACTACATCATCCCTTGGTTGCTTAGAATTAATGCATAAATCGATTACAGTGAAAAGGATAAAACATTTGTTGCTAGAGAAGTCTATATAGAATAGAGTTTCGTCACCTCATCAGTTGACATAGTTGGTTTCCTTGAAGTCCCATCTTGTTTGATGGAATTCGAGAGGTAGTCCTCTTATGTTGTTTGATGGAATATAAGAACTATTATATAAAATAAATGTAGTAATTACAAATAAAGTATGAAGTAACAATCATTCATAATAACTTCATCACATGAACAATCTCTTGAGTTTTTATAGATGGTTCTCTTAAACTTACATTTGTGTTATTTGATGTAATATGTGAAGAATTACACAAATAAACAAACATAGCTGTTACATCTAGTTAATTCCATATAGAATAAGCAAATAGTTAACAGTATCCGATAGATATCCTTGCATCCACTCCCATTTTGACCAGACTCCTTAAAAGTTTGGCCTTATTAATTTCTTCCTTTCTCTTTGCTGTCGGTGGCCTTTATGTTTTATTTCTTCTTGGTGGGGGAAAAGTTAGTAACAACCGACCATTGGCCAAAAGTTTTCTGCATGTAGTGGTTGTATATGCAACTATAGACCATTTATTATATTTTTCTCTTCAACTAGTGAGCAACTTAATCTTCAGATAGTTCGCCCTTGTCCTAAATACAAGGTAGATCATGTACACTTGGAATTGCACAGATTTGCTGTGCCGTATAAAAACATAAATAGCTCCTGCTTCCATTCCCAACTTTATAAGAAAAACTCCAATTAAATAACACTTTCCATCGTCTTGATTGAAATTTGTTTCCTTGTAACTTGCTTCTACATTTGGACAAATATGCATGAAGAACTGGTTTTCAATCCTCGTGTTCCTAATTTTTGTCATTATTACCATTTAATATCTTCAAATACGGTTATAATTGACACGAATGTGTCTTTCACTATGAAATCATCATTAGATTCACAGATTTTATTACAGCATACCTTGGAAGAAGTACAAGCTTGACCAGGTTCTTAGAGACAACCTGTTTCCAATTCGATCGCGGCATGCCAATTTAAATCCTTCAACTTTTTATTGAACTCAATCTCATTGCTCAAAAAGCTATGGCCTGAAAAAGGGAAACTTGGATCTGTATAATTGAGGAGTTAAGCACGACACCGGCCTGACCATGAAAAAATTACAGTTAAGTGAGTGGTGTAAGCTAAGGTTACTTCTAAAAGGTAGGTCCATTTTGGCAATAAAGAATAAAAGCAAGATTAGGAATCACATTTCAGAGATGGGACATGCTTGGCGTTACTTTTAATTGCCAATTGCACTACACGAGATAAGACAGATTGCAAAATATTCCTCCATGCAAAAACAGAGAGTGACCGAGAAACATAAAGAGATGACTAATAATTATTTTCCTTTTATATGCATACGGTTGGCAGCTTTGATGAAATGAAAGCATTACTAGATTGATGTCACCCATCCAATGGAAACATTGGCACAGAAACACGCAAGGCCTTCCAAAAGCTAGTCCCTTGGGGTTTTGGGGAACCACAAAAGTTGATTTGATCATCTACCTCTATTTATCTCCAACATTTCCATTTCCACTGTTGTTACACTGTACATGATACAAGTGGGGCCATAACCGAAAGCTCTTATATATTTGACTTTATTTTCAATTAGACCAGCTGGATCCACCTTTATTATTACTTCTTTTATTATATCCTTTGGACCCCGACTAGACAATTGCTTGCAAGTAATATGAATTCGAAACATTTGGACTCCGTCACTTAGAACACGAGTCCAGTACATGTTTAAAACAAGTCAGAATTAAGGTAGACTTTCGTTCTCAACTCAGTACGCTTCGAGCATAGCCAAGAATGTACACGAGAAATACACATATAGGGGGACGTGGTTACATTATATCCTGTCACTATATTGCTCTCTCACCTGCCCTCCATCAATCCCAATAACTGGCTTTTACTTATAAGTACTTTGTCATTATTGTCATTTAACAGCTGCTTTATCTGTTATATTGCAATATGTAGTATAGTTTATATTTACGATTTCGTTTTACTTGTTAAATGTAACTTTTATTTTGTAATTTTTCTTTTAAGTAATTAAATTATAAGATAAAACATTTTTCAAATTATAAAATGGTGAGATCATTAGTTCAAAGTTCACTATGTACCAAAATATTATTTTTAAAATATTCTTAGTTGTTACACTATAAAAAATGGATATCAATAAACCAATAAAACTAATACACATTATAATTTGCAGGAAGCAATTAATCAATTTCGTTAAACAAAGTGTGAAAAATATTTTAAAAAATTGTGAGTCCTTGTAAAAAACTAGATACATTAAGTGACCTATTGTAAGATTTTTATTCGTCTATCTATGCAAATATTCATTGCAAGAACAGTATATTTTATATTTGAGATGTAAAAAATATCTTATGTAAAGATTAGTAAATTTAGATATTACTTAGTATGGTAGCTAATTAAGGATAGCTCAAAGAATAATAAATGAGAATAGCATAAATTAAGAGGAAAGACTTAAATGATCAATGTATGTCAGACGTAGTAAAAGAATATAACTACCAAAAAACTATGTACAAAATGTAATTCAAACTGTTTTGATATTTTTGAGTTATTATAATCAATATTTTTGAATCACTAGCAAAAGCTCTGTTTCTCTTTTATCAAATATTAATGTTTAGTACTCCATAGAGATACAAGTATTTGAGCTTTAATCGCAAGGGGATGCTCTCAACTACTTCTTTGCATGGTGCCTTATGTAGACCTAACTAATCATGGTGAGCTTCCTTCTACACCTTCCTCTCTTCAAACTCTAAAACTCCACTACTCATTTTCAACATTTTCCCTGCTTCCTTCCTATTGCATTCTCTCTCGAACACCAGATTTTTAGGGGCACTTTAGTCCCACCAACACATTTTTACTTCCCACCCTCTTCCCTTTCTTTTTTTGTACCTATTCTTTGTAGCTTTTCATCCCTGCCAAAACTTTTTTTTCCCTTCCTAGCTTTGGTATATAAATATGCCGACCTTAGTTGGCTCCCCCCAAGATGAATTTCCAGCTTTACCCTCCTCCACCCCTCACTACAGAACCTCAAACTGAACGCACCACTACCACAACACATGCAGCCTCTACCCTTTGGAAGAGTTGGAAACAAGTAGTTGGAGACCACTAAACATCAAGCCTAACCGTTAAGCCTCCTATGGAAATAGATGGTAAGTTAATAGTCTCTAAAGAGTTATAAATTCTAGAAGAAGGAGCATGTTGCTGGGAAGCCACCCTAGTTGGTTTCTTCCTTGATCAATGTCCCCCCTTCCCAATCATCCATAAATGGGCTCATCATTCTTGGCATAGTAAAGGACTAGCTAATGTGCTTCTAACAGAGGAAAATCTCATTCTATTCACCTTCAACTTAGCCTTTCAAGCTCATAAAATCTTAGAGGAAGGCCTTTGGCATGTCAGAAACCAATCTTTGATCTTGCAGCTTTAGCAACTGAGCTTGAAGCTAGAATCTATCAAGGTTTAAAATATTCCTCTATGGATCCACTTCCATAAAATCCCCCTTGAATACTGGACCATGCAAGTTTTGAGTGCCCTTGCTAGCTTCATAGAAAAACCCCTTATCAATGATGAAATTACTTCTAAGAAAAAAGATTAGGATATGCCCACATTTGTGTTAATGTTGATATCTTGAATGACCTTCCAACTGAAATTCCTATTATAAGGCTAGGTGAGGGACACAATCTATAGGACAAAAGTATTACTGTCTCTTATCAATGGAAACCTCTCCCCAAACATCAAGGGAAAGTTTGGAAAGCCACTGGGAAAAAATTCCAAACTAGCAACTATTCTAAGTTACCGGGGAACATGATTGTTATAGAGGAAATGCCCAGAATAAATGCAGAGGTTAAAGAGGCTATATCAGTTGATGAAAATGCTTCCAATGCTATTATTCACTCCCATGCTTAGACATCTTTCATAGATCAAGAGCCTTCTCAAGTTAATCAACATTCACCACTTGTAACCCCCAAATATGTACATTCTCCATCTTTTGACAACACCAGCACTAATTTCGCTAGTAAAAAAATCAGATTGATCTCTTTGTCAGTTATTTACACCGCAAGAAATAGTATAGCAGAAGAAACACATTCACTAAGTCCTCAAGCAAGAAATGATGAAGATAATAAAAAAGAAGAATTGAAAATGCCATTTCAAATAGTTGAGAGGAGGAAATCTCAAAGGGGCAAGAGTAAAAACTCCAAAAATAAACTTTTTTAGTATGTCCATCATTGTGTGGAATGTTAGAGGATTAAACTGCCCAACAAAGCAAGCAGCTTTAAGGGATTTTTTCAAGAGGGAGATGCCTCTAATTCTAGGATTACTTAAAACAAAAATAAAACTAGAGAATCTTAGTTGGCTATCTATTTTGGGACCTTATTGGTAGTAGATATCTAATCACTCACAACAAATGAATGCTAGAATCATCCTATGCTAAAGGCCTGATGAAATTCCAGTGGATCTCCTCAACTCAACTGATCAACTTATGCATCTTAAAATCTTTTTTATGCGTGAGAAAATTGAAATTCTTGCATCTTTTATCTATGCCAGTAATTTTGGGTTCCAAAGAACTCCTCTTTGGAATAATCTCTTTGATTTCAACAGAGCATCCAGCTTGCCTTGCTTAATATGTGGAGACTTCAACTCTATATTATATCGGTATAAGGCTCAAAGCAATTGCAATTTTCAAAACTACTCAGATGACTTCAAGCAATGTGCAGACACACTAAGGGTAACAAACCTGAATTCTTTGGGCCACATGTTCACTTTGTCAATAATCCTCCTACTAGTTTATTCAAAAGAAGCTAGATAGAGCATTAATTAATGCCCAATGGCTTGCACAATTTCCTAATAGCTATGCCATATTTTAGGACCTCTCATCTCAAACCATACCCCTATTATGAATCTCTTTCAGAAGGCTACCAACCATCACCCCTTCAAATTTAACAACTACTTGATTTGTGTGTCAGGGTTCAATGATGCTTGTAAGATAGGTGTTGTTTGATTTTTTAGTGGAACTAAATAGGTTATATGTGTGCAAAAGCTAAAAGCAATCAAGCAAGAGCTTGAATCTCTATATACTTCACAGGGCTTAACTGAAGAAGTTATATTGAAAGCAAGGAATGAACTTATTGATATCTAGTAACTCCTTACTCTTTCACCACAAGACACCACAAGATCCTTCACTTATTGTAAAAGAAAAACTAGCTCCCTTGTATTATATGCTTTTAGTCAGCCATCATAGCTCCTTGCTTCAACAAATATCTTGGATCAATTGGCTTAAGGATGGAGATAAATGTTCAAAGTTCTTCTTTAGCTCCATCCTAGCTCACAAAAACAAAATTAGAATCTCATCCATCACTAATCATGAGGGATTGATCCTTCAAAGTCTAAAGGATATTAGGGACGAGGTTGTAGCCTACTTCATCAATTTACTTGGAATTCCAAATTCTGTTTCTCATTTAGCTACAATCCTCAATGCACTTATTCTGTAAAAAAATAAACTCGTTATTCTGTAGCATACTCTTCAAACAAGTGAAGGACAAGGAAATAGATGAAGCTGTTTTCAAGATGGAGGGCACGAAGGCCCCTGGTCCTGATGGATTGAATGGCCTCTCTATAAAAAAAATGGGATATCACAGTTACCTTTGTTAAAAATGTAATGAAATAGTTCTTTTCCAAAGGGGTACTTCTCAAAGAAATAAACAAAGCATTCTTATTTTTAATACCAAAAACCTTTGCTCCAAACTACTTCAATGGCATTAGATCTATAGCCTGTACAAATTTTTTTTATAAAATCATCTCAAAGATCCTTGCAACAAGAATGAAAAAAGTTATAGCTCCTCTCATTAGTGAAAATTAGGAAGCATTCATTTGCAATCGAAAAACTGGTGATAATATATTAATTATGCAGGAGCTTCTCAAAGGTTATTCAAGAGCATGCTCTACTCCCAATTGCACTATCAAATTGATTTTCATAAGGCCTTTGATAGTATAAGTTAGGAATTTATTTGGAAGATGAAGGAGGTATACAGTTTTCCATAGGTCTACATCAATTGTATTAAAGAAATCTTGACAACTACTAGTTACTTAATCCTAATTAATGGGAGTCCCTCATCCTACTTCGAAGTTGAAAAAGGGCCTAGGTAGGGTAAACTGTTGGAAAATCCCGGGAGGTACATCACATGTACCAGGTGCGGAAAACAAAATTTTTGTTACCGGGACTTTCCCGAACCCCAGGATCCAGGT
>JAOSBL010000007.1:294447-309309 GCA_027568915.1 Erythroxylum roraimae
TGACAAATTTGTTTAATTCAACCCATAACTTGAAATATTTGTGATATATGAATCTTTGAAGAATGTCGGTGACTATATATATTCTTATGTTTTATTATTATTCCTTCTACGTGGACATAAACTTATATCACCAAAAAGACCGTTGCTGTCCAGTTAATCTTAGTATCTAATGCTCCTCGTGGTTCCTTAATCTGATTTGTCTACCATCTTTCCAGTCCAATATATTAGTTTGAGGCCTGAAGTTCCATTGAATCTACCATCAACAACCCCAGACTCGAGTTTTCACTTAGTATTGGTAATATATTGTTTGTTAAAAAGAGGATGACAAGTATATATGTTAAGGTGCAGTTAACGCATGATAGGAAGCTTTAGTGATCATGTCATGCCTAGCTTTGCTGCACTCATTAGCAATCAATCAGTTAATGGGGAATTTACAAGTTATGGCCAAATGGGGATGATTGTTATTGAGAATAATTGTGTTCTTCAATTACAGCACTGTGCTTGCACCTCTTCCAACCACTAGATGAAAATATATACCATTACATTAGTTAGTGTTGCACCTTTCATAAAAAAATTGCGTACAGTTAGGATGGCCTAGGTCTTGCAAAAGTATAAAGTTGCATCATTTTTGGTGAACATCATAACACCGCTTATACGTAGGCATAATTGTATCTCGTTATATGCTTGCATTCTATATTAGTCTTCGAAGGACCGGATGTTGTAGTACCAGGTTTAGAATTGTTTACTTCTTTATAATTGTTGTAGTAATTATATTCACTTTACTGTGATGAAATGGCAAAAAAAAAAAAGTCCAAATGGGATCATGATAACTCCAGAAGATCAAGAATGCCACAACTGCGGTCGTAATTAAATTGGTTTTTGGAACCATAGTTTAAACAAATTGACAACATCATATATACAATAATCTGAAGCTTTCTTGGTTTATAATATGTTTTAGGTTAAGCTCTGCAATTACATTAACATTTTGAGATGAAATCCTTTCTAATAATCAGCTCATAAACATATATATTTTTGTCTGTACGCATACAAAAATTCATGGTCAAAATAATAAGCTTGGCAATTGCTTGAGAAACTTTGTAGTTTTAGTGTTTAGTTATAACCATTTCCAGTGGATGGGCTGGATGAAAAGTAACATGTTAAAGTCCATTTCCATGCTTCCAGGTGAGTTGTTAGATATTTCTGTTCTTCTTACAACCAGCGACTACAAATTTAACTGGTATAATGCATACATATGTTAAAAGTATACTCATGTTCTTTTTATTTATTATTATTATTTTTAAGAACTCTTGACGTTTGTCCTATTTCCAATCAAGAAACAATAATTCTACGAATAGATGCTCACTACAGGATTGTATCACAAATCAACCGTCCTTTTTTCTTTTAGACCTCCCGAATACTTGGTTTTTACTGTGAATTTCAAAACTATTACTATATAGATTCTTGTATTCTTTCTAGTGGTGCCAGCTAATTATATGCTCGAGGAATGGAGAGCTTGGGTGGTGATGTGCAAGGGACCTTTCATCACTTCCTCGATTGATGTAGTTGCAACATAAACAGCTATAATTTAGAATTTTCCCGCAAATTTTGTGATATGACTTAGGCTCTCCTTTGGAATCTGCACATGAGCACCCTTACGAGGCTATGGGGGTTTTCCCGTTAGCATGGTTCCACAATATAATAATAGGTTCTTGTTTTATCATGTCAATTACATTGAAACTCTTTCGAGAGGAACATCGTAGTCACGTAATAAATCTGTCCACTTCGTGTCATGTTATCCATATTAATGTTGGGTTTTCAGTCCTAAATATTTGATTAGTTGTGCCATTTCCTATATGAACTAGCTATATGATTTGAATTTGCATCTAACTGGATTCTCCATGTAAAAATTCTTAGTAGAGACGCCTATCCACAAGTAAATGCCACTGACATGGATAGGAGTAGACAAGAGATGTTCCAGTTCTATAATGGATCTAGACACCAAATTGAGGTACAAACCTTATCCGTCAATGATATGTTTTGAAGAAAAAATCAGCATTATGTTTGAATCTTTACAGATTGCTTATTCATGCATGCCCATTGATTAGTTAAGTTTTTTTAGAAAGTAAAATGTTCTTTTCACATTTTTTTTCGATGTATCATATATGATAGGTTGCTTGAGTACTCCCGCATAAGGAAGATATAGCTAATTATGTTTGTTTACGAATTGCAGGATTGCAATTCGACACAGATGAAGAACTACGTAGAGTCCAGCTTGGACAGCAGGAACCCAAACTTGGAGTTTACATTAGGTAGACCAGATTGGCAAGGAAAGGAACACACCTAACTCCGTTGCTTCTGGAATTGTTCCCTTGTCATCTATGCTTGGATTCGTTTCCAGCCTCAACTATTGCATACATTGTCTCTATGATCGAGTATTGGCGGATATATGATCCCAAGCATCGTATCTTCCAATGTTTGATACTGGAGCTTCACATACTTCATGTTGGGAACATGGGGGACAAGAGGCTTGAAGAGGAACAAAGGGAAGGATCACATCCTGTTAGTGAACTTATTTTTCTCATCTCGCCTTGGTAAACAACTACAAGAGAATCACATATGACTCCAACTGACAAAGAAAGGTAAAATGAATCTTGGTCCTATAATTTGTTGAAGGATCAATGTCAATAACAAGGGGAGGCGAGGGGAGAATTATTCTGCATTTTTTTTTGTGTTTCTTTATTTGTAATTTACTTGTAAAGCTCAAATTAGCTAAAGAAATCAAAAATCATTTTGGTATTGGAGACAATTTGTATTTGATTTCAATAATGTGATGTCCGACTTGTAACTGAATTAGGCAAACGGCCGAATGGAAGTCACAGAAAGCCACATCAGAACCATTATTGTGGTCCTAAGTCCTTCCAATATCCAGTTTCGGCTACTTAAAAACTAATTAGTTTATTAAAATTGATCGATTAATTAATAAACGGATTACTTTTTAACAACAAAAATTATTAAACTAAATCAAACAGAAAATTAAAAATTGAATAAAAAAATTGATCGATTCAGGGTTTTTACTGTTAAACTGATTGAACAGGTTCGATTTTTAAAACATTAGTTATATAATTTAAATAAATTTCATATTTTATAATTTATATACTATTATAAATGAAAATTTTCAAAATCTTTGACTAAATCATAATGAAAGAAATATCTTGAGATTTTTTTTAGGGTTGATCTTTTTGCACTCAACTTAATCCTCCTACTATTTTCAGAGTTTTTTTGTGCATTTGTACTGACATTATATTTTTAAAAATTTGTGTTGTATTTTCATTATTCCTTGGAGGTTCGAGTATATAAAGTTGACTTCCACCCATTTATATAACATCTTAAACATAAAGTACAATGTTAGCCTTAAGGATTTAATTACATATAACTATCACAAATATATATTTATATGGTAAATCGGAAATAAGTGTTCTTACTAACTTCTTCAAATATTACTCCATATCCTTGAACTATTTGTAGAAACGTAAATAGTTATGAGTGTTGGTCTCTAATGGCACCCAAAAGAGGGTGAATTTGGAGCTTATAAATCTTTAACTAAACATTTCTAACTTTATATATTAAAGATCATAATTTATAAAGCATGAAAGTATGAAATAAAATAATAAATTTTATTTGATACATTTAAATAACAAAGTGGTTTGGCAAACAACCCTTACCTACATCAATTCCGAAAACTTTTATTAGGTTTTCACTATAATTCTTCTTTCAAGGCAAAGAATAAAATGTGTACAATTTTTACCTAGAAAAGTGTAACCTTCTTACAATCTTCTTGCAATGTAAAGAGGAACGTTAATATCACTTAGAATGCCCCTAAATATAATAAATAAGAACCCTAATGGAAGCAAAATAATTCACTTTATCACTTTATTATTATAAAAAAGGTTCACTTACTCAAAAATGAGACGATGAATGCTCAAAGAATTAAGAAGGTTTAGAAATCTTTATAAAAGATACTGAAACACTTTTTGATGCAAGAAAAAAATGAGAAAATATATATTTATAGGATTTTGGGACCTTGACTAGTCATTAGAGCCAAAAACTAGCTGTTATAGTGGCTAATTGCATAGTACTAGTTGACCAATATAACATGTTGTTTAATCAATATTGCATTGATTGCATAAATTTACCAATTGTTAATGAACTTACTTGTTATACTTTCAATTTACATAAGTCAACTACTAGCTTACATTGATAGACCAATCTCCCTAAAAATATTATTTTCATATATTCAAATTCTCAAACTTAATTTTTAATGCCATGATAATTAAAACAACATCTAAAATGTCCTTAAAAGAGTATTTAAAAGATCAAAAGCTTTCCTATTAAGATAAAGTCTTTAATATCTATTGATGAATGAAAAGACTCATGCAATGAAGTGATATAAAATATTTATGCATAGTGAGAATTTTTAGGTTACCAAACTAACATAGTGAGATTTTTTCTTTTATTACATTTATGAAGTATCTTTTTGAGTTATATATGATTTCTTCTTATTCTTATAAAACTTCTCATCTATTTAATAAACTCATTAATAGGATTTATATTTTTTTCATCCAAACAATGTTATCTTTGGACAAAATTTAGACCACTAATAGGTTTTGTAGTATATTGATAACTCTTTAAATATCATTCTCACTTATAATATAAGCTTACATAAATATAGAAACTTCCCTATGATATGATATACAAGAAATTGCTTACTTATATTGGATCCTTGTTAAATCTCAAAGTCCATATCAGCATGTTCTTACTTGTAAATCAATAATGAATTTATCTTTAAACTTCAAATTTTTGTTATTGTTGGAGATATAATACCTTGCATCTTATTATGCAGCCTCTATCTTCTTCCTCACTCTTAGACATATAGATTCACTATATTTGATCATCATATCCCATTTTGTTTAAATAAATTTGAATCATTAAGGTGACTAGAATAATATCCTTTAGCATATTGATTAAGCTTTTCATTTGAGCTTTACAAATAAATCCATTAAAATTTTCTAATATCTTATTATAAAAGTCCATTCATTCCTCACTTATTTTTAGATTTTCACTAAGAAGATTTAAAAAAATAATGTTAGGATTGGTAATTCTCTCCCTTAACCACAACCCAAAAAATAAGGAATAGCTTATTGTTTCCATCATAACCAGCTGTAGCTAACAAAGCACCTCTAAGGATTGTCTTAAAAAAATCCATCTAACCTAATTATTTTCTATAACAAGCAAGAAACCCATATATCAATGTTGTAAATCCCATATAAAACCTCTCAATCATTGGTTTACTGAGCTTTTAATCATGTTTTGTTTGAATAATAGTTTCCCTTATTTTTCAATCGTAACTCATATCTATAAGACTATAACTTTTCATGATTACATTCCTTAGATCCTCATAGAATCATAATAACTTTCCACCTAGCCCTATAATGTTGCAATTTAGTCATGTATGATGCATACTTTCTTTGAAAACCATCTATCTTCTCACCGATTGGCTAGTTTGGGTTCCTCCTAAACTTATATATAAATTCATTTGCTATTAGCTTTCTTTTTTATTTGCACTTTCTTATAAATATTCTTGTTTTATAATAGCTTTATAGGAAATATTTTTTCATTTACAATGCAGATAATATACCTTAAATGGAAATTTGTGATACATAAACAACCTCCTTTCTCACACTAGTCATAACCATTGAAATATCATGTCCATTTGTAATTGCATAACTTTTTATTCATTTTATAAATTGCTTGTTGTACTTAAATTTATGCCAATTTCAAATTTAAAATCCTTCATTTTCATTTTTAGATTGAACATAGTGTATTTGTTATTTATAATTGATATCTTCCACCATCCATCGTCATTGTAAACTTGTGATTAAACTTTAACATATGTATTCTAATATTCACTACACCAACCATATGATCTTTTCTTTTTTTGTGATTTTTTAATAAGCTACCTCTTTATTGCAATCTTTGACACTGCTTCTAGCTTTATTAATAATATTTTTACATTCAAACTTATTGTAAACCTTTTTGCTACTTTTCTTCCTATTTGCTCTCATAGTAAGATATTCTCATGGGTTACATACCTGGAACATTTCACTTTTGTTATGAAACATAAGTCTGGCTTGATAAACCGAGTTGTTGATGCATTGAGTAGAAGGAAGAGCCTTTTGAACAGAATGAATATAGAGGTACGTGGCTTTAACTCTCTCTCTAATTTACTTGATACTAACTCATTCTTTTTTGACATTCTAGAAAAAAATTAGAGTTGGTGAGAAAACAACATACCTTCTGTAAGATGGTTTTTTATTTAAAGGGAAACAGTTATGCATTCCTGATTGTAGCTTGTGGTTGCAAATTATTACTAAATTGCATAGGGAAGGCCATATGAGGTGTCATAGAATCTTGCAGTTGGTGCAAGCTTCCTATTTTTGGACAACCAACTAAAAGGAAATTGAAAAGTATATGTAATGCTGTTGAATCTGCCAAGTTCCGAAGGGAACAATGACTAATGCAGGCTTGTATCGGCCTTTACTAGTTCCTATGTAGCCTTGAGTTGATATAAGTATGGATTTTTTGTTGGGGTTACCAAGAACACAATAAGGTAATGATTCGATCTATGTTGTTGTTAATCGTTTCTCTAAGATTGTTCATTTTATTTCTTGTAAAAGAACTACCGATTCTATTTATGTGGCCTAATTATTCATTCGAGAAATGTACAGATTACATGGCCTGCCATCTTCAATTGTTTCTAACAGAGATATCAGGTTTCTTAGCCATTTTTGGCGTAACCTATGGAAAATGGTAAATACACAGTTGAGTTTTAGTTGTGCTTATCACCCCTAAATTGATGGGTAGAATGAAGTTGTGAATCGTTCCTTGGGTAATTTGTTACAAAGTTTGGTTAGTGAAAACATAAAGATTTGGGACATAAAGCTCAGTCAGGCTAAATTTGTTCACAACCATACAGTTAATCGTAGTACTAGGTATAGTCCTTTTTAGATTGTGTATTCTATTCTTCCTTAGGTCCTCTTAATTTGTTGTCTTTGCCTAGCAAGAAGAGAGTGCATGGAAAAACAGAAGATTTTGTTACTGAATTTTAGGATGTCCATAAGGCTGTTCATGACAATCTGCTAAAGGTTGCCGGTAAGTATAAAGAGGTGCGAATAAGAAGAGACGACATGTTATGTTTGAAGTGGGGGACTTCATGTGGGTAGTTTTGATCAAGGATCGCTTTTCTGTTGGTGATTACAATAAACTGTCTGCTTGGAAGGCTGGTCATCTAAAGATCATCGAGAGAATCAATCTTAATGCATACCATCTGAAGCTACCGAGTCATATTCGTATGGTTGATGTGTTCAATGTGAAGCATTTGATTCCCTTTTCTGATGATTCATTAGATGATGACAATTCAAGGGTGAACTTTGTCCACCCTAGGGAGAATGATTTTGTCCAAGGGATGCATGCATATATCTGGCCAGATTTGACAAAACTTGGTTGTAATTATGTCGATTTCAAAAATGATCGGATTTTTACATTTTCGAAGTTTTAGTGCCACTCATTGCATTTTCCTATTTTTCTATCTATTTTCATAATAGGGATATTTTGCTATTTTTCCATTTTTGATAATTTTTAGGGTTCAACTATTTAAGTTGCCTAAACTATGTATTTCGTAGTTTTCTTTTATGAATAATAGACCATGATGGTTGTATGCCTTTCTTGTCTAATTTCTTGGCATTCGTGTCGATTCAATAGGTAAATAGTGTTATTTTCGGTATTCATGATTCGAATCAACAGTATCGAGTTGTATCCGTATTTCGCTCTATTCCGCTTCGTCACCATTCCTAAAGATTTTTACTAAAACCAAGAATGAAAGGAAGAGTAAATTTGATGTAGACAACAATCTAAATACTATAGATTGAGTTATCTAAGACCAAGCTGTATAGAAGTGTGTCATCCTTATAAACTGTGGATTGGGATGAAAGCCACTAGAGGACTCTTCTCACATCTTCGACTTGCAAATCAATGTTACATAGTCTCACTGCATCCTTCCTACCTTGTACGAATAGGGACACTTGAAGAAGAGATGAGCACTAGTTTCTTGATAAAGTAAATACAAGTTACATATTGGATTATTGGAGCCTCTTGTTCTATTCAAAGGTGGCAAACCGTTCTTTAATAATGATGCCAACGCACAACTATCGCATAGTTCCTCATCACATCCATACTTGGAATAGTAAATGAAAAATAGTTATATCAAATATCATCTTGTACATATTCTTTTAAAACACTTTTAAATACTAATTAAGTTCAATTTAATTTAGTTAATTTTTGTCTTTAATTACTCTTTATGAATAATTCATTAAGTTCCTAATATATTGATAATAGTTATAAATTATAATTCCAATTTATTATTAGAATTGGATAAATTAAAATTTTATTTAATTCATTTTTAATTCTCCAATTAAACAATTTATAATCATATATTAAGATTAACATATTAATATGCCATAACAACTCAAATATTAAGAATATTTAAGTGGTTTGACTTAGCCTATTAATACATTGTTATAGTATATAATTATATCCTTCCATCATCAAATAATCTAATTAGACATAAAGTATGAAATTGGTATCTATATTATTTAGATCCAATTATTTTCATTATTGCTAATTCGTAATTAATTTATAATTGATACTTAAAAATCAAAATTTCAAATTTCTTACTAAATACGAGCAGTATAATAATCTTTCTTATTACTTTAAAATTACGTTTCTTCTTCTTCTTCTTCTTCTTCTTCTTCTTCTTTTTTCTTTTCTTTTCTTTTTTCTCATTCTCTCTCTAGCTCTCTCTCTCTCTCACGGTTCCTCTCTTTTCATGTGGGTCATTTGAAAACAACCTCTCTACTAATTAGTTAGGAATAAGGCTGTGTACTATTAGATTTCTTAGACCCTACGAAGCAGTGAAATTCATACTGAGTATTGTTGTTGTTATTGTATACTTGAGCTATTCTCAATTGAGCATATCACAAATAACATCAAAATGTAGTAATTAACATATGAGATATTTTGATAATATTAAGTATAAAGATCAATTATACAACTATCATAATGGTGACATTTACAAATACATAAACAATATTTCATTTGAAATTTTCATTATCGAGTTAGTTCAATTAACTTTTTTTTTAATAGACACTTATACATTTGTTTAAGTATTCCGATACTTAATTTAAGAGATCAATTAATTTTTCATAAAAAAAATAATGTAACTAATTTTACCATTCTATCACTATCTCATTTTAATAAAACTATATCTGGAAATGATTTAAGAATAATCCAGTGACTGAAAAGACATACACTGACAGATTAGCCATGTAACTAAAGAGGGGATCAACAAGCTAGAAACCATCAGCTCATACGCAAGTTGCGATAAAGCTATGGTCACCGCTTCTTATTCTCTATGATTCTGTATTGCATCTGGATATTGATAGTTGGTTGATGGTGGTCACTTCTTTATTCTTTGGCACATCATAAGCTAGAATCCGCACAAGTTCTCCACCAACCACCCTCGATATCCATCAACAGTACTTCCTGATATAGATACTGCAATTTCCAAATTCCTTCAGGTACTGCGCACATGTTTGGTATCCGTTCTCCTTTTTAGGATATATGGCATGAGCGGTAACAATGCTTGGAAGGTTTTGGAGAAATATTTCGCCCTCAATTACATCATCAAAAGAAGGCAGCCCAAACAATCGATTGTTAACGTCAGCAGCAACTCCCTTGAACGTACGGAATATGCCAGCTTTTGACATAATTGTAGTTCCTTGACTAATGTGGAGGCCACTTCTTTCGCAATAATAAGGATCTGTGTAATTTCCTTTTAGAACAGTTCCACGTGTTATCCAAAGAACACATTCACCATCCGCTCCACGTTGCTCTACAGCAACTGAAACAGCAACTGCGCACCTTCCTTTTCAACATGAGAGCTACAGGCCATTACGCCAGGAACAAATTCCTGAGCACCTCCAAGAACTTATCCACAATTTAGACTCACTATTTGTTGGTAAAACAAGGAAAAAATATCGATTTTGGAATGAATAATAATATTGAATAAAAGAAAGGCCTATTTATTACACGTAACTGTAAAACTAGAAATTAGCAATTGAAAAAGGATACCATGGTCCACTTACTACTACCTCACAAAAAATATTACTAAAATATCTCAAAATATTATCATCTCATTCCCATTAACTCGCTAGTCCTCAAATAAAGGAAATAAATAAACAAGATTTTGAAGCACTTAGTTAATACTCTCCCTTGCTTTAAAGTTGTAAACTCATATTCGAAAACTAAAATTTTCACACTTCTCAATATAAAGTGACTTAGTCAAAATGTCTACAACCTGCTAATTTGTACCGCAATACTTCAGTGTAATTGTCGTCTTTGCCACCACATCTCAGATGAAGTGGTGTTGGATGTAGATGTGCTTTGTTCTACTATAATAGACCATATTCTTAGTCAAACCAATCAATGCCTTGTTGTCATAGAAAATCTATATTGCTCCTTTTTGTTTTTGAAGAAGGCCTGTAAACAATCTTGTTAGCCAAATCGCCTGACAAGTTGAAGTCGTTGTGGTGACATATTCAAATGATGACAACACTATAATTTCCTACTTTTTCGAACTTCATGAAATAGCACTGTGAAATAACCTTAAATCCGATGTCGCCTTGGGGTTACTATAAAATTTAACTAAGGATTGCATATAGTGTAATCTCGGATCGTTCTCTTTGAGGAACAAAAAAAAAAGAATTAAATTCCTAAGTAACTAAATGCAATGCAGCCTAAACTATGGAATGGGGTGTGATTTGATCAATTATCACTAAAATTGCAATAAATTAGAATAAATGTAAAGGACTTATTTTTGGTATTTTAAATTTAAAATGAGTGATATGAAATGGTAGTGAGTGAATGTAAAAAGAAGAAAAACACAAGTAATTAACAATAATAAACGCAACCCTCCAGTTCAATAACGCAAGCAATCATCACTCAAACAGATATTGGAGTTAAACAAATGAATCAAGAGTTAAAATCAAGCTTTTAATCCAACAACTGAGTGACCTCAAATAATTACAAAAATATTTTCCAAAATTCTAATCTACTAACTGCCACCAGAATAGTAAAATAGAACCAAGGATACTAAAACTCAATACTCAATTTTTACTCAACAATTAGGAAAACAGAATCAATACCAGCAACTGATAGAATAATCCAATCATTCAAGCCACCTTGAATAATCACCAAATATTCACTAAATCTCAATACAAAGTCTTGGCGCAAAACAAAGTAATGAAATTGAACCAAAATCAGCACAATATCAATTGCTAAACAATAACCCAGCCTAAAAAATCTTCCAATTCAAAGATATGTCCATACATAACCCCAAATAATTAAATAGTTATCCCAAGACCTAGGAATCACTAAATAATCAATCGGGTAGAAAATAAATGCACATTTAACTCTCCTATGAAAACCCAAGCTCCTGCCGTTGCCATTGAATCAGAGGATTAGGATGAACTAGCCACAAAAAATCATGGAAGATGCGGTCAACATGGCACTCCGGCGACCAACCATGAAAGCTGGAAAATGATGGTGGTTTTGGATTTGTGGGAGATGATGGTTCGGGTTTTTTGTGGGAGATCAGAAAAACAAACGAAACCTAGATCCCCTCCTCTTTCAAACACACCTCTGTCCGCACCACACTCTTTAGCGTTCATTTTTTTCTTCTCCCAACCACGCACACACGCAGACCACGCACACCCCCAGACCTGCACTACGTACGACACCTTCGTTCCAGACCATGCACACACGCCTCCACACTGTAGCTGGATG
This sequence comes from Erythroxylum roraimae, assembly GCA_027568915.1. Classification (NCBI taxonomy): domain Eukaryota; kingdom Viridiplantae; phylum Streptophyta; class Magnoliopsida; order Malpighiales; family Erythroxylaceae; genus Erythroxylum; species Erythroxylum roraimae. The sequence continues at coordinate 306,406 of JAOSBL010000007.1, forward strand.
TGACAAATTAAGTCATAGTTTCTGGTTTACTCAAAACCCTCGCAGACCTCTTCCTTTCTCTTCACACGTTATCGTTTTCTCCTTGCTTTTCCCAGGCCACTCACCTCACATTTTAACTTCTACGTTGTCGTTTTTTTGTTCTTCTTCAATGTCCCATGCTGCTTAACGTTGTCGTTTCCTTCTTGTGTGATGCTTGCACTTTAGACTGTTGTTTTATGTTGGGTGTTTCTTCTTTGGCTTTGTGGATCACTACTTCTTAATCTTTTTGAACTCTAATTTCTCCAAGTACTCTACAATAAAAATTACAAATAAAGTAGCTTCAATTGTCCAAAATCAATTTATCACAGTTAAACATAAATTAGATGTAAGGCACAATAATTCAAATAATGATCAAATAATTCCAGAAAGAACAATTATAGTGACAAAATCCCATCCAATTGATATGAAAATATATGTAAATAAATGAGTTTGTCAACTCCCCCACACTTAGCTTTTTGCACTCCTGGGCAAATTATCAGTAAAGAGAAATCCAATAGTTATACTCAATGTAAGCAAACATAAAACCGAAAAGGCAAGAATATGCAATCAACTAAAACAACCTCTATCCCTAATCAACCAACAGTCATGGAATGCTTCGGTGCAAAGAAACTATCACAAGAGATATAACAACATAGAAGGAAAAGAAACATAATAGATCTCTTAAAAGTGTAAGTGTCTCATTCATCTCTCAAATAGGAAATTTTTCACTTAATCCACCTATATTAACACCTACCATAAGCTTGTAAAGATTCTACTATCTCCACCACTAACATACAATAGATTCATGATCAAGGGGATTTTGTAGAGTTGTAATGTTGATGAAAGGCTAATGAAGGGATGAAATGGAAATAATGACAAATGCAATGCATGAGCGTTAAGAAGCAACTCAAAATGAGCTAAAGTGCAACCATTCTTTTTCTTTTTTTTTCCCTTTTTTTTCTTCTTTTTGTGTGTAGAAATCAAACAATCGATCCAAAAGCTAATGGACAAAACTTGAAAACATAAATCAACCAAACACATAAGATTTTATATAGTTAAATACTTGAAAGTGGACCTTCACCTTCCTCTTCTTCCTAAACAAGATCTGGGAGGAGGCTCCTAAAAAGTCCAACTTACTATTTTTGAGACAGATCTTCTTCAAGATTTAACTACTAAAAAGCCTCACTTTCATAACATTTTTTTAAAACCCAAGAAGATAAACATAGGAACATCAATTTTGCACATTTAATCATGAAGAACATAATGTAACTCATGCAAAAAATTTGTTCAAAAACAATGGAATAAACGAAAGTGAAGGGCTCAAAGGGGTATGCAAGGGCCAATTGAATAGTCTTGTATTTGCGTAAAGGGGTTTAGAAATGAATGCCCCTATCATGCTCACAAATCTAGGTATTAATGCAGCTTTGAAAAAGAATCTATACAAGTTCTGGAGGCTAACCAAGCTAGGTAGAAATCACACAAGATGAGAAAGAAAAGTAAGGCTAAAAAATCCTTCCAACAAAGCTTTATCTAAGATATTTCCTCCCTAAAATCAAGCTATATAACAAGGTTAGTAACACTGCACCAAAGGCATTCCACTATGCTAATCAACTAAGAATAAAAATTACTTAAATCAAAATGCATTCAAACCTTGACATGTTAATGTTCACATGCATAAGCAACAAGGATTTGAAAACAAAACCCAAGGATTTCAAAATTAAAGACAGAAGGTGGGAATCACAACAGCAAATCATTCTCAAGAGAAAAAGCCCAGTCAATTTAGCTCAATCAAACAAACAGTGCCTAATAAAAAGTCACTAAAATGGCAATCCAAGCAGTGGCAAACAATTCAGCAAAAGCAATCCCTCCCCCACACTTGATCAATACATTGGCCTTAATGTAAGAAAAACAAGTGTAAGCGAAATGGCAAGAGCAAGGGGAAACTAACTAACAAAAACTAAACGAAATAAACAACTACAACTACTTCCTACCAGAAAGGTTCCCTCCCCACACTTATTTCGGACTATCTCAGCAGACAGATATCACCATCAAAATATTAGAAAATAAAGGAGAAAGGTGGAAGGGAATAACCGTGGGATTAGGGGGTCTCTGATCCTCATGGTAGTGCTTGTGCAGATGACCATTGGCTTGTGAAACATGATCAGTTTCTTCATCCACCAGCTTTACTGTACCAAATGAATGCACCTTGTCCCACTTGTTGATGAACTTCCTAGGCATCAACTTTAACCGAGCCTTAAACTTTAGAACTTTGTCACTTTCATGGAATTCTTTCCTCAAAATCTGTTAGTCATGAGTCATTTTTAGCTTGTCTTTGTAGATTTTGGCATTATCATAAGACTCAAGTCTCGTCTCTTCAAGCTCTTGGAGTTGCATTGTCCGGTTTTCAAGTGAAGATTCAAGGTCTGTATTACATGCCTTGATCACCTAATAAGATTTGTGCTCGATCTTCATAGGTAGATGGCAAGACTTTTCATAGAGCAACCGGAAGGGAGACATGCCTATAGGGGTCTTGTAGGTAGTCCTGTAAGCCCACAGTGCCTCCTTGAGCCTTTCACTCCAGTCTTTTCTGGATGGTTTCACAATCTTTTCTAGTATACGCTTCACTTCACAATTGAAGACTTCAACCAACTCTTTTGGTAAGGAGTGGCCAGCTTGTGATTAACTCCATATTTAGCAAGTAAAGACTTGATAGTCCTATTGTAGAAATGTGTTCCTTGGTCATTAATGATTGTTCTTGGAATGCTGTACCTATAAAAGATATAAGCACGTCAAAACTTGGCAACAGTATAAGCATCATCTTTCCTAGTTGGCACTGCCTCTACCCACCTAGACACATAATCTACTGCAAGTAATATATATGAAAAC
>JAOSBL010000007.1:320574-330581 GCA_027568915.1 Erythroxylum roraimae
TGGACAATGGAGTAGAAAGATATGATTTTTAGAAGTTATGATGCTGTTCAGGATGAGCTTGTTGACCAGTCACTTTTGCGTGGATTTTTGACCCCTTTAGAGACCCAAATTGTTTTTAAGTTCTCATGAAAGTTGTAGAGCGTTCTTTTACCTTTCCATTGATACCAAGTTTGTAAGATTTGGAGTTTTGGGTCAAAAGATATGAAGGTTGGAAGTTAGGAGGTCGGGTTGAAAATTTTGCGGCCAGCTGGCCCTCGCGCGGGCGACGCCTTGCGAGGGCGAGCCGATTTTTGATTTTCTCGCCGATTCCGACTTCTCTCCACTTGTTTGCTTATAACTTTTTCATCTGACCTCCGATTGACTCAATTTTTGAAGCGTTGGATTCCTAAGACATTTATCTACCTCTCCATAAAAATTTACAGGTTTTGGTATTAATTTGAAAAATATGGATTAAATCAAAGTGAGAGGATCGGATAAAAGAGTATGAGTAGATATTTTTTTGAACAGACTTCAGTTTTTGGTGATATCTTGATTTGTAGAGCTCCAATTGAGTTTATTCTTGTTTCAAATTAAATTAGAGACATGGATCAACAAGTGATCTGAAGGAATCAAATTTTAATTCAACCCCTAAGATTCTCAATTTCTGAAGTGAAGTTGGTAATAGTTTTCAGTCTCGGTTTTGTAAGAGCAGAAAATGTTTTGGCCAATACTCCTTTATTTCTGAACCAAATTGAGCAGTTTTGGTGTCGTTAGAATCGTAAGACAATGGGGAATAAATGTTCTGAAGAAGCTGGTCTAAAATTCCAATTGGAACTTTCCCAATTTTAGGATCTCTAAGTTATGTGTAATGAGTCCTCTATGTTTTTATGATTCCGAATGTTGGACTTCAGAAACGGGATCCAACATCGCGAGTCTGCCGAAGACAGGCGTAGGTCGCAATCGCGAGGTTCCTCCTCCCAACCTGAACATGTTTTACTATTTTAGCCATAACATTTTCGTCCGATCTCCAAATGACCTGATTTTTAAAGCATTGGATTTCTAACACATTCCTCTATCTCTCTACAAAAAGTTATAGCTTTCAGTATTAATTTGAAAAAGATTGATTGAATCAAAGTAAGGGTATCGGTTGGAAGAGCATGAACTGGATATTTTACTGAACATGTTTCAGTATTTTGATGATATCTTGAGCTATATGATTCTAAATGAGATGATTTTTGATTTGGAGTAAACTAGAGATATAGGCCTAGAAATTGTCTCAAGAAGTCGAATTATGACTCAGTCTCTAAGATATTGAATTTCTAGATGGAAGTTGTGCATAGTAACTGTTTTTGAATGTGAACATTCCGAACCTTTTTTGAGACATTTTATCCAAATTACTGAACCAAATTGAGTGATTTTGGTGTCAATGGAAAGGTAAGACATAGAGGAACACTTTTCTAGAAGAGAGTATGACCAAATTATATCATTTTCACTTTCTAATTTAATGTGAACAGTAGACCCGAAGGTATGGAATTTTGGAGAATTTATAAGAAGAAATGAGAGTTTTTATGATGTGTGATCATGTAATGATGGAATAACATTAATGAGTGAATTGTTGGCATGAAAGTACCAAAGAAATGTGTTTAATGGAGATGAAGTGGTCCATATGATTAATGTTGTGATTCAAAAAAAGAAGTAAAGTGTATCTAGTGGAAATGAACGAGAAATGAGTTATTATGAAAACAATTGATGTGAAAAAAAGTGATAATTTGATAAAGTGGGAAATTTGATAATATACCTGGGATTGTTATGAACATGCATTATACATAATTCATTTCGTACATGTGCATTGTTAAACAATTATAATTGTGCATATTGTGATATTTGTGTATATTATTTCTTATAGAGGGGCAACTGGAACGTCAACCTCCAGACATTGCCGGATCTTCTAGGTATTAGATTCGGAAGCAATTTGTGAGTAACCTAGACAGTTTTTCTCAATTACTATTTGTTTTAATTATGCTTTGAATGATAAATGAATGTGAAATGAGTGTGTTGGATTGTTGATTTCGGACAGAAGGTCCGATGATTGTGAATGTGGAATGTATATTGAAATGCTACTTGAATGTGAATGTGAAGACCTAAGTGCTTTATAATGTGAGTGATTATGGTTCATGCATGCCATACATGAATGCATAATCAAATAATGGCAGTTGTGACTAGAGTAGCCACCGATCAGAGCTTAAAGCTCAACGAGTGGAAATGAGCCTCGAGCTCAAAAGTGAATCAGAGCCTCAGGCTCAACGTTTAATGAGCCCTGTATCCCCCAAGTGGATAAGGGACAGTTATTAGTGAGCTCGGTATCCAAATTGGATACGGGAAAGTTCAGGTACTCGGTCACAACAACGTAATAATTGGAAAGTGTCTCATAAGCATTTCATATGCATTTTTATCAAGTGTGTCAGATTAATTGAAATGCCGAATTTGACTATGCCTAAGTGAAATTGTGATATTATGTAAAGTGCAGCATGTGCTTATACGTTATGTGAAATGATGTGTTGCATGAATTGAGTGAACCATCGATGATGGTTACCTCATTGAGTTCGTAAAACTCACCCAAAATTTGCAAATATTTTTCAGGACTCAGAAGAATACTCCATTAGGCAAACGGGAGTATACCTACAGCATGCAAGTAAGGGATAGAGGTCGGGATCAATTCGTGTCTGCATTGTATTTCTTTATTTCCATACTGAATTGTATATTCCGCAAATTTTTGTATCATTTGTAATTGAATATTTCGGTATGTAATATCATTTGGAATTGGAAATGTTTTGTATTTGTAATGGGCCCAAATGGCTATTGAAATATTGATGTTTGTATTGCTATGATTGAAAATATTTATGAATGAAAGTGGGCCATATTGGATGATTGATTTCTGCATACTATGATATGCATTTGATTGTATTAAAAAAAAATTGTACTGAGTTTTGGCTGTTTCAGTGCACTAGCACGCCACCCTCGCGGTGCACGGACTCAGATATCAGCCATGATATCGGGGTCGGGTCCTGCGAGAGTGGGGTGTTACAGGACGTCTCTAATGATATCCACGCAAAGAGCGAAGCCTGAAACCTCTTAGGAAGAATGGCTAGAACACAAACAAACTGCTAGCTTTGTGATGTATTCTTTTTTAGAGAGTGTTTGTAGAGAGTAAGAGAAGACGATGAACACTTCACGAAAAATTATCTTTCTTTCATAAAAAACTTGCATGAAAATTGATGTTTCTTACATCCTTTAGCCTTCCTCTAACCCCCAACATCAATGGAGAGTTAGTGGGAATTAAGTGGCTTTTAATCCCACTTAATTTAGCATGAAACTTCCAACCCTTCTTTAAAAGGTAATTTTGTCATCTTGCTTATTAAAGGGTAATTTTGTCATCTTGCTTATTAAAAGGTAATTTTGTCATCTTACCTAATAAGCAAGATTCACATGTGTCATATGATTCACAATCAAATGACCCTAAACTACCACACTTGTGTAGCTTAGTCATGCATCTCTCATATCTTAGATCTCCATCCAAAACCATATTACTCATTCTTCGCATCTTCAATACATGTGACCCATTAGGTTCCCAGTTATATTGGCCACTTGAATTAACACTTAGTTTAAGCAAGTCATGAGCGATGTCTAGCAACACATCATGATCCCTACTTGACCAAAAAATTAGTTGTTTGAATACGAACCCTTCCATAGTCAATGTTCCTGTGCAATTCATCCTTTCACATCTATACCCCACTTGGTTAAAAGTATGGTTAAAGTGACAACCCCCATTATACTGACTACGTCACATCTAGCCCAAGCGATGTTAGTTCTTATCCCCAAGGCTCATTACTTAATTGGATATGTCACTGAAGACTATCTTCATGACATTTCCACTATGGCCAGAGATTCCTGAGTAATGACCCTGACAAAAGGCTGTGGGTATCATCTCCTTTTATCAGAAGTGGTTAATCTTTTATTGGCTACTCAATTACCTTCGAATATCTCAAGCTGTACCCAATCACCACCCTGTGAGCAACCTTTAAGAGGCAACGAGGAATAAAGTCAAAGTACATGATTAGTATCTAAGATATCCTTGAACACCTCAAGTCTAAGGATATTTGCATCATTACTATGATGAGACTATCATTAACACTAGAATAGATTATGCATATGATTGTCTCATGGCGGGTCATCCAATGTACTTACTACTCTTAGCAAGCATCCACATGTTAAATATAAACAACTCATGCTTACAACTTATAAGATCTACTGCTTGATCTAATTAAGGAGTATAACATGTGTTACTTTGTCCAAATTAATAATATCCCATCTCATCAATCCTATTACTAGGAATAATTTAAATACTAACAGAATTACACATGATAGGAATCTCATTATCATGATCTAGTCATGATTTCCTTCATACTATGAAATGTATTAAGGACTTTATTAGTTCAAATTAAGATCATTATCAATTCATAAAGAACATGAACATCAAATTAATGAAAAAGCCTTTTTATTAATAAAAAAGATTTGTACAATAAGTGCTAAAGGTGATTGCCTTTAGAGCACCTCTCTAACAATAATTACCAAGTCAAACCTATAACTTTTTTTAGGCATCCTACTTCTCAAAAAATGATCGCAAATTGTACATGTGATTGGAATATCTGTTGTTAATAAACCACACATCATCTGAAACTACATTGTCATGAAAATGTTCCATGAACAGTGTTTTTGCATCATATTTTTTCACAAAATTTTCCTTCTTTAACTTTTCTAACAATTAGCTTCTTTGAGGACATTTTTTTGTAGTTGTTGCATTGAATAGAACTCCTCAAAGTGGATTGTCTTTACTTAGAAAATGAACCACAATCTCTACCTCAACCACGAGCTCTGCCCTAAAATCCATCTATGCTAATGCCTCTACCTGTGGAATTTTCCACTTTGCTTTTTGAAAACTCCCCTTTCACATATAACGTATTTTCTCCATTTTTCTCTTGTGTTTGATTTAAACTTTCTTCATGCTCTTGCAATGAACTCATTAGTTCATCAAATGAATGCTTAGACATTTCTTGAGCTTCTTCAATTGCAATAATCGCAGTATTAAATCTTGAGGTAAGACTTCTAAATATTTTGGCAACCACATTCTAATTAGTAATGTTTTCTTTATAAGAATTTATTTTATTAACAATTAAACTAGCTCTAAACAAGAAATCTTGCATAGTTTCTTTATTTTGCATGTTCAAACTCACAACGAAGATACTAAAGTTTCATAGTAATTACCTTTTTTGAGCCTTTAAACTATGTTTTGAGTGTCTACCATTCCTATTTTGAAGTTCTTTCAGATGCAATTTGGGAGAATATAGAGTTATCCACTGCTTATTAAAGGATAAATAGGGCTTTTGCATATTTTTTTTCTATTTCCTAGTCTTCAAATCCATCCTCAACAAAATCCCACAACTCTTGAGATTTGTAGAGGGTCTTCATTTTAATTACCCAAAACTCATTTTTCCCTAGTGAAAATGGGAATTAATGGTTAAGAGTGGAGGACACACTAATTCCTACCATAATTTGCACTTAATTTTGTGATTTGCTCCTTATCGTGTTTTGCTCAAGAAAAACTATTAAGTTCCCTATTCACACTAAACCTGGAAAGGAAGGAGAAAAGATGCAATAATCTTTTTCTTTTTTGTCTTTAGCTATGATACTAGAAATGATAGTAAAAAAGGGAGAAAATATCAAGTTTGCAATAAATAACCTATAGAGAAAAAAGGGACTTTGTAACATTTCATTTCATTGAATAAAAGAAAGGCATATAAATAGGCTTACATGTAACTGAATAAAACTAGAAAGTAGTAATATGTGGTTATCATGGTCCACTTACTACTACCTCTTAGAAAATACTATTAAAATATCTCAAAAATTAACAACTCATTCCCACTAACTCACTAGTCCTCAAATAAAGGAAATAAATAAATAAGGCTTTGATGGACTTAGTCAACATAACTACCTCCTTTTAAGGCATTCATAGCTTATCATCATAGTCAATTACATGTAAACTAGAATCTTTAACAAGGGAAATATAATTTAAGTATCAGACATTTAGAGATGGATCCATTTTTGCAAGCTTTCCATCACAAAACTAAGTGCATTATCATTAAAATGGTATTTCCTTAGCAATATCTGCATTTATAGTTCTTGTAAAATTGCCTTTAAATTCTGAATAACATCACCATTTATTTTTTTTAGCTTATTGACATGCAAGAATAACTTGATGGACATTTTAAGATATTAAAAATGTGAGAATAACGGTGAGGATCATAGGCTTACATAAAGTAGTGTTTAATTATGTTTTAATGTAAAAGTATGATAAGAGTCTTAGAATATAAAGAATTTAGGCATAGTATTTGGCTATTACTATATATATTTGGTCATATAATACTTTACATTGAGTAAAGTGACATTACAAGTGTAGTGTTTTTTTTTTTTAATCCCTCCTCTTCTTGTAATTTCTTTAAAACACTTTTTTTCCATATTTTTCTATATCCAACAAAGTGGTGTCAAAGCCTCTATTTATATTTTGAAAGAAAAGAAGAAAAGGAACTTGTGAAAAGAAGGCACTATTAAAAGTGATGGAAATCCAGTATCTGCCTGAGCTATACAAGCTTCAAAGAAAGGAAGTCATGAAGAGTGGCTTGGCTAGATGACAAAGGGTTCTAGTGAAACGCTAAAAGTTAATGGAGATCCATCAAAAATATCTAAGGATAATTAATAAAGAGTAAAAAAAAGAAGGTCGAAGAAGATCTCTATTATCTAATAATGGATATTTATGCAAAAAGTGAAGCTTTAGAACTTAAAGAGATAGAATGCAAGGCCATAATGTTGATTCAAGTGAAGGAGCAAGTTAAGGACTAAGGTTACATAATATTTTTAGTACCAATGACATGGTGTTTGGCACTGATATTTTGCTCAGTTTGCAAATTGGAAAAATAAAAGTAAATCGGTGCCAGAGTGGACTTTTAATTAACACTAGACTCATTCATATAAAAATATGTAAAGATATAAAAAAAATGTGACACTAATAGGATTCCTAGATATGTGTTAGACCCATATAATTAGTTGTTTTGTTTTGCTTGAAATTCTAGGAATTTTATTTACTAATAAATTGACTTTTCAAAAGTATTTAGTTAATTTTTCGTAATTAGATTATGCTAAGAATGTAACTTTCCTTATAAAACTTTAGTTCCTAGGATTTTATAATTATAAAAGGTATTCTATCAAGAATCAAGTTCATAGTATGATCAAAAATAGAGGAAGTTGTGTAAATGTAGCTAGTGTGGAGTCAAAGGAGAAGTTGAGATTTTCATATTTAAAACACGTTAAATCATACAATTTACAATTGTTAAATAGGAGCAAGAAGGTTATGGTAACAACTAATATTGGTTTCTTTCTCAATTGAGAGATAAAAAGATGAGATGTAATGTGATGTAGTGCCCATGTGAACAAGTCCATTTTGGGGTGTCCTTGACAATTTAATAAGATAGCCATGCATAATGGACATAAGAATAGTTCTTCCTTTACTACAAATGGCAAACTAATTACTTTTACTCCATTTTCACCAAAGTAAGTCTATGAGGATCAAATTATAATTTATGAGAGAGAATATGAGAGATTAAGTGGAAAGAAACAATAGTAAACAAGTGGGGATAATTCAAATACTTTGGGCAAAGTAAAAATGCGAGATACACATAAGGAAAAAGGAATGAGTTTAGTAGCAAGAATAGGGGATCTAAGAGATACATTCTTGGCCAAGTGCTAAATGCATATTCTTATTTACAAAGAATCTTTTCTTTCTTTTGATTTTAATACTAGTGACACTTTGCCTATTCTTTTTGTTTCTATTTTATAAAAATTTGATGATCTCTTTTAAAAGAATATTTTAAGTGGACTATCATGTATGAGAGGGATAAAACACTAAATTGATTTCATTGTTAGAGCTTAAAATTCCAAGTTATCTGGCATATATAACAAATCTACAAGATATAAAAAAGATCTAAAAATAACTGAAGAACTCTAGGAGAAGGGCCATGTGAGGGAGAACTTGAGCATTTGAGTTTTTCCCATTTTACTAGTACCAAAGAAGGATGGATCTCAGAGAATGTTTATGGATTGTCGTGCCATTAGGAAACTCATTATAAAGTATTGGCATCCTATCTCTAGGTTAGATGATATACTTGATGAGTTATATGGTACATGTTTATTGCCTAAAATTGATTTAAATTCCATTTATTATCAAATTAGGATTATAGAAGGTGATAAATAGAGTTTTTCCTTTAAAAATAAGTATAGTTTGTATGAGTTTTTAATAATGCCTTTTAGTTTGACTAATGAACCTAGCACTTTCATAAGATTAATGAATTATGTTCCACATGAAGAAGCGGAGAAAAGAAGTAATATTTAAACCTAGAGAATGCGTTTGAGTACATTTGAGAAAAGAGAGGTTTTTGAGTAAGCACAAGTCTAATTTGTAATTAAGAGGAAACGAGCCTTTTTAAGTCGTAGAAAGAGTGAATGAAGGTAATAGAAAAATGAATAACAATGCTTATAAGATTAACTTACTAGGTGAGTATGGTGTTCATACCACTTTTAATGTTTTTGATTTGTGTCTTTTTGATTTTACAGGTGAAGATGTTGGTTTAAGAACAAATCCTTTTAAAGAGAGGAGAAATAATGGGAATCAAACATCTACTCAAGATAAATAAGCATTAAACCAAGGGACTTATAAAGAGGGGCTTGGATATATGGGAAATGGTTCTAATGAAGTATAGAAAGTTGTTGGAGATCTATTGAAGAACATCGGAGGACTATTAACAAGAATAAAGCAAAGAAGGATAAAGAAGCTCTCAATGATCTAAGATCTTTATATAAAGAGTGAAGCTTTACTACTTCAAAATATGGAAGACAAGGTTATAATGATGATTCAAGTGAAGAAGCAACCTATAAAGTAAGGTTACAAAACATATTTAACATTGGTGACATATTAGTGTCCAAAATTGGTCTTTCACTAGGTTCAAAAACCGGAGAAAAAGAAATAAATCACTGCCAGAGTGGACTTATAATCATCATCAGACCTATTTATAAAATGTTGTAAAGTTCCAAAAAAATCGCTACCAATGTGCTTTCTAGATAAGCTGTTGGGACCCGTTTTCGAATCCCAACTTCTTCAGAATATCATAATGCTTGAGCGTGGTTCCTTGTAATATTTTTAACCATCATAGATTTATCTTCTTGCTCTGATACCACTATGTTGGAACCCGTTTCTGGAATCCAACTCCTCAAAACAACATAACACCTATACTCTTGCTATGAATTAATGTAAACATACATACGTAACTATACTACTTAAAACTATCATTACATTTCTTAAAGCAACAGAGTTTGAAAAACTATGTTTACAAATCAAAAGCCACACCATTGTCTTATTACAAAAATACAAAATCACAAATGAAGCAAAATCCTCTAGGCTCTGGATCACTTGACCTCTTAGCTATTACCTGAGGATGGGACAGAGAGGGGGGTGAGCTTGACAGCTCGTGGGTGACAGTTTATAATAAAAAGATAAGCAAAAACCTTGAAAACATTTTCTTGTCTTAGAAAACTTTCTTTGAGTTCATAATCACATGATTCTTAGGCTTTCAGCCAAAGTCCATAAGTTACAAAACATGAATGCATCAAACTTGATCAAACACAGATGCGATGCACAACAAATGGCTCGAGAGTTTCGTGGAACGGAACGGATAAACCGAAGTTTATACCGTGAACAAAACGAGTCTGATTTCTCAGGATCTCATGGCCTCAAGCGGGCAGCCGGGAGAAGGCTATACGTCGACGTGCACGTGACTAACGAAACGGTCCTCTCTTGCCCAAACAAAGCACATATTCATTTCATGCTCAAATCATTTTATCAAATACTTTCATACTTTTCATGC
>JAOSBL010000007.1:341967-355020 GCA_027568915.1 Erythroxylum roraimae
CTATAGTCTGTTGATACAAGACGTGTACTTTGAACCTAATGTTTCAGGTGCTGATGCTTCCAATGGTGGTAGTTCCGTTGAACACAGAGTTGATGGCACAAGTTCTATAGATCATGATGAATTAGACAACTTTTCTGATATTGATGATGCTGAGGTAAAGAGCCAAATATTGTTTAGAGGAATTTCTGTCAGTGTAATGGCTACACTGGCCTAACCAAAGTCTGATCCTCAGACTTTGCACCAGTTTGCGGTCCATCTTTGACAATTTCAATCTTTGGTGCTTTTTAAAATGTAAAGAATACTCGTAAGCTCCATATTTAAACATTAAATTTATTAATTGTGGTAATTGTTTGACTTCTCCATGTTTCCTCTCTCTCCCCCTCTCTCTGCCCCTCATCAACTAACACAAAAGGACCACTGAGGACTTAATATAGTAAAAAACCAAAATGTAATCTTTCTCTCATCTCACAATAGTTCTTTTGAAATTGTGGGTTCCTCTCATACCTGATTTATGACATTGATTACTTCTGTTCTCTTCCTCTCCTATATTACCATCACTAAGAAAATGAAAGTGTTAACTTTTGAGGTTCTAATAATGCTTCCTTATCTAGTGCGGCACCTACTGATGTGGTGCTTTTAAACCCTCTTTTTCAGATTATTGTTGCCTGGCACGTTGTGATCAGCATGCTTGGTTTTATATTTTGTATCAATGGCATCATGTGACACTCGGGACTTATTTTGTAGGTTGATGGCTACCTTCATAATGAGGAAGAAAAGCAGTACAAGAAAATCATATGGGAAGAAATGAATCGAGAGTATCTTGAGGTAATAAACTTCAAGATTTAACTCTTATTATTTGTTCGTATTATTAGGTTCTTGCCTTGAACTTCAGTCAGAACTTTGCCAACTCCTTTGTAAGACCACCCTCTTCTTTCATATTACCATGAAGGGAACATAAGAAAATATTAGCATTCTTTTGGTATAAAATAACATAGCGTAAGAATAACTTGAGTATGCAATCAGATTATTTGTGTAACCCACATACTTTCCTGTAATTGTTTTTTTTTCTTTTTATCATTAGATGTTTATACATTACTTATGATGTCTGTGATCTAGAGAAGATTCAACTAGTATGTTTTTTGAGGTTTTGGAAAATGACTTATAATGTTTGTTAATGGATTTTTATTCTTCCGTGTAAGAGATTGTAGTTAATATCTGGCTCTTCAACATTGCGACTATTTGCAGGAACAGGCAGCTAAAGAGGCTGCTGCTGCTGCTGCTAAGGAAGCTTGGGAGGCAAATTTCCAGAATTGTCCTGAGGATTTGAAAGCTGCCAGGGAGCTTGATGCAGCTGTTGCAGCAGCTGTAGCAAAAAGTAAAAAGGTAATTTTGGGATTCCCACTACTTCTTTGCATTTAGCTCTTGTTTTTTTTTGGTAGATATGGTTTGGTTTCAATTTCTTGTAAAATGTGTCTATTCAATTTCTTGTAAAATGTGTCTACCTTTTCACTGCAATAGCTAGATATGCCCCTTACATTATGTTGCTTAGGCATTTGACTACTTATATTCACAAAATAATACCATCAACTGGATTGGTTGGGTGAAATATGTATAGTTCTTGCTACAAATTTCAACCTAATTACATGAAGGTTTGTGCAATGCAACGATTGATCTGGGAGAAGTGAAGATTCTACTCTTAAGAACTTTTTTAAAATCATGTCTACATGCAAAATCCTAGTACACCCATTTGATTTAAGATAATTATAGCATTGTCATATAAGCTGAAGCTAATGTAGGACATGTAGAAGAGATATTAAACTAGTAGCTAGAATCCATGAAACTTTTGAAATTTGAGTTCTAGGTTTGAGATTTCAGCATAGGTTGTTGGAATTTCGTGGAATAGCTAGAATTTTAAGATTTAGTTGCTGGAAATTTAGACTAGAAGTGTTAGAACTTTTGTGAGGTAAACAAGCAATGAAGGGTAGTAATATGATCTCACCTCCCTTGCTAACCTATACGAGGAAAAAGTGGAAAGCACGATCAACATCATCAATTCTAACTTTATGTTTGATTTGCATTATCTAAATGCTACTGGAGAAGATTTTCAACTCCATTCTTTATCTCCTAATTTCTAAGAACTTATCCTGGGAATAAGTACTTAACCTTTATCTACTACCTTTTAGGACTTTAGTTAGGTTTATTATCAAATAATAGTCAGGGATAGCTATCAAGCCTCGTAGTCATTGTATTGGGTAGAGATATCTGAAATGACAAACTGAATTTCAAATTGGAGATTGTTTTTTTTGAATTGGAACATTACAACTATTAAATATTCCCATGTTCACTCAATTTACATTCTATTCCCTTTTAAAATCTTGCTTCTATCATTTTGGTAATAGAGCAGCTCAATCCATAATTGTTTTTACATGTTACTTCTGCCACCAACACAAAATGCAAAATCACTGCTGCCACCCTTCCAACTTACAAAACACCACGCCACCACCCCCATTCTCAAATGTTGACCCCATAACAATACAACTTGCTTCCATTGCATCAGAACTTGAAGCTATAGATACACTAGCAGCATAAGTGGTAGCATTTAAGGCCATTGCTAGTGGTGCTCTGCTAATCGAATCCATTCTAGTGGCAACCAACGAGGGCAAGGAAAATGAGTTGTCCTAAAGCTTTTCGAACCGTGACGATCTATTTGGCTAAAGGTCAAAGAAGAAGAGGCTGATAGTTTGTGGTGGTGGAGTCCGACTTTGTGTCTACACACAAAGATGGAATTTTCGAGATTTGAAGGTAAATATTTTTGCTACTGAACTTATGGTTAATAATGCTCGAAGTAGGAGTACATTTTGGTCATGGTATTGTAGCTATATACCCTTAAGGAGACACGTTGGATTTATTTTCATGGCTCAATAATGAACGACCTCTTTTCTATTTGGACGAACTCGTTAAGGCGCTATAGGAAAATTCTGGTCCAATCGATTTTTAGAATCGAGATGAATACTTATGTAGTATATGCCAAAACTTGACAACTTTGGAATACCTTTAATTGTTCGCGAAGTGATCAACCATAGTAAACGAATTGGCCAAATCACTACTTATGGGGTGTTTTTCTCCATAGCTTAAGTGAGTATATTAAAATAGTTGTACAAATTCACAAGTCGCACATTGTGTATGAAGCTAGGAATGGCCATGTAATTTGAGTCTAAATTAGGCCCAATTTGCACGCCCAAGAGACCTAATTGGCCCATTTGACTCTTCCTTGACAATCACGTGTACTTTTCCATCGACCACCCACTCAGTTGCCCACTCAAATCCATGTAGCCTATGGGATGTTGAATGTCAAAATCAGATTGCTAAAGGTTTGTGCTTTTGGTATAATGAGAAATTTGCTCTTGATCACCGAAGAAAAATAGATGCTTTTTTCTCTTGGAGCTCACAGATAGTGACAATAGAGCTAGTAGAGAAGACGACGCTAGCCACGAAGACAATCCCAATGGTGATGCACAAATTGACATTGTTGAAATTAGTTTAAGTGTGATTTTGGTAAAGTTAGCTAGTACCACCATGAACTCCAAGGAATTCTTGATAGTAGGGAAGTCCTCATACTTGTGGACAGTAGCTCAGCTCAAAATTTCATGGCTGAGACTATCGTCAAAGACCTCAAACTACCAATGTAGTTTATTCCTTCCTTCGGAGCGAAATGGGAAATAGGGATGTGATCAGCTGCAATCAAAGTTGCTAGAATATTGAAGTACAATTGGGAGGTTTGAAACTAATACAAAATTAGTTTCCATTCTTATTCGCAGGAGCTAATCTTGTGCTGGGTATTCAATGGCTCGCATTGCTCAACACAATTCAAGCTATTTGGAATGAGATGTTTCTGATTTTGAATTTGAATGGCCGAAAGTATAAGTTGTAGGTAGGGATGGAAATGGCTATATCTCGGGCTTGGGCTTGGCTCGAGCCCAATGGGCCCAAAGAGGCTGGGTTGGCCAGGCCGAATTTATTATTTTTTAAATTTTTTTCAAAAAATGACATTGTTTTGTCGCTTTTGGTTGCCTGGGCCTGACCAGTCGGGCTCAGATACTAGACCCGAGGTCTGGTCAACCTAGGCCTGATATGTTGACTTAGGGTTGGGCTCGGGCACAATTTCCATGCCTAGTTACAGGGGTCCCTCATAGAATCCAAACCAACGTGACATTCTAATATTTGGCAAAAGAGAATTATAGCTTAGGTATTCCTCATATTTAGAAATTTGAAATTCAAGCTTTACTTCACAAATTTAAATCTATTTTTTCCTAATTCTATGCGACCCTTCCAATCACACACCCATTCCATACATCTCATCCCAAATTCCAACCCCGAGCATTAGGCCTTACTAATATCCATGTTTTCAAAAATTTGAAATTGAAAAACATGTAGCGGATTTGCTTTGCTCAGGTTTTATACGCCTAATCTCCAACCCTTTTGCTAGCTCTATTCTTTTAGTCAATAAAACGGATGATTACTTGGCGAATGTGTGTTGATTATCGATCACTAAGCCATATTACCATACTTGACAAATGCCCAATACCCAATATAGATGAGATTATCAATGAGTTACATGATGCTGCAGTTTTTTTCCAAGATTGACCTATGATCAGGATATCATCAAATTCGTGTCAATCTAGTAGATATTGCCAAACCAACCTTTCATACTCACTCTAGCCATTATGAGTTCATAATTGTCATTAGGTCTTACTAACGGTCCATCAAGTTTCCAAGTTGTTATGAACTGACCTTTTCAGGTCACACTTAAGAAGATTTGTTTTGGTATTCTTTGATGACATCCTAATTTATAGTCCATTGGTTGAGCAACACTTAGAGCATCTATGGATTATTTTCAAGTGTCTTTGTGACAATCTATTTTTTTTCTGAAGTCTCCAGGTGCTTATTTGGCCAAACCCGAATATACTTTTTGGGTCATATGGTATCTACCAAAGGTGTTGAAGTAGATCAAGGAAAGGTTTAGGCTGTCCAAGGTTTCTATGTGGCAAATAACGTGAAGCAATTATGAGAATTTTTGGGATTAAGTGGGTACTACAACATATTTATGCAAAATTATTGTATTATTGCTAGACCATTAGTTGGTCTCACAAAGAAAATGCATTTTGGTGGTTCTTAGCAGTTGACAAGGCTTTCCAATAATTTAAAAAGTATTCTAATTTTGGTTCCTATTTGTTCCTTCCAAATTTCAATCAACCATCTACAATGGTGCGTGATGCCTCAAATGAAGGAATTAGAGCCATACTTCTTCAAAAACGATCACCATGTGGCCTATTTTAGTAAGTGATTTTCTTTCTCAAAAAATCCACATATGACTAACTTACTTGCTTTTGCTTTAGCTTTATTGAAATGGAGTTATTTTCTCTTAGATCAACATTTCTTTGTCAAGACCAATCATTTCAGCCTTAAATTCTTATTGGAGCAGCTTATTACTACCAATGAACAAAAAAGACTTTTCCATCATTTATAATGCTAGAAAAGAAAACAAGGGAGTAAATGCACTTTCTCGACTTCCACAACATGTTGATTTTCTAACTTCGGCTCTCTCAGTCACCTTGGACTTTATGGATGAAGCCCTTCAAATGGATCCTTACACCAACAAAATTATGGACTCTCCAAAGACTCCACTTCTTATATGGACTTTCAGGTGGTCGACTAAAAATTATATTACCACAATCCTTTGGTTATTCTAGACAATGCATCTTGTAACTGAATCCCATGACTCTTTATTTGCAGGTCATGGAGGATATTTGAAGACTCAACAAGCTTTCTTCCAATTTCTTATGGTTAGGATTGAAGTAAGACTTTTAGCATTATGTTCAAAATTGTTTAACATGTTAAGCCTTAGCTCCTGTTTGTCTCTTGCAACCTCTACCTATATGGAAGAGGATATGGGAAGATATATCTTCAGACTTCATCCTTAGTCTTCGTAGATCTAGAAATTTTGATACTATTCTAGTGGTAGTTGATCGCCTTACTAAATATGCTTGTTTTATTCTTTTAGTTCATCCATTTACTTTGAAAAAAGTTGCTTAAAATTTTTGTGGGGAGATTGTTCACCTTCACGGCATCCCAAGGTCGATCCTTTTGGATAGAGATGTCATTTTCCTCAATAATTTATGGAAGAAAATTTTCAGATTGAGTAAAATGTGCATGAGAATTGGAATTTCTTACCACCCTTAATCTGATGGCCAAACCAAGGTGGTAAACCAGTGTTTAGAAACCTACTTACGTTACTTTGTCCATGAACAAGCTATTGGACGTAGTACATTTGCCTTTGGGCTGAATACTCTTTCATTACCGACATTCACACCTCCACAAAACTACACATTTCAAAGTTGTCCATGGCTGAGATCCTAAGCCTCTTCATCCATTTGTTATGGGAGAAATGCACCTTGATGAGCGAGAAGAACAACTTATTCTTCGTGAGGACATGTTGAAACTCTTGAGAGCAAATCTCTTGAAGGCTCAGACATGCATGAAAGCACAAGCTGATTCTAAGAGAAGAGAGCTAAGTTTTAATAATGGTGACTTTGAATTTTAAGAATTCAACCTCATCGTCAACGTTCACTTGCTAAACGAAGGTGTGAGAAACTTTCCCCTAGATTTTTGGCCCTTACAAAGTTACTCAACATATTAGACTAGTTGCTCATTGGCATCTTCTAGAGTGCATCCTATCTTCTATGTGTCACAACTACGCTCACCTTTGGGACAGATGCCAGCTCGTCCACTAGCTCCCTTACCAATTATTTCTTGTTGGGAGATTACTCTTTCTCTTGCCAAAATAGTCTTATTTGTGCGTTAAAGAAGCAAGGGTTCTTACTTTGGAGTTGTTCAGTGGGAAGATTGACCACTTTAAGAGGCTACTTAGGAAAATTTTGACCTTCTTGTTGATCAATTTCTGTCCTTTCACTTTGAGGACAAGTTGGGCTTGCAATCTCACCTCCCTTGCTAACCTATTCGAGGAAAGAGTGGAAAGCATTTTATCAGCATTATCAATTGCTTGATCTGCATTATCTAAATGTTGTTGGAGAGAATTAATTCCATCCCTTAGCTCCTAGTTGCGAGGGACTTATCCTTGAAATAAGTACATCTTTTGTCTACTATGTTTTAGGAATTTAGTTAGATTTGTTATCAAATAGTAGTCAAGGTAGCTAGCTACTATAAGTATCGTAGGAATTATATTGGGTAGAAATATTTGAAATGACAAATTGAACTTCAGAATGGAGTTTGGTCCTCTTGAATTAGACTATTACAGCTACTAAATATTTACATTTTTCACTATGTTTTACATTTTATTCCCTTTTAAAATTTTGCTTCTATCAGTTAAGAAACTAGGAATCTCTCTTAGAATCTAAAAAGAATCACACCTTTTAATTAAAAATTCAAGTTCATAGAGAAAATTAAGGTTTCTTTTATTAAAGAGTTGAGTACTAATGTCCATAGATTTTCAACTCTTTCTCAATGTCATGTTCACACACATATTCATTAGATTCTACCTCTTCTTCTTGCTTCATGTACAAATCTTTGTTAGTAAATTCATAAGCAAAGTGTCCCATCCCATTACATCAAGCACTTCTTGCTGATGTTGCCTCCTTTTGTCCCAGTCTCAACTATAGCATCATCTTCAGGTTCAACTCCTTAATAAGCTTTATAGTTATTTTGTTATGCAAATTTGATCTGTTGGCTTAAAATTTTGCATAGTCGTAGTTCTCTTTATGTTGAACTCCTCGACTGGATTTCTAAACTTTTTAATTGTCCTAGATATTTTTTGTTAGCCTTAAGCTATTTTTGTAGTGAGATATAAATTGCTATTCAAGTTCCATTCTTTCACCATGGGTGGAAAGTTCATCAGATGTTTTTATGTACTCTAGTATAGGAATAATTACTTATCCAAATGTTGAGTTAATCTTGGAGATCTTGTTGGTAATTATTAGAATTTTTAATATGGGCAGAGTGTAGAGTCCACTAACAAGTATTGGGCTTGGGTAAACTATTGTCAAAATGACTAGAATTAGTCACTTCGATAGTTGACCCTTACCACTTATAAACTCTTTAATATTTTCATGTTTAGTCAATATGGGATACTCTTAACACTCCCCTTCAAGTGTAATTAGGACTAGATATCTAGTTGTCACTTGAAATAAATGCAGTGGTAATTGAATCGGGCCGTTGTAACTAGACATCCAGGTGGACTGGGAAATTAATAATCCGAACCAAACCTGCCCTGATACCATATTAGAATTTTTAATATGGGTAAAGTGTAGAGTCCACTAACAAGAATTGGGCTTGGGTCAACCATTGTCAAAATGACTAGAACTAGTCATTTAGATAGTTGACCCTTACCACTTATAAATCCTTTAATATTTTCTTGTTTAGTTAATATGAGATACTTTAACAGTAATAAAATGGTAAGTATTTTTAACAATAACTTCTGCATCATCCCTTCCTAATTAACAGTTGTTGGCTGGCCTATCTTTCGATGTTTATCATCGATTTTTTATCACATTTTATCATATTCAACTAGTTTTATCTTTGTAAATTAGACTTTTCAATATTCTAACATGTACTAGTCAAAGAAATCTTTCACTGTTGCTGTCTAGTCCAAGAGTAGGTGTGGATCCATATTTCCTATGAAATTAGGTGCTTCAACATGAATTTTCTTAGTAACATCATCAGGCATGTTATGTGTTTCAGCTTTATCATGGCCTCTGAAGTCTTGCATGCATTCTTCACGTATTACTGGTTGGTTCCTTTGACTTGGATATCTTGATAGGCTTTTTCTCTGAACCCACTTATTATTGATTAGTTTCAGCCTCTTTAACTTGAATTTCACTTTCTCCACCTTCAAGTAG
Source organism: Erythroxylum roraimae (assembly GCA_027568915.1). NCBI lineage: Eukaryota > Viridiplantae > Streptophyta > Magnoliopsida > Malpighiales > Erythroxylaceae > Erythroxylum > Erythroxylum roraimae. The sequence continues at coordinate 350,880 of JAOSBL010000007.1, forward strand.
ATTGTTGTTAGGTGTCTTTTTGGACTAGTTCTTAGAGCTATTTGTGATCGAGAGTCATCAAAGTTCAACTCTTTTCATAATTTTCAATAGTATTATGTCTCGGTCTTTGTAGCTGAGTAGTCTTCTATATGCTCTTATGCTATGTGTCATTATTGTGTACTATAGCTTTCATACCAAATTGATGTAGGAAGAGTTGGAAGTAATATAAAATACAAGTTAGAACTCACAAAATTTACAAAATCTGATTGCTAGAATTGAAGTTTAGGTTTGAGATTTCATCTTAGGTTGTTGGAATTTCAGGTTTGGAATAGCTGGAATTTTTGGGTTTGGTTGCTGGAAATTTAGACTAGAAGTGTTGAAATTTTAGTAAGATAGCCATGCAATGGAGGATAAGAAACTAGAAATCACTCTTCAAGTCAAAGAATTACTTTTAAAAGAAAGAATCACACCTGTTAAATGAAAATTCATTTTGATAGAGAAATTTCTTTTTTTTTTTAAAATGTAGGATTGAGTATACACACATACATACATATATAAAAGTTTTTAGAATCTTTATTCTATTAGTAAAGATATTTTAAACTAAAATATCTAAAACAGAATTGAATCCTACTCTAGTATGAATTCTTTATTCTTAAATAAGCCCAAGTCCTGAACAAAGTTGAATAATGTATCTAATTATTATTCCTCATCTAATAAGGAAAAACTTGGCATAAAGTAGATTGCAGCTTGTGCCCTTACTTTCATCTCAATTCTCACTCTTTATTCTGCCAAATTAATGCTTGTGGTTGAGTGATTTACCATTTTTTATTTCTTTTATAAACTCTAATTTCTTTTACATTCGACGCACTAGAAATTTAGAGAACATATCCCATCTTCTTTATAATACTTGAAAAATAAGACCCATTATTACAACAACAACAACTCTGTCTCTCTCTCTCTCTCTGTGTGTGTGTGTGTGTGTGTTTTACACTTCTCTCTTATCACAATTCATTGAGAGCCATTCAAAGAAACAAAAAGAAAGGAAAGAGTAAACAGGACTAATTGACAACATATTAGATTGTATGTTTTACATTGATGAAGTCTTTCACTTTCTTCTTTTGCCGTGTTACATGAAAAAGAACATGGGATGTGATCCCTGTAGGTTGCTCTAAAATTAAGTCATATAATGATGTTCATGGTTGAATCTGTGTTGTTGGCCTGTATTGGTATTATAATTCTCTTTCTGGTTATGTTTTCCATTACAATTATTTTCTTGTTTTTCTAATTATTTTAATGTCTTCTTGTGTTGCTTCTTGATCCCCCCGTATGCTCAGTTAGTTCTTTGGGTGTTCTCTGGCAGGAAAGGCAGCAAAAACGAGCTGCAGAAGCAAGAAATTTAGCCCCTGCTCAATCAGCTTCAGAAGCTGCTCGTCAAATGCTGAACAAGAAGGTACAACAGTAGGGACATATTATACAGGAGCATTTTTAGATTTTCTAAACAGAGTTCTGACTGTTTATCAATATTTTCTCTTTGGAGTTTTAAGGTCATTAGGAAATCCATGATTACTACCTCTCACTTGGCCAAAGTGGCAGCTAAATAGTGTTATTTGCATTGACGGCTCTTGTGAATGAATCAGCCATGTATATCTTTCTGATTATTGGCTGGTTGCTCTTTACATATTGTAGCAGAGGTTTCTCATCTGTTCAGGTACAGAGTAATAGCCCTGAGCGTGGTTTTTGTATATTAGATTGAGCCTTTCTTTCTGATTGGAAGGGACTATAGAACTGGTTGACGTAGGATGATCATGTATACATAGAATGTCCTCTGTCAAGTTTCCACCAAAACGGTCCTGGGAGAGATAGAATGTTATATTATCCTTGAGCATCCTCCTAGTGAGACGTTTGTAGCCATGTCACATCCTAGGATAGGCAAAATGACCGTTCGATGATTCTTTGGTAGTATTAAATGACATATCACCCAAGGGAGAAACACTTGGATAATTAAAAAATAAAGAAAATTTTAGAACAATGCTACTTGGTCTTGTATTCAGGTTTTCATTTTGTTGTTATTTTTCTGTCGAGATACATGAATAATGTTGTTTTAGTTCCTTTACAGAAAAATATAACTTTTGTTTTGCAGAGACTTGGTTCCAAAATCAACTATGATGTATTAGACAAACTTTTTGATGAACCTGTAAGTTCTTTTCATCTTGGTTTCACATTCTTTCCTAATTCTATGGTATTCATATTCTCGTTCCCTTTACCTATCCTACATATATTTAATAAAAACCTACACACATTATTGAAATGACATGAAAGTCGTGGCTTACGGTTGATAATGAAAGGTAATTTGCGGATGGTGGTTTGATCTTGTGACTTCACAGTTCGAGTCAGGACATCGTTTTTCGTTTATTTATCATAGTCTATCTATCAAGCTCAAAAATTTGACAAATATATCTTTGTATATAAACTGCAATTATACAGTTATGATTTTCTAGTTTAATTCAAATCCTAAAACCACTATGTCATGGTTTATGAACATTCGGACGTCACCTATTGGATGGATGTTTCAATTAAGTCCTTGTCAGTTTTCAATACATCTGCTTATTCACTCTTAAATAATAAGGGAACTTATAATTTTATTTGTATTATTATGACATAATTAGTACATTTTATAAGAAAAAATTGATTGGTATTTTATTAATATTTTTTGTTGTTGAAGATTCTAATGTAAATTATTAGGATAACGATACCTAGAGTCTACTAAAACAAAATATGTGAGGGATCATAAAGTATAAGCATACACCCGGTTCAAGCTTGTATGAATATCAATCTCATCTTTATTTTAAACTGGTTGAATTGTTCCTCCTTGAGACTCTCATCCAGCTCCTAAAATTTTTGTCTAGGCATTTCCTGATTTATTCATGGACGTATGCCTACTCCGTTTCAAAACGAGCTAACATCTATAAATCCATCTGTCAAAACTGCTGATATTATGGTATTTCGATGCACACTCATTCAGCAAGTTCTCTTACATTCAAGTTTTTGGCAGGATAACAACGTTGTTGCCAAGAAAAAGCGAATGGATGAGGATAAAAGTTTGGGTGGAGAAAATAAGTTAGAGGACAAGAACCAAAACGATCGTAGTGTGAACGCAGAAATTGAAGATGGGAACGAGGCTGAGGATGAAATTAATGATGATATGATGGATGAAACACTTGAGTATGATTATGATGGTTACTGAGTCATTACTTTGTGTTAACTTGTAAATTCAGCAGCAGCCATTGGCAGCAAAATTCTAAAACGAATCAAGCCCAGCTCTACCTCACCATCCAAAGAGTTAGCATGATGTTCTTTACACTCATAAGATTTTCAAGGTTGGGGCGACTTCATTTCGTCTATTGGTCAATATGTTGACAAAGATGACCTAGTCGGTCATGTGCGAGAAATTTGTCATCTGCTGACCTAGATTAGCTATGTTTCAACTTTTTAAGATACGGTTAATTTTCTTAGCTTAGGTATGTTTCAACTTTTTAAGTTATAGTTAATTTTACTGTATAGGTGTACATAATCGAGGATATTAGTTTGGTGAACGGAAACTCAAATATGCCATATCTGAACTAGATTCCTTTTTAGATCGCAACTTGTTAATTTTTTTCGTGTTTGGGGAAAGGCGTTGTTAATAACCGTGTCATCCAAAGATAAAAAGCTGCAAGAAAACGTATTTTCATAGCTGTCTTATTGGCCAGCAAAGGGATGGTACAGAGTCGGATGGGGCGTTTCCGACGCCGATGTCCTTTCCCACTTCCAGTAGAGAAGCAGGCGCATGAGCTGTTGGCGACAAAATTTTTTTGTTTATTGCCGACAAATAATACAATAAACATGTACTTATGAGGAATATATGCAGTATAATACATATATTAGGCATATATACATTATACCAACTGGTGTAGCATACACGTAATTCCATGCTTACCTGTTTCACTCAGATTTCAGTATGTGTCGGAAAGAATTTTTTGAATATCTAGTCAAGAAACGAACTATTCTTGAAACTTTTAAGTTGGGGTCTATGTTGTTCACTTTGGAATAGATTCTCTGTTAACATAAACTTGTTTGAACTCTCTTCTATTGATTTTTATTTACATATTTATTAGGATTCACA
>JAOSBL010000007.1:359444-376931 GCA_027568915.1 Erythroxylum roraimae
ATAATTAATTCTTAAAAATTATTCCATCAAACCTTATAACTTATTTCAATCATGCTTAAGCTTAATCAAAATCCAACGAAACAATTTATCATTCAGAACCTCAAAAATAATTGAGATCATGCTTAATTCATCAAGAAAGATTTCGGGGGCCAACAAGGTTCCTCCCTTATGATAGGATCCTCTTCAAAGGCTTCAGAAATAGGTGCCTTATCCTTTCTTATTTCTTCTCTCTTTCTTTTCAACGACACCTCTTATTCCCTCGGTTCTTCTTTAAGGTTCATTTGTTTTTCAACCACAGGAGTTTTCTTAGCCTGCATTATTAAGAAACTGCCTCTAGTTCGTGGTCTTCTGACTAGGCGAACCGATTCTTCACCGGAATCATCATTAGTGATGATCCATCATTCTTCAGATACATTTGGACCCGTGGGATTAGGTTGAGGAGTAGAGGATAGTTGAGGTTCAAAGATTTTAGGAGTGGGTGTAGACATGTGCTTCGGTGGTGGTGACGATGAAGGTGAAGGGGTAAACAACAGAGAGAAAGATCTTGGGACTGAAGAAGGAGAGAGGAATCTTACCTTTTTCATCAGCTTCCCCTTACTAGAGACTCTCCTTATAATAGTATGCTCTCCTTCACTGGAAGATTCTTTTTCTTTTTCTCTTTCTTCTTTATCTTCTCTTTCTTCTTCATCTTCTTCTTTTTCTTCTTCATCGTCTTTTTTTTCTTCTTCTGACAAGCTAAGGTTTGTGTCGTCAGGACTTTCTTCATTAGACTTAGATTGGTCTTTGATTCATGGTATTCTATGGATGAATCTCAAGCTAATTCTTCCAGAGGTGGTGATGAAGGAATATTATTCTTCTTTCTTTCATATGTATGTAAGGGTGTCTTCATCTATTTTTCTAAAAATTAGGGCTTTTTTATGGAAGAGGCAACAATGGGTTCAGGATAGGTTTGTGGTGTTTCTGGTTTAGGTGACCTTGAAGGTTCAGAAATAAAAGCTTCAAAGGCTTGTTCATGGCATAGAGTTTCAGCATGGCTAGGAGTGGGTGTCAAAGATTTCTTTTGACCTTTAGATTTTGTTTATACCATTTTCAAAAACAAAGGATGTTGGTAATTACTGAAGATATTTGATAAAGAAAAAGTTCAATTGTAGTGTGATTGAATGAGCTTCAAAGGATGACAAAGATAGGAAGTAGTAAGGAACCGTTTCAAGTTATGCTGAACATTTTATAAGAATGGGTTTCGTGTGAAGATGAAAGAACACACACATTCCTAGGGGTATGTTTGTTTCTGTATCTTCTATCAGTATGACAGTACTACGTGCGTGATTCTAAAAAATGAGACGACATCGTTTTAGTGACTGTGATCTTTGAATAAAGTTACTCTTCCCCTTTAAATTGATAGGAGCCTTCTAAGTAAGCATATTCGAAGGAGCCTTCTAAGTAAACACATTCAAAGGAGCCTTCTAATATCTGCAAAAGTAACATAAAATCTTTGAATAGAGTTAGGTGTCTGATAATCTGCACATACCAAGTTGTTTTCTTAACAAATAAAATCTATCTTCTAAGAGTGGTTTAGTAAAGATGCTAGCTACTTGATTTTCAGTATTAACGTATAATAATTCAATAGTTCCTTCTAAGACATGATCTTTAAGAAAATGATATTTAACTTTTATATGGTTAGTGCTAGAATGATGCACTGGATTTTAGATAAATTAGTTGCACTTATGTTGTCACATAATATGGAAATATGACTAAAGTGTAGAGAAAAATCCTAGAGTTAATGTTTCATCCACATAATTTGAGCGCAACAGCTAGCGGTTGCTATATATTCTACTTCAATTGTGGAAATTACTGTGCAATTTTGTTTCTTACAGGACCAAAAGACTAAACATCCACCAAGGAATTGACAATAGCCATTTGTGCTTTTCCTGTCAACTTTATCATTTACATAATCTATATCACAGTAGCCAACCATGTTAAATGTATCTATTTTTGAATACCATAGCCCAAGGTCTATCGGTCCAAGAAGATAACGAAAAATCCTCTTGACTACTTGAAGGTGACTTTCTTTAGAATTTGACTGAGAACGTGCACAAAGGCACACACTAAGAATAATATCTGGTCTTAAACTTGTGAGATATAGGAGTGAACCAATCATTCATTTGTATTTTGTTTCATCAATAGCTTTTCCATCTTTATCCTTATCGAGCTTGGTTCCAGTATACATTGGAGTTCCCATAGGTTTGACATTTTCAAAATGATATTTCTTGATAAGTCCCTTTATATACTTGCTTGACTAATGAAAATTTCTTTTTTTGTTTGCTTGATTTGTAATCCAAGAAAGAAGGATAGTTCACCCATCATGCTTATTTCAAACTCCCCCTACATTAAAGCTGAGAATTATTCATAGAAAGATGGATTAATAGCACCAAATATTATGTCATCGACATATATTTAAGTAAATCATTTTCCTTTTTCTTAATAAATAAGGTTTTGTCTACCCTTCCTCTTTAAAATTTATTCTCAAGCAAGAAGTTACGTAACCTGTCATACCATGCTCGAGGGCCCTGCTTTAGACCATACAAAGCTTTTTTTTTTAATTTCATCACATAATCTGGATGGTTTGCGTCCTCAAAACCTGGAGGTTGCTTAATAAACACTTATTCGTTAATATAACCATTTTAAAAAGCACTTTTGCCATCCGTTTAGAATAATTTAAATTTTCTATAGCATGCAAAAGCAAGTAAAATTTTGATAGAGTCCAGTTTAACAACAGGAGTGTAAGTTTTTATCAAAATCAATACCTTCATGTTAGTTATAGCCTTGCACTACAAGTCTAGTTTTACTTCTTGCCACTTTACCATTTTCGTCAAGTTTGTTTAGAAATACCTAACGAGTGTCAATAAATGAATTGTTTTGTGGATAGGTACCAGATCCCAAACTTGGTTCCTGTCAAACTGCTTTAGTTCATCTTTCATAGCTGCAATTCAGTTTTCATCAGCAACTGCCTCCTCAATAGTTTTTGGTTATAGTTGTGAAGCAAAAGCAACATAATTATTTTTGAAAGATGCTCTTATTCTTAGGCCTTCTGAAGGGTCTCCCAAAATATACTGAAGTGTATGAAGACCTCTCCATTCTTTTGGTGTTCTTCTGCTATGATTATTTGGTGTCCATTGAAGTATAGGAGCCTGTTAAGTTATACTTGGAGAAGGAGCCTTTTCTGTCCTTGCTTCAGAAAGACAATCTTGATCTTATGAATCTGAAGGCGCTATTGGTATAGTTTGAGTTTGTGGCGTATCTTTAAGGACCAAAGGATGCTCTTCATCATCTGAATCAACAGTTGCTGTTGAGGGTAGTGATTCATCAAATACTATAATCAACAGCTGCTATTGAGGGTACTGATTCACCAAATACTACATGTATTGATTCTTCTATCCTCTTAATTCTTTTGTTGTAGACTTTAAATCCTTTACTAATATTGTTGTATCCCAGAAATAGAGCTTCATCAAACCTTACATCAAATTTGCCAAGGTTGTCTTTACCATTATTCAACACAAAACACCTGAAGTCAAAAGCTTGAAAATAGGCAACATTTGGCTTTCTTCCTTTCCACAGCTCATACGGGGTCTTTTTGAGAATAAGTCTTATAAGAAAATTATTCAGAATGTAACAGGCCATAGACACAGCTTTTGCCTAGTAGCCATGAGATAGACCACTTTCACACAGCATAATCCTTGCTATATCAGCAAGGGTTATGTTCTCTCTCTCAACAACTCCATTATGTTAAGAAGTCCTTAGACATTAGAAATTATGACATCATTATCATTAAAGAAATCTTCAAATTTTATGTTATCAAATTCTCCTCTATGATCACTTCGAATTGAAGTAATGCAGTATCCTTTTTCAATCTGAATTTTTCTGTAAAACTTCTCAAAAACTTTAAAAGCATCATCCCTATTTGCTAGGAAGTATGAGTAATACCATTATCATCAAAGAAATTTTCAAGTTTTTTGTTATCAAATTCTCCTCCATAATCGCTTCGAATTGAAGTAATGCAGTATCCTTTTTCAATCTAAATTTTTCTGCAAAACTTCTCAAAAACTTCAAAAGTATCATCCTTATTTGCAAGGAAATAAATCCATGTAAATCTAAAATAATAATCTATTATAACAAAATCATAATGTTTACCACCAAAACTTTGAGTTCTAGTAGGGCCAAATAAATCCATATGTATAAGCTCAAGTGGTTGGTTAGTAGATACAACATTCTTAGGTGGAAAGCTACATCTAACTTGTTTTCCTTTTAAACATGCTTCACAAACTTGATTATTCTCAAAGTTTAAATTTGATAGAACTCTTACTAATTCATTCTTGGAAATTTTGATAAAATGTTCATGCTAACATGTCCAAATCTTTTATGCCAGATTAACAAGCCCTTTTCTAGAGAAACAAAACATTGAACTTTTTGAGAAGACATGTCTTCCAATTAAACACAATACATATTCTGATTTCTAGGACCAACAAACACAATGTTATCCTTATTATTATCACATAATTGACTTATACTCAGTAGGTTTTGTTTCAAACCATCAACATAGAGAACATTGTCAATAAAAGTAAAGTCTGAGGCACCAATGTTACTAATTCCAGTGATCTTTGCTTTGTTTTTGTCTGCAAAGACAACATTACCTCCATCTTTGCTTTCAATATAATTGAAGTGTGATATTTCACCAGTCATATATCTTGAACAGTCACTGACAACTATCTATTGATTTTCTCTTGTCACTATTATGAAGCATATCTGTAGAATTTATTATCTCAATTTAGGTACCCAAACTTTTTTTTGTCCTTTCATGTTAGTAGTCTGACGTTTTGGTCTCTAAACATATATCTAAGATAATTTCTTCATTCTACGAATGTTACAAGAGTGACTAATATGTCCATGTTTGCCACAGTAGAAGCATAAAATAGATGAATTAGAGTTACTATCCTTTTTGTCATGTAATAGGTTCCTGCTCTTTTGATTAAGGCTATTGTTGGTTTTAAGAAAAAAGTTCTTGTACAACTTAATATTATTATTTTCATCATATTCTATTCCTGCTTTATTAAAAACATCTTTACTATTACCAAGTAATGCATCAAGACTATTCTTTCCATTAACAAAATTAGCTAGATCCTTTTCTAAAGATATGATTTTCCAACAGATTTTCTTTTTCAAGTTCTAGTTTAGTAACATTTCTTCTAATTGTTTTACTTTTCAAATTCATTCTCAAGCAATGCATTTTCTAACTGAGTCACTTTTTCTTCCAAAAATTCTTTTTCAGATACCTTTTGCTTATAATGAGATATATTTGTACACAACAGGTTCTTATTCACTGATTCTAATAATTTAATTTTATTCTTCAAAGATGCATAATTGTTTTTAGACTTCCCAATCTCTTTGAAATACTACACATTAACTTTTTATACTGAGCATACATTTCACGATATGCATCTCGTAATTCATCAAATTCAATATCAAAGTCATAACAACATACCTCATCTTCTTCTAAATCATCCATAAGACAAACATTGCTTACTTTTTCAGACTCATTTTCATCAAAATTTTCAAAATCTTCATCAGACGAAGCTGCAATCAAGGCTTGCTTTTTGGGTCTTCTATTTTCAGTTTTGTCCTTTTGAAGAAGAAGGGGACATTCTAGTCTAGTGTGTTGAGGCTTCTTACAGTGATAACATATAATTTGAGTATTCTATATTTTACTACTGTTGTCACTACCTTTTGATAGGAACCTATTGTTTCCAGTTTTCTTATTTCCTTCTCTTTTCTATATCACCTTCTTTTTGTAAAAGTGTGCATGTTTTTTTACCATAAAATTGAATTCATCATCTCCATCTATCTACAACTCAGTGTTGCTTTCATCACTGTTGGATGAAGCTGATTCATCAGCAGATTCAAAGCCATTCCTCTTCTGAAGGAGGATCCTTCATCTCGTCTAAGCTCTGTCTTATGGATCATCAAGTTTCCTCTTAGCTAATCAAATGAAATAGTGTCTAGATCCTTTGCAGTTTTTAGAACTGTTACTTTGGGTCTCCATTCCTTTGGTAGTGATTTTAGGATCTTTATTATGAGCTCATCATTGGGATATATCTTTCCCAAGTTCTTCATGTGATGTTTTTTGTTAAATCTTCCAAAGACTTCATCTATAATTTCTCCCTATTTCATGCTAATAGTTTCATATTGATGTACTAAAAGACTTATCCTATGTTTCTTTACCTCATTTGTTCCTTCAAAGGTAACCTGAAGTTTGTCCCACATTTCCTTAATATCTTTTCATATTTTTCTAGAGAGAGTGCCTACTTCAATATCCACAAATTGGAGATAAATTATTATTCTTTCCTTCTAATAGGTAGCTGTTTCCATTAAAATTAGGGGGCTTTGTGATAGATTGTCCTTTCAGATTTCTTAAGTTGTTTGTCATAATCTATCACGTGTTGCAAAAAATAATAAATGTGAAACCTTACTCTGAAATGAAATGATAAAGCAAACACATGCATGATGGGGGTGAATCGTCTGTGACTTGAAAATTTTTGCAACTTATTATTAATTCGTATAAATAATAAGAGCCTGTTAAAATTTAAAATGAAAGGAGCCTGTTAATATTTAAAATGATAGGAGCCTACTAAAATTTTAAACGAATGGGGTCTCTTGCAAATCAAAAATAAATGTAACTAAAATGTGGAAATTTAAAAGTTTAGGAAAGAGAAAGAATGACATAGCTAATTTATACTAGTTTGGCTTATAACGAAGCCTACGTCTAATCCCTAAGTGTCCAACTTGAGAGTTTCACTAATAAATCTCCATGTTGTAATTTAACTAGCCTCTCTAAGCTTACAAGTACATATTTTTCAAGGTTCTTTAAACTTTCACACTAGTAGTATTAATAAGCCTCTACAAGCCCTCAACAAATGAAAGTACGGTTTGCTCAATATGAGTGATATGTGCTTAATTGATGGTTTAATTATTTCATAACACTTATCGATTAATGACATTAAATTACTTAAGATACTTACTTTGACTCATATGTGATTTTAGGCACAATTCAAAAGCAAAGAAGTTAAAATTAGTCGAAAGCATAATATTTAGGTCATTTTTTGAAGATTTACATTCACTTGCTTTCTTAGAGCAAGAAGAAGATTAGAGAAAATAAAGACAAGAGGAAGACAAGAAATGAAAACACAAAGAAAATGAATTAAAGTTTCTTATGGCTATGCATGTCCCATGTAAGAATGTGAGTTCAAATTTAATGAGAAGCATTTGGATTAATTATTTCAGCAGCAGATGAAGAAGCAAAACGACATTACGACAAGAAGGAGCAAAGACCCAAAACGGCAACATCAATAAGGAGAAACGATAGAAGCAAACATTGTACGCAAACAACGTTTGCGTTGTGCGTTAAATGCAGACGTTTGCGTTAAACACAGATAACGTTTGCCTTCAACACATACGTTTATGTTAAATGTAGACAATGTCTATGTTTAATGTAGACGTTATGCAGGGTTTTTAAAAGAGTGGAACGCATAGTAATAAGGGGCGTGAGCAATAAAGGTAGGCTAAAAATTAAATCACAAAATAGGGAGAGGCACGGAGAATAGAGGATGGAGGCACTAGGTTCTTTCTTTATTTTTCACCACCGATGTAGCTATGGAGATTAGGATTGAAGCTTGGAGCATAAAAACAGAGATGGAAGGCTAGCTTCCCGACGTTGGTTTAACAGAAATATCGACGCCAAGTCACGGTTAAACTATTTTTATCATTTTAAGGTTGTAATTTCTTTTTAGGTTGTTGCGTTGTTGGTGTTGATTTGATTGGGTTTTAGGATGAATGATCTTAATACATTAATTTGATTGTTCTATTTTGAACCTATTGCTAAAATATTGAATGTAATTCGTAATCGTTACTTTTGATGTTTGGGAGTAGCATCTAATGATCCCATATCGTTAGGAACAACATAACTTAGGTTAGATAACTCGAATATATGAGGATACTACTTTTATTGATTGTTTTCCACATCGTAATGTGCCAACCAAATTAAATCTAGAGATCGTATCCTAAGTTATTCGGTAGTTAGGTTTAATTAATGATCATATCTTAAGTAAACAAAACCTAAGGGAAAACCGAGATTAGGAGAGCGTTCTATTAGTCTCAGGTTGATAGTCCGAAGAAAGTTGTAAAGACGTTAAGATGATAAAATATGCTTGATTGTGTTTAAGTCGAGATTGAACCTAGAACCAGACCTTACGTATATTCTACAATTTACAATTTAATCATTTTCGATCACTTTTTTTAATTTTTTCAATAGTTTACTTTTATTTTATTTTCTAATTGCAAAAAATCCAAAAAACCCCCCCTTTTATATTTTCCTTGCATCTATTAATTTCGCTATGAAAATTAAACAAACATTTCTTGTGGATTCGATCCTGACTCACCATAACTACAAAGTTTAGTGTGCAGAGTTAGGTAAATTTTGTAGTGCGCTTGACATGCGCTGTCAAATTTTGGCGCCATTTTCGGGAAGTGTGGTAGTTTAATTTCGTATTTGATTTTAGTTTGTGTTTTGTGAATATATTTGTTTATTTTTGTAGTAACTAGATCTCCTCGTAGAGAAATCGAGCAACATGATCCGGAGATCGAGAGAACACTATGGAGGTTAAGAAGAGAAGCGTGAACATCTTCAATAGTAGATCCAAAAATTGGATTTAAAGCAACTATAGCAAATCTGAGAATGTTGAGGGAATTGGCTGCAACAGACTTAACCCAAAGATCCCTATACATTAGATTTCATAATTTTGCTAAACGTGTTGCCTTTGAGTTAAAATCTAGATTAATTCATTTATTACCCAATTTTTATGGCCTTGCAGGTTAGGATGCACACAAGCATCTCAAGGAGTTCGTTGTGGTTTATTTGAGCATGAAGCCTCCCGGGGTGACGGATGAGCAGATCATATTGAGAGCCTTCTCGTTCTCACTCAAAGATGTAGCAAAAGATTGGTTGTTTGATTTACCAACTGGAAGCATAAATACTTGGTTGGTAATGAAGAGACTGTTCTTAGAAAAATATATTCTGGCCTTAAAGACAACAAGTAATCGAAAGGAGATATATGGCATCAAGCAGCATAATGGAGAACCTCTTTATGAGTATTAAGAGCCGTTCAAGAAGTTATATGCCAGTTGTCCACACCATAACATACTAGAGCAACTTCTCATCCAATATTTCTATGAAGGACTGTTACCGATGGAAAGTAGTTTGGTTGATGCAGCAAGCGGTGGGACACTTTGCAAGAAGACTCCCTCGAGGCGAGGATCTTACTTGAGCAGATGGCCGCTAACACATAACAATTTGGCACTCGCAATGATGTTCAGAGAGTAAACGAGGTAAGTACTTCATCTATCGAACATTGTTTGGATGAACTAACATCTTTTTGTAAGACAAATTACAATTGGATAAGCACAAGTGAAAGTATGCAGAATATGCTCGAACACGATCCATCCAACTGATGAGTGCCCAACATTACAAGAGGGAAGTATGGAGAATGTGAATGTTACAGGAGGGAACTTCCTAAACCAATACAACCCGTACTTGTAGACGTATAACCTAGGTTGGAGGGATCACCCCAACTTGAGTTATGGAGGGAACCGATAACAAAATTACTTCCAAAATTGGCTGCAAAGAGCACAAGGATTTCATCCAAGGCAACAAGGAGCACAGGGAGCTTCTTCTTCCAGTTTAGGTACGTCTTTAGAAGAACTTGTTAAGAATTTTGTTGTTTACACTATGCAATTTCAACAAGATATGCAACAAAATTACAACAAAGTATGTAGCAACAATTGCAGCAGAGTTTACAACAAATCTAGTAGGAGACAAAGCAAGCCAACAGAAGATAGAACACCAAATGGGTCAGATGGTAGTGAGGCTCAATCGCCTAGAATCTCAAAGTGGAGGAAAATTGCCATCCTAACCTGAGGTGGACCTGAAGAATGTCAGTGCCATAACCCTAAGGAGCGGAAATGAGATTAAGGGTCCCAAAAGAACTCCACCAAAGATTGCTACCAAGGAAGAGATTGAAAAGGAATTAGAAAAGGAAGAAAATTCGTCATCGAGTACGAAGGTAAATTTAGAAAGTCCCAATATTATTAATACTAATAATTTATCTTTTCCGAGCAGATTGACAAAACCAAACAAGGAGGAGAAGGACATCCAAAAAGTTTAAGTTAATTTACCATTGCTCGAGGCCATTAAGCAAGTACCAAGGTATACTAAATTCCTCAAAGAATTCTGTACACATAAGAGGAAACTGAGTAGTGATGAGAAAGTAATGATAGGTGAGAATGTGTCTACAGTATTTAGAAAGAAAATGCCTCCAAAATGCCGAGATCTATGTACGTTTACCATTCCTTGCAAAATTGGGAATACTGTGATCAATACAGCTATATTGGATTTGAGTGCTTCTATTAATGTGATGCCTCATTTGATTTATGATTCTTTGAATTTGGGTCCATTGAAAGAAACAAGTGTAATCATACAACTGGCTAACCGCACTAATGGTTATCCTGATGGTGTGGTTGAGGATGTTTTAGTGCAGGTGAATAAGTTAGTGTTTCCTACAGATTTCTATGTTGTAGATATAAATGATGACAGCTTATGTAATCCGATACCTATCTTGTTGGGGAGATCGTTTCTTAATACTACTCAAACTAAGATAGATGTTCATGAGGGCACCCTCACAATAGAATTTGATGGGGGAAGTGTTCAATATTTTTGATGCCATGAAACATCCTCCTGATGATCATTGTGTTTTTTCTGTTGATGTGATTAATCTTAGTAGGGAATGTTTAAATTAAGTTGCAGGGATCATTTGGAAATGATTTTAACTAAGGATACAGAAGTAGAAGCCAACACTGATGTTGAGATGGGAGAAGAGCTTATAGAAATGATAGTCGCCTTAGACTCATTGGAAAGCTCTCCAAAATGGTATGATTTGGATTCTATACAACAACCTAAAGCTCACCAGAAGTTGTTACCTTCTGATGTACAGGTACCAGAATTGGAATTGAAGCCACTTCCTACACTTCTGAAGTATGCCTATTTGAGAGATAAGCAGACTCTCCCAGTTATCATTTCGGCATAGTTGACTTCAAATCAAGAGGAGAGGTTGGTTCGAATGCTGAGAGAGCATAAGAAGTCCATCGGGTGAACTATCGTAGATATCTAAGGGATAAGTCTTTCCATATGCATGCACCACATTTTGTTGGAAGAGAATGCAAAATCCATAAGGCAAGCTTAGCGTAGGCTGAATCCTCCAATGATGGAAGTTATGAAGAAGGAGGTGTTGAAGCTTCTCGATGCTGGGGTTATCTACTCGATTTCCGACAGTAAGTGGGTAAGTCCTGTCCAAGTGGTTCCAAAGAAGTTTGCAATCACCGTTGTGACAAACCAGGAAAATAATTTGGTTCCCATCCGAGTGCAAACCGGGTGGCAAGTATGTATTGATTATAGAAAGTTAAATTCTTCTACTCGTAAAGACCACTTTCTCCTTCCTTTTATTGATCAGATGCTTGAGAGATTGGTTGTTTATGACTATTATTGCTTTTTAGATGGCTTTTCAGGTTATCTTCAGATCCCGATCGCACCGGAAGATCAAGAGAAGACCATATTTACATGTTCATTTGGTACATTTGCCTACCGAAGGATGCCATTCGGATTATGTAACTCACCTGCCACTTTCCAAAGGTATATGGTAAGCATTTTTTCCAAATATGTTGGGAAGATTAGCGAGGTATTCATGGATGATTTTAGTGTGTATGGATCTTCTTTTGATGAATGTCTTGTGAATCTTGCCATTATCTTGGAACGATGTATAGAAACTAACCTTGTGTTAAATTGGGAAAAATGTCATTTTCTGGTGGATCAAGGTATAGTTTTAAGTCATGTGATATCTGTTAAGGGTATTAAAGTAGTCAAGTCCAAAATTGATCTTATTTCTTCTTTACCTTAACCCTCTGCTGTGAAGGAAGTGGGTTCTTTTCTTGGGCATGCAAGTTTTTATCTAAGGTTCATTAAGGATTTTTCGAAGATAGCCGCATTACTATGTAAGTTTCTTCAACAAGATGTCCCCTTTGAGTTCAACGAGAAGTGCAAGGAAGCATTCAACAAACTTAAGGAGCTTCTGACATCCCCACCGGTGATTTAACTGCCATATTAGAAACTCCCCTTCGAGATCATAAGTGATGTGAGTGATTATGTAATGAGGGCGGTTCTAGGACAAAGAGTGGGAAAAGCTTTGCATGCTATCTACTATACTTCAAAGAATCTAAACCTAACTCAATTAATTATTCCACTACTGAAAAAGAATTATTATTTGTGGTTTTTTCTTTGGAAAATTTTTGATCGTATTTGCTTGGCTAAAGTGATTGTTTATTCTGTCCATGCAACTTTACGATACTTGGTCACAAAGAAAGAAGCAAAACTAAGGCTAATCACTAAGGCTGATCAGATGGATTTTCCTCCTTCAGGAATTCAACTTGGAGATCAGAGATAAGAAGGGGGCAGAAGACATGGTGGCGGACCATCTCAGTCGTTTGATAAAGGAAGTAGATGATATCCTCTACAAGAAACCTTTCCGAATGAGCAATTATTTTCTACCGATGCGACACCACCATGGTATGTAGACATTGTCAATTTTTTAGTTACTAATGAATTACCTGTTGGTTTATCAAAGGCTCAGAGGGATAACCTACGAAGTGAAGCAAAGTATTATGTATCTGTATCCTTGGAGGCACTACACAGATCAAGTTATTAGGAGGTGTGTACCAAAAAATGAATCATCATCAATTTTAGCCTTCTATCATTCGTACGCTTGCGGAGGACATTTTGGAGTGAAAAGGACAACTCATAAAGTTCTGGAGAGTGGCTTCTATTGGCCAACATTGTTCAAAGATGCATATACCTTCTGTAAATCCTGTGATGCCAACGGTTAGGTATCATGTCCTGTAAGGATCAATTGCCACAAACTCCATTGCTTTTCTATGAAAATTTTGACATTTGGGGCATTGATTTTATGGGACCTTTCCCTTTGTCTTTTGGCTTTACTTATATATTGCTTGCGGTTGATTATGTTTCTAAATGGGTGGAAGCCAAAGCCACTAGGACTAACTATGTAAAGGTTGTTGCAGATTTTGTTAAGGCTAACATTCTTTCTAGGTTCAGGATACCGAAAGCTATCATTAGCGACAGAGGAACCCATTTTTGCAACACGGTGATGGAAGTAATGTTTAGAAAATATCACATCATGCATAAAGTTTCTACTGCTTACTATCCCCAAACCAACGGGCAAGCTGAAGTCTCAAATCAAGAAATCAAGTTAATCTTGAAGAAAACCGTGAAGCCCAATGGGAATGATTGAATGTAAGACTGGAAGACGAACTATAGGCATACATGACGGCTTTCAAAATACCAATTGGGATGGCGCCGTATAGGCTAGTGTTTGGGAAGCCATTTCATCTTCCAGTGAAATTACAACATAAGGCATATTAGGCTATCAGAAAGATGCAACATAAACTTGGATAAAGCGGGAGTACATAGGAAGTTGTAGCTTCAAGAGTTGGAAGAGATGAGGAATAAGTCATATCAAAATGTAGTGATATATAAGGAGAGGAAGAAAACTTTTCATGATAAGATGATTTTGAGGAAAAGCTTCTCGATGGGCCAGAAAGTGTTATTATATCATTCCAAACTCAAACTCTTTCCAGGTAAATTGCGTTCCCATTGGGTTGGTCTGTTTGTTATCACTGATGTCTTTCCTTTTAGTGCAGTAGAGATACGGAGCCTCAAAACTGACAAGACATTCAGAATGAATGGTCATCATTTAAAGCCGCATTAAGAGGGCTTCCAAATGGAGGATTTGGAGGTGTTGATGCTGGAGGATGTGACTGGTGTCAGTTGATGCACGCAACTGGAGGTCGAGCCAATGACGTTAAACAAAGGCGCTGCTTGGGAGGCAACCTAAGGGGAGTTAATTTCTTTCTTTTACATTTTCGAAATTTCTATTTTTGTTAACTACTCCATTTCTTGCAATTGATTTTACATTGAGGACAATGTAAGTTTTAAGTATGAGGCTGGGGTATATTAGTTTATATGCATGTTTTTGAGGTTAATTATAGCTTAGATGACTTGTTAGCCGGTTTTCAAAATCAAACGAACAAAATCAAAAAAATTTCTTGTTTTCTATTGCTTTTAAGATTCTTTAGTCATAATTAGAGTGTGAATTGATTAGTAAAATCTATAGCAAAATTTGGCATGTACTTTTGCTCTTGTGATTGGTTAATGTGCATTATTCTTAGAAGAGCGGTGACTAGTGGTAGACAAAAAAAACCAGTGAGATTTTGAGCCGTATTATACTAACACATCTATATCAGTCTTACTGTTTTGTTTGTTATGTGTGACTTTCATGACATTTACATCCTTACTTTGCGTTGATTTTCTATTCGAGACCACATTTTTATCACATGCATTTTTATGAAAATGATTAGGCATTCTTTGTTGATTACGAGCTACATTAGCTAAATAACCTACCCAACTGAGCTACATTAGCTAAATAACCTACCCAACTATGTGAATTTTCCTTTGCTAACCCCCTTTGAGCTTTATTATCCTTTTCTTTTGTAAAAATCACATTACTTGCACCTAACCAAATGCCTTACCCAAGTCTTAAAGCTAGTAGAGCATTTGTTAATTCTTGATAAATGTGATTGTACAAAAGCCTAAGTGTGGGTGTATGCATACATATAGGTTGGTTATATTTGTTAAAATTCTATATTATGAATCCTATGTTGATGTAGCTTCTATCACTTCAACTTTAAAAAAAAGTAAGAAAAGGAAAAAAGAAAAGAAAAAATGTGAGTTTGAATAAAAGTATCAAGGAGGAAATATAATTGATGTGAAAAGTTGTTAATTAATAGTTTATCCTCCTTAATTTGTATTGATTGGGTGTTTGAATATGTAACATATGAGGCGGATGTTGTTTTAGATGGAGCACTTTTTGTGTTAAGCTAATGTGGCTTGTGGTGTGAGAGCTAAATTGAGTTGTGAAACATAGTTGTTGCATTCTTCATGGCTGACGGTGCCCAGTTTTGAATGAATGTTAACTTGCGCTTTTGATATCTCATTAAATGTTACTTTGCTTCACTAGCTTGATGGCTTTTATGCATTACCTAAAATACATCCCACCTTATCCTTACCACATTACAACCCTAGAAAAGTCCTTTGATTCATAATTATGCATGTGACTTTTTGTGGTGGAGAAATGAAATGATATGTAAAGTTATGGATTGTTATGATCATGAAAAATGTTTGAGTATACCTAAGGAAATATCTTGTTTAAACACTTTTAGTCTAAGTCTACCTTTAGATTACTCAGTTTCTAAGGGTGGTGAATATTGATTGGTCATGAGTAGAAGCTTTGAATGTTGAGTTTGAGTATAGGTTTTCAAAGACATTCTTCTTTACTTATGATTATCTATTCTTAAGAAATATGGAAAATAAGTACAAGTTTTGGTTTCTGATTTTGATTTTGACGATTTTCCTGAGGACAATCAAAAGCTAAGTGTGGGGGAAATTGATATGTGCATAATTGATTGTTTAATTATTTCATAACACTTAGCGATTAATGACATTAAATTGCTTAAGATAATCACTTTGATTCATATGTGATTTTAGGCACAATTCAGAAGCAAAGGTTAAAGTGAGTCGAAAATACAATATTTAGGTCATTTTTTGAAGATTTACGTTCACTTGTTTTATTAGAGCAAGAAGAGAATTGGAGCAAATAATGACAAGAAGAAGACAAGAAATGAAAACACAAAGAAAATGAATAAAAGTTGCTTATGACTATGCATATCCCATGCAAGAATGTGAGTTCAAATTTAATGGGAAGCATTTGGATTAATTATTTCAGCAACATATGAAGAAGAAAAACGGCATCACAGCAAGGAGGAGCAAGGACCCAAAATGACAGCAACAATAAGGATAAATGACAACAAAAAACATTGTACGCAAACAACGTCTACGTTAAATGCAGACATTTGTGTTAAACACAGACGTTATGCAAGGTTTTTAAAATAGTGGAACGCATATTAACTAGGGGCGTGAACAGTAGAGGTGGACCAAAAATTAAATCACAAAATAGGAAGAGGCGTGAAGAACAGAGGGTGGAGGCGTTAGGTTCTTTCTTCATTTTTCATCACTGACGCAGCTGTGGAGATGAGGATTGACGCTTAGAGCATAAAAATAGAGATGAAAGGCTAGCTTCTCGACTCCAACTCAACGGGAATATCAATGCTAAGTCACATTTAAGCTATTTTTATCATTTTAAGGTTGTAATTTCTTTTCGAATTGTTGTGTTATTGGTGTTGATTTGATCGGGTTTTGGGATGAATGATCTTAATACATTATTTTGATTATTATATTTCGAGCCTATTGCTAAAACATTGAATGTAATATGTAATCATTACTTTTGATGTTTGTGAGTAGCATCTAATGATCCCGTACCATTAGGAACAACATAACATAGGTTAAATAACTCGAATGTGTGAGGTTACTACTTTTATTAATCGTTTTTCACTTCGTAATATGGCTGCCAAATTAAATCTAGAGATCGTATCGTAAGTTATTCGATAGTTAAGTTTAATTAATGATCATATCTTGATTAAACAAAACCAAATCGAGATTAGGAGAGCGTTCTATTAGTCTCAGATTGATAGTCCAAAGAGAGTTATAAAGACGTTAAGATGATGAAATATGTTTGATCGTGTTTAGCCTGAGATTGAACCTAGAGCAGGACCTTACATATATTCAACAGTTTAATCATTTTCGATCACTTGTTTTAATTTGTTTTCAATATTTTACTTTTATTTTATTTTCTAAATTGCAAAAAATCCAAAAATTCCCTTTTTATATTTTCCTTGCATCAATTAATTTCGTTACAGAAATTAACCGAACATTCCTTGTGGATTCAATCCCGATTCACCATAACTACAAATTTTAGTGTGCAAAGTCAAGTAAATTTTATAGTGTACTCGACATGCACTGTCAATGAGCTTCAATGAATATTGATCTCTCTCTAGATAGAGTGTTTTCATTTCCAGAAGCTCATAAGGTATATGTGTAACTTTTTGAGAATAAGTATTGATGCTACTGATGTATTTATGAAAATTTGATATATTATCGACTAATTGACTGTGGTTCAGCCTGATCTTGCTGAGGTTGAACGTCGCTATTTGGATCCGTGATCTATGCGACTCAGGCTATGGAATACCTGCAAAACAAATAACGGCGGGCCGGGAGTTGATTCCCGGGAGGCCCCTCTGACGCTCAAGTCAGTTTCTTTGTGTAGGTTTTTGGCTACTGAAGGTAGAGAAAAGTAGGGTTGTAAT
>JAOSBL010000007.1:383799-394436 GCA_027568915.1 Erythroxylum roraimae
AGTTATACACTTTACAAGTCGAGTTATCAACAAGCAAAGGTGAAATTTGATGATACAGGTCGAGACAACTCGAGTTATATATGGGAGATAAGTATTGTCGTGGATGATACAACAAGTTAGTGGTTTAATTAAACAAAGATGGAGAGAATTAAAATAGTGGACACCATTGGAAGTAAATATTGGAACATGTGGACAGCCCTCATCAACGTGTAGTATGTTCAAAGATGATGGAGGAGCTGCTCTGCCTTCACTCCACAGAAGTTTTAGCTCTCCTTTAGACCAGAATTTTTGAAGAATAATTGCAGCTACCCCCTTCACATATAGGTCTTCCAAGTTACTGCCTTTAGGAAATAATTCAACTTCGTGTCTAAGCTAGAAACCATGGACACTTCATCAACGCCAGCTGTGTGCAAAAAAAGAATGGACAACACACTACCATCTGATTTTAGGTATGTTAAACCACTCTTGTACATTCTCTTTAGCTGGTCACATGAATACTTAAGCTGGAAACATGAATTTCCTTATGAATTGTGTGAATGTTTGAGCATGATTTGAAGAAAGTGGCAAGTTTTTCTAACTATGTTTAGTGAAATTCTATATTAGGATTCTCGGTTTCCTTGAACAATCCCAGTGTTTCGGCCATAACTTAGTCTACAGAGCTCCAAATTGGGTGATTCCAACTGTAAATAAAACCTAAGACATTGTACTAAAAATATCAATGAGATAACTAGAGCTAATTCTAGCTGAATGATATTTAAAATTGAGATTGATTATGGTAACCTGATATTGTCTCTGTGTTGAAGCAGCTTGTGATATTTAGTACATATTTCATAATTTATAAGGTGAAATGACTTGATTTTTGATGATATGGAAACTAAAGACATAGGGGAACAAATGTCTAGCAGACTTCAGAACCTAATTTGAACGTTGATATGTGAAAATTAAGGAACAAGTGGAGGCATGGTTAAACGAAGAGAGAAACAACATGGTGAATGGAGGGGAAAACAGCATATATATCCATATCTTATGTATGTTATTCAATGGGTTCGTTAATCGTTAAGAACAATATAACTTAGGTTAGATAACCCGAACGTGTGAGGTTACTGCCTATATTGATCATTTTCTAATTTGTAATGCGGTTTCCAAATTGAATCTAGAGATCGTATCCTAGGTTATTCGGTAGTTAGGTTTAATTATCGATCGTATCTTGATTAAACACAACCTAAGGAAAAATGGGGATTAGTAAAACCTTCTATTAGTCTCAGATCAATAGTCCGAAGAGAGTTGTACAGACATTAGGATGATGGAATATGCTTGATCATGTTTAGGCTAAGATTGACCCTAGAATTGGACCTTACTTATTTTCGACCCTTTTCTCATTTTCGACCCTTTTCTCATTTTCGATTGCTTGTTTTAATTTGTTTTTAATAGTTTAATTTTACTTTAATTTCTAAATTGCTTAAAATCCAAAAACCCCTTTATATTTTCCTTGCATCAATTAATTTCATTACGGAAATTAACCGAACATTCCTTGTGGATTCGATCCCGACTCACCATAACTACAAATTTTAGTATGCAGAGTCAGGTAAATTTTGTAATACACTCGACACGCGCTGTCAGAGGTTAGACAAAATCTACCCAAGAATGAAGTAATTTCAATAGCCATGAGGGCCTTTGAGGACCCTATCAAGCTTCTTTTGGTATTAAGGCTGTAACTTTCTTGTTATTACACCAAGTAAACAAATTCCCAGTGAGACTTTAATTACTTAAAGATGAGGCATAAGTACAATTTTCTAAATCTTTCATGCTCTAATTTCACCTTTTTCTACCATCATTTCACTTGGTAGGAAGCAAACATTATACATATAAAAAAAAAGTTAGAAACTTTGCTTATGAGTTTTGAGGATCTTACCAGAAAATCCTTTTTTCTCTTGCCTTTCTTAGACTTTTCCTTTTTCTTCTATTTTTATAATCTTAGTTTGAGATTTCACTCCAGTGGTTATGAGTTCTATATATTTAGTAATTCCCTTCGAGAGGGATTGATGAATTATGATACTTCATCAAACTTCATATGCTATATTGTGGGGGCACTCTGTTGCTTCTTCAACTTCCTTTGAATGATGTGAATCTCAAAACTACTTGAAGGAAAGTTGAATGAACACCTTGTTCATGGATCTTAGTTGATAAAGCATCACGGGATCATTGGAATATATCAACATGATTCACAAAAACTAGCGTCAACTATAAAGATTATTTAGGAATCTGCATAAAAAAATTTAACCAACTTTTCATATACATGTCACTTGTAACTATACTTTCAGTTATAATTTTACATGTAGTCACTTAAGTGATAAAAACTAAAATAACATTAATAACATTGAAGTAGAATCAACTAAAGTAGGAGACATAAGTAAATAGAAGGTGGAGATTATATACCAACCGCAATGCATTATGAATCAAATGGATTCATGAATACTTTTTAAAGAATACCAATTTTTGGCAAGCTGACTATTCTAAAGAGGGTTCTTTTATTCTAAAACAAATGATGAAACTGAGGCACATTATTTATCCTTGTATAAAACACAAAATTGGCAATAGGGATAAGACTTGGTTAAGGTTTGACAACTGATTAAATATCAGCCCTCTTATATAACATCTGGATTTTCTAACATTAAGAAATAGAATGCCATTAAATCTTAAGGTCTCTTGATTGTGAATTGTGAATGGTAAGGAAATTTCAGAGGCTTTCACTATCTTGTGGCTCACTTTCCTCTACTCCAACATACTGAAAATGAGGACGCTATCTCCTGGGATCTTAACTCGAGTGGTAAATTTACTAACCACTTATGTTATAGACTATTTTTTTCTACTTTTGTTGTAGTTCTTTGGTACAATCTCCATTGAAAACACACTATTTTTCCTAAAGCGTCTTTAATTGCACGGCTTGCTATTAACAATAGGCTCCAAACTAAAAGTAAGTGGAGAGGAAAGGTGGATAAGACATGTGTACTATGCAACAGGGCAGTCGATGATAGAGATCACTTATTTTTTCTCTATAGCTACTATAAGGCTATCTAGAGTCGAATCTTGCATTTGTTGTCAGCTCATCATTGCAGCTACAATTACGATCAAGTTCTGAGTTGGATGATTAGTGACACAAAGAAAGGGCAACCCAATGCTACTCTTCTCAAAGCAGAATTTACTATTATGGTCTACAGCATTTGTGAAGAAAGAAACCATAAACGATTCTCGAATCACAACGAAGACAAATACATGATTACTGATAGAACTATAAACATGATTAGAGCACATATTGAACTATAAACATGATTAGAGCACATATTTATGCCAAAACTGCTCAGCACTCTTTTACCATTGATATGAAGACCGGATGGTAGCTTTAATTTTTTCTTGGTTTCTCATAGTTAGTCCTCTTATTATATTTTTCTCAACCTTTTTGCTTCTTTTGTAAGTAGGCTTTAAGCCTTGAATTCATTACAATGTTGTAATTAGTGCTAATATCGTAATAGGCCATTTATTTTTTTAAAAAAAAGTATTGGGAAAATTTGTCAAGCATACATCGTTGCTTCTATTTATTATTTTAGTAACATGAGTATTGGTAATTTTTTTGCACCAATCATCTTATAACTAGTTCAATGAACTAGTGAGAAATACACAACTCCATATCATCGCGCCTGATCGAATAATAATAAGCCTTTAATTCAGATGTTATACAATCTTGGCGCAAATTGAAGCAACGAGCAAGACATGTTCTATGAAGAGATCTCCACAAGCCCAATTTTTTTTTTTTAAACTATACACAAGGAATCCCATATAGAACAGTGACTATGCTGAAATTGTAAATATTTTAGATCTGTCATCGACCTTGTAAGCACACTAGAGGAGACGTGGAAACAGTGCCAATTGCCAAGGATAAGATTTCACCTCAGCTTTTACCCATTACAAACTCTATATATTCTTCGAACCCAAAAAAGGGAAGGAAGAGGCAGAAATAACACACAAAACTATATCCCAATGCCAAAAGTCGCACAAATGGAAGTAACATATTGCAAGAGCGTAAAATATAGCCTCGACACAAGAAATATCAACTACCAGTCTCTATTGAGTACATTCTTTTGGTTGTCTTTTATTAAAACAAAGTTCATCAATAGCTTTGTGGGAAAGAGCAAATTTTTTATCCTCTTAGTTAGCCTCAATTCATTAATACCAAATCATCCAAAAGAAGAAAGGAACTGGTGCTCATAGTTGCACTTTTGTTTTAACTGGGAAATGTCATGCCAAAATTCTATATCCAACCTTAACCAATTTAGTACCCTTTATGCCAATTGAAGATTCACTTTAATTGCCAAAACCCGATTGTAAATGAAAGTGGATGCGCATAGTCATCACCCAATGGCATTCATGAGAAAACCAGGTACCACCTAGATGAACATTAGGTACTATAGGGTACCAAAATGGGATGTTTTATGAGGTGAATGCAAATTGAAATTCTTATGTTTCAACACACAAAGCATCTGCATTAACGTGTGTTACAATTAACCCATAGGAAGTTCCAAATTATCCTGACCATTCTAATACACAACAACTACTGAATCTGAAACTGCTATATCAACAGACAACAGTAGCATCTTTCTAAAGTGGCGTGGTTAAGCTCATACCTAAGTACCCATTAAACATAATCCTCAGGTGTCAGGCACAGTAGTTTGGGACAGACATCCTCAACAAGATGAAAGGAAGGGAAAGTTTGACAGGAAATGCTTAAAATGAAGCAACAGAACCACATTCAAAGTTATCGTACGCTGTTTTAGCTAGAGACTTGAGATACAAATTATGGGTCAAGGATATTACAAATCGAAGCCTTTTAAGTATTCAGGGTCACGCTTAGCCCTTTCCTGAAACTTGTTGAACCATCGATCTAATATATCCATGGGAACAACCAACTTGCTCCCATCAACCCCACAAAACGACTGCATATAATTAAACAAATTCTGACCTACTTTCATGGCAAGTCGTTCGATTCTTTTCTGAGCCGCCACATCCAACAAAGGCAAGGATGTCAAGTCCTCGACGGAGATCCCAATTTTGGCGGAGAGAGGAGCGGCGTCGGGCGCCTGAAGTTGCAATTGGCCTCCGCCGGGCTCGGGCCAGTTGAGGGCGAGAACGGCGGAGGGGCGTGATAGGGTGACAGCGCCGCAGTACTGGAAGGGGGAGCCTGGGGATTGAATGTAAACGGCAAGGGCTTTGTCGGGTGGGAGAGTGAAGTTGTTCAAGAGAAATATGCAGAGCTCGCGGATTTGATCGTAGGCCTCACCTGCAACACAATAAAGTATGAATTTATAATTTAAAACGGTAACCATAACCATAACCAGGAACAAGAGATATGAGATACCAACGAAAGTGTTCATGTCGAGAATCCAATGGAATGTGTCGATTTGGGAAAAAGTGGAAATGTCCAGAGGGAAGCTCCGGTTGGGGAACACTACTCCAAACATACTTAGCTTATTTGCTTCTGCTTTCAAACTAGCAGTCTGATTTTTTGGTTGACGGTGCTTCTGTTAGCTACATAGCATCTAATAAAAAACGGAAATTGCATTAGTGTTCCAGTAGCATCTAGAAGTGTTGAGACTTTCTTCAGTGCCAGTTTCCCACTGCAATTTAGGAGGCTAATTAAAATTAATATGAATTACAAACACCTCTAATTCGGTTCCTACTACTGCTCTAATTATAATGCGAATACAAAGCAAAATTCTCTCTCAACGTTACATATGACAAAAATGAAATGTATTTCAAAGTGAATACACACAAAACTTATCATAATTATTTTCCAACTTGCTTCGCTATTAGGTAACCCCTTCCATTTAACAAAATACTAAACATATCTCCTCAGTTCAAACATCATGGTAATTGCAGTAGAGGCTCTTTTTGATTTATCCCTATGGGGTTTGTCCATATCCCCATTGTAAGGTTTAAAAAGGCTCATATGAAACACAAGTTACATCTTTAAGTGAGAGGGTAACATCAAACAAGAAGCAAGTTTACCAATCCATTTCTCTATGAGAAAGGTTCCTCGAAGCTCCTTACAAGTCCTTTATACACCTTGGAAAATTTTTGAATTTGGTGAGGAAGAAACTTCACTAATACTAAGTAACCTTCATTAAACTTTAAGTTCCTGTAATTTGCATCAGCCCACTTCTTCATCGTCTTCGTTGCCTTTGCTAAGTATGCTTATATCATACCAGTCTTCTCATGCCAGCCTTTAGCGAACTTAAATATAGGAGGAATTGGGCCTTTATATACAATAACAAAGGGGTGTAGGGTCATTAATTGCTAACTTTTCACAATCTCAAAGAAGTTGGCTCCCATTGGTTAATTCTTTTGCAAGTTGTAAGAAAATTGGGCAATATCAAGCAACTTTGCCCAGTTGTTTTCATTGACATTCACATAGTGCCTCAAGTATAACTCTAATAGTGCATTCCCTCTCTTAATTCTCCCATCCATTTAGGGGTGAAAGCTAGTGGAAAAGTTAAGTTTGAACCTTATTAGCTTAAATAGCTCCACCCATAATCTTCCCTTAAATTAAGTATCTCTATCGCTCACAATTATCTTAGGTGCCCCAATACTTTGCTACATGTTTGAAGAATAATCATAAGGCATCCTTGGCTATATATTTCATTGATACGGGGATGAACACTCCATAATTGTTCAACTAGTCTACTATTACTATAATGTTGTCATATCCTTTGAATTTTGATAGGCATGTAATAAAATCCATGTAGATACTCTCTCATGGCTTCTTTGGAATAGGTAATGGTTTTAACAACCTCATTGGTTGGCTTTGATTCAATTTATCCTATTGTTACACGAGACATATCTTCACATAGAGCTAAATGTCATCGCACTTCTATGGCTAATAATATGTGTGCTCCACAAGTACCAATGTATGATGCACTATAGGATGTCCTGCCCATTTAAAGTCATTAAACTCCTTGATGATTTCTTTCCACAAACCCTTTACCACTAAAACACGTAATCATGGTCACCTTTTATGATAAGCATTCCATTATAAAGCCAAAATTGTTATATCACCTTGTGGCTAGCTAACTCTAACAAACTATTGACTTGCAGGTCTTGTTTAAGTCCTTCCTTTATCTGGTCTACTAAAGGAAAACTTGGATTTATGATGGCAACAAGCTCCTTTTTTCTATTAAAGGCATCAGCAACCAAGTTGGCCTTGTTGGGTTTGTATTCCATCACGAAATCAAACTCTACTAGGAACACTTCCATCTAATATGTTTTGACATTAGTTTCTTTTACGTTAGGAAGTAGCTAGTGGTGATATCATCCATTTTCACCATAAACTTTAACCCTATAAAATAATGCACCACCACTGTAACAAACCACTCTCACAGAGCATATACTTGACATACTAGATTATATCTAAGCACATACCCTAAGAGAATGACACGTTAGAGCAATCATATTAACTTATTTATGGCATCACACGTATCACAAGATCTTCAAAAGATCAAGCATTCTTATTTCATTCACAAACATAACATTCATTGTGTCATTACAATTTATAACTCATGTATAAACATTACATTTCATAATCCATATATTTACATTTCGAAAACATCTAAAAGTTTATTGCTCTATATACAAAATATCCAACATGAGATGAGATGTTAAACGAAAATATCCTAGCTAGACTCTTCAGAGTTAGCTGACCAAACCTTTGAGCCATTCTTGTTTCCCAAATTGATAGTACTAGACTTTTACTAGTTTGCCTTAAAAGCTAGGTCTCTCTTGCACCTGAAAATCAACATTGTAATTTTGATGAGTTTGTGAACCCAATGAGTGAACCATCAACGATGTGCTTACTCAAGTCAAAACATAAATATCACAAGTAAATAACCAAATTCAACGAGTACATCATATCATTCCATTGTATATACCATACCACCTTTCATCACATTTCAATAAATACAACATGTACACAAATATTGCATACTGCATATTAAAACAATTCAACAATTCATTGAAATCTTTCACATGATACATGTAAAGTTATATATGTAAATGCACATGTGACTCTACTTTCATTTTTACTTTGTTGTGACTAAGCGTCTATTTATTGTCTCGTATTTATTGTGGATATCGGGCTCATTTTATATACTGTCCTGTATTTATTGTGGATACCCAGCTCATTAATAACTAAGTCTGTGGCTCTTTGTGTACATTCCTGAGCATAAAGCTCTTTTTCACGTTGTCACTCCGGTCACAACTCCTTTACCTGATTATGCATATTAATGTGATGAAATGCATCAATCCACACATTATGTTATCAATACCTTTTATTCAATATGCTCAGACATTTATTATATTCTTCAGATCTGAATCCGGCATTCAACATTTAATTGAGAACACATTTCCCCATTCACATACAATTAGTAAACACTTCCAATACATTCCCGAATATCAAACTCCTTGGACCAACAATGTTCGGAAATATCACAATTATGTATATAACGATTCAGTAACTAAAATTTAAACAAAAACAAATCAATCATAGTGAGAAACATTTAGGTTAACTCACAGTACACTCCAGATAAGCTATTGCCTTGAAGATCCGGTAATGTCTGGATGCTAACGATCTATTTATGCTTCTTTAATCATGCAATACATATATATAGTTCACACATTAATAAGTTGATCAATCATATGATTACTTAATCATCCACTTGTTTATATGTCATGATCAATTCATGCTCAATTGACTTTCCCAGGTATCTATCCTTATTTACAAGTCTTGATCATTATACATCATATCTTGTACATAACTTATTGGCAATTAGATTTATACCTTAAGTAAATTTGATTATTCTAGATTCATTAATCATTCATTTGCCAATCCTTTTCTGGCTTTATATTTTGACACACTTCCCCAATTCTCATTCATTCATATCTAATTCACATTTCTCACATCCTTTGGATTACATTTGCATTCCTAAGAACACCTTCATTCCTTTAATAACTCATAAATTCTAGATCTGAGTACATTGATATCAAGACAATCCATTTCTTAAATTATCACATCAATTAACAACTTAGACTTATCAAACCCTTAACCAATTGATCAAGCAACCATCTAGGTTCATTTCAAGTACTAATCAAGTCCAAATACACTAAGGTAAAATAACTTATCCTTAGTTGGTTCAACAATCACACAAAACATAATTTTTTTCACTTCAAAAGCATTGCCCACGATCATGGGGTACCTTTCCACGATCGTGGAAAGACAAAACAAAATTTTTCTCTTGTCAAAGCATTGCCCACGATCGTGGGAAGGAGTAATACAGCTCCCACGATCGTGGGATGGGTGAACAGAAAGTTCACCTTCCATTTCCTTCAATTTTTTTCCAGATTCTAACACCATCATAATAGTCCATTGATTATACCTCAGTTATACCTTAATTATACTTCATTTTCCTCATCAACTTCATCTCCAATTCCAATTCAAAATCATTCAATTAGCAGTTCATAAACTAGTCTTTCATGCATTAAAAATCAAAAATCAAAACAGAAACTGTCATTCATTATCATATATGTAGTCCTAGTTCTTTCCCATTTCAATAACACTACACTAACAACTTTCTTTAGCATAAATTTACCTTCATTATACTTTAAATCCCAACCTAAAATCACCCATTGAACAACTTCTAGCCTACGGTTTCATACATCAAAACAAATCCAATTCATCCATCAAATTCCAGCGCCACTCATCATCAACCTTACATGAATCCTATCTCAATTTAATCATCATGAATGTTATGCCAGCATACGTCATAACAAATCAATAAATCACTTACTTGTTCAACTCAAAGCCTCGTCAATGATCAAGCTAACCTAGCCTTCCAAGAATACAAACATAACTCCAAGAACAAGGTGAAAACAGAAAGGGATTTCAGCAACAAGATGAAGACAACAAAATTTTAGAGTGACAAAGTGCAAATTTTATCAAAATCTCAAGGTTGTAAGGGTGGTGTATGGGTGTCGATGATGAGAGAAGGAAGAAGAAGATATCATGTAGTAAGAATAAAAGAAAGGTGGTCTTTCATGTGTGTGTGTCATTTGTGTATAGGTGTATGGTGAATGTTGAGACACTTATCATAACCCTTGTCAATTAAAGACCTAAGCCTTATGTCTTATTCTTAAACTACCAAATGTCACTCCATAACTAGCCCATTTGTCTTATAGTTTCCTAAGTCACTTGCCACCCAATTACCTAAGTCATTTGTCACTCAATTATCTAAGCCATTTGTTACTCATTCTCCATTGCCATGTGTCATTATTTCATAGGCCTAGTCAACCTAAATTTTCATGTATCAATGTTGGACCCCGAACTTTTCTTGAAATTTTGAAGTGTCAAGTGACATGAAATGAGGAAATTAGAATGAATAAAAAAAATTTAAGAATGTGAATTGTTAGATGAGATTAAGATAGGCAAAAAATGCTTTTGTTATTGAAATTTATGTTAACGTATGGCCTAAAATGGCGTTTGAAGTTTAAATGAAATTGTTAGTGAATAAATTGCTTTAATGGAGTTAAAAATCAAG
>JAOSBL010000007.1:399900-411104 GCA_027568915.1 Erythroxylum roraimae
ACTATGCACAACTTCCATCGGGAATTTAAACATCTTAGAGACTGAATTAGATTCCAAGTTCTTCATACCATTTGTAGTTCCATGTCTCTGGTTTATCACAAATCAAAAATCATCTCATTTGGACCTCTACTGATCCAGAAAACATCAAAATACTGAAGTATGTTCAATGAGATAACACCAGTTCATATTATTGAAGAACACACTCACTGTACCCGTCTCACTGTTTTCACTCAATCTTTCTCCATACAATTCATATGGCTATGATTCTTGGTAGAGAGATAGAGCAATGTCTTACGAAACCAATGGTTCAAGAATCAAGTTGTTTGGAGGTCTAGAGAAGAAGTTATGGCCAAAAGAAGCAACCATGCTTATGACCTCCAACAAATTGAACCTATTTTGGCGCGATCTCCATAACTTTCACAAACAATGTCGGATTGATCTCGTTTTTAGACCATTGGAAAGAAGAATTCTAGATCTACAACTTTTATGAAAACCTCAAAGGCCAATTCTAT
The DNA here is from genome assembly GCA_027568915.1 of Erythroxylum roraimae. Lineage (NCBI taxonomy): Eukaryota > Viridiplantae > Streptophyta > Magnoliopsida > Malpighiales > Erythroxylaceae > Erythroxylum > Erythroxylum roraimae. Next base: position 400,413 of record JAOSBL010000007.1, read on the forward strand.
CGTCTGACTTCTATATAGTCTCACTTTTGCAAACTCTCACTTTCTATAGTCTCACTTCTATCGTCTCACTTTCTATCATCTCACTTCTATCGTCTCACTTTCTATAGTCTCACTTCCATCGTCTCACTTTCTATCTACTCACTTCCATCATCTCACTTTCTATCGTCTTACTTCCATCGTCTCACTTTCTATCGTCTCACTTTCATTGTCTCACTTTCTATTGTCTCACTTTCATCTTCTCACTTTCTATCGTCTCACTTTCTTCCCAGAATATCTCCACTTCTAAAGACCATAACTTTTGACTCCGATGTCCAAAATTTTCATACTATATATCGTTGGAAAGATAAAAGAAATATCTACAACTTTACAGAAGGAAATTTTGCTAAAATCCATTTATATCAATTCCAAATTTGCCCTTAAATTTCGAAGACGAATCTTCCATTCATACACCAACATACTACACCAAATTCTTAACTTCATGACAAATTTTGATATTCTTAAAGACAGAATTGAAATTTGATGTCTTCATACAAAATGTATCCATATATGTCTAGTTAATCCAAATTAAGAATCATCTTGTTTAAATAACTAGAGAAGATGTTATGGCTAACAGACCGAAGCACACTCAGGGATCATTTTCCAAATCTCTACCAATTTGGTTTCTAACTCTTTCTTTCTCACAACTCATACCAAGATCACTCTTTCTACTCCTTCCTCTCCTCAATTTCAATAAAATCATATTTAAAATCAATTATACCCGGAAGTTGGCAATGAATGCATGTACCACTTTTTATACGAAAACATTCAGTATTTAGGTGCATATATGCTAACATGATGTATGAGCAAGAAAATGCATTGTCTTAATTTCTCTTTGAGCTCCCATGTACTAAACTTTTGGGTCCTAACCCTTAATATGGGGACGGGATGTTACAATTACAGTTCTATATACAGCAAACTATAAATTCCAAAGAATAAATACATGGAATGAGTTGAAGAAAATAAGAAATTTAATGAGTCACCTTAGACAGTCATCGGAGATTATAATTGCACTCTCATATTAGAAGAATCAAGGGGAGGGAGAAGACAGAACCAAGTAGACTAATGAGAACTTCAGGAAATGGTGGAGAGGACAGGATTGGATGATTTGAAATGGTTTGGTAACTTTTATACCTAGAACAATAAGTAATCGAGAGAATGATTTTTGTCAAGGAAACTGGACAGATGTAAGGTTAATGATAAGTGGATAGAGAAATACCCAGCAAAAAGTGTTATGTTTGATGATCCATCTATATCAGGTCAGAGTCCAATAGTAGTGGTATTATTAATAGATGACAAGAAGAGGAAGGTCCTATTCAAGATATTCAATAACTTGATGGACAATCCACAATTCAAAATCCTACTCAGAGTGGAGATGTAGAGGGCAATTCCAAGCTCAAAGGGTTACCAACTTAGCATGAAGCTGAAAGCCTTGAAAACTAGCTTGAAATTGCTCAGCAAAAAAATAGTTCAAACAGAGTTAAAAACTAAAGCCACTTCTTTAGAGGAGCTAAAGAAATGTCAAGGGAGATTATTGGACAGACCAGAAGATCTACAAGTGAGAAAAGAGGATTTTGCATTGGTGGAAAAGTATAAACAACTGTTGATCAGTATCAATATGCCAATAAGGTAGAAATATAGAATGATCTTAATGAAGGAAGGTGAGACATGTTCTAAGTATTTTATGAGTTCAATCTCATCTAGGAGAAATAAGAATTTTATCAGAATGATGGAAGATGAAGCAGGGTGGATCCATGAGGACCTAGAAAGTAAGAAAGGGATTGCCTTAAAGTACTTTATTAGGTAGCATGGGATTAGAATGACAACAAGGGCCATACCTGAGTAGATTTTATCATGTCTTAAAAAGCTTGATGAAGCAGACAAGGTGGAGTTGTTTAGGAAAATAACAAGGGAAAAAATAAAAAATGTTATTTTCTCAATGAACCCTGATAAAGCCCTAAGACTGGATGGATAAAATGAGAGATTTTTTTCAAAAACATTGGGATATTGTAGGGGAAGAAGTGATTGAAGCAGCGAGAGAGTTCTTTAGGAGAGGAACAATTCTCAAGGATTGGAATAAAACATTTATCTAACTTGTTCCTAAACAAAGAAATGCTAGGAAGCTAGAACAATTCAGGCTAATAGTCTGTTGTAACTTCCTGTACAAAAATTATCACATATATAACAGCTAATAGACTAAGAGCAAGCCTGGGAAAGTTAATCAGCTCAGAACAGAATGCATTCATCAAAGGGCAATTAGTAGGAGCCAGTATCCTACCTTGTCAGGAATTGTTAGATGGGTATAATGCTAAGAGGAGAATAAGGAACTACACTATAAAGATGGATCTTGCAAAGTCCTATGACTTAATTAACTGGAGCTTCCTATTTAATACAATATAAGTAATAGTTTATCCTCCAATGTTCAGAAAATGGGTAGAGGAATGTGTAACCACTGCTTCTATGGCAATCCTAGTGGATGGTGAATCGACAAACCTAATCAAAGTAAGGAGGGGCTTAAGGCAAGGTGATCTATTTTCCCCTCATTGCTTTGTAATTTTCATGGAGGTTTTGTCAACTCTCCTCACGAGCAATATATAGAGGCACCCAAAATTCCAGTTCCATAGTAGATGTAAAGGTATGAAGATCACATATCTAGCTTTTGCAGATGAGTTGCTATTATTTTGCAGAGCTGAGAAAAACTCAATAGATCTAATATTGCAAGTGATGAAGGAGTTCTAAGAGATCTCAAGCCTACAATGCAATCCACTGAAGAGTTGTTTTGACTTGTCTTGTAACTCAAGTAGTGAGGTAACCTCTACAACTATCTAGATGGGACTAAAACAAAGGAACCTACCCTTTAAATACTTGAGGGCACCAATATCTCAAAGAAGAATCAGTGCAGTTGATTGCAAACCTTTGTTGGACTCAATCCATAAAAGAATCAACCAATGGAGCAATAGGTTCCTTAGTTATAGTAGCAGAATACAACTTATTTAGACAATACTAAGCAACCTTACTAATTATTAGATTAACCATTTATCTGTCCCTAAAAAGTATCCTCAAGGAAATATATATGAGACTTATAAATTTCTTGTAGAATGGCTTAAACCAAGGTAGAAGAAAAGCTAAGACTAATTGGAGCAAAATCTGTAGCTCTAAGCCACATGGGGTCTGGGTATCCATTTTGCAAGGATGATTGACAAGGTGAGCAGAGGAAGAAACTTATGATGGATGTGCTACAAAAGGGAGGATTTATAAGTGAAATGGATACATAATGTCTTTATAAAGAATAAGAGTATTTGGATCTTAAAGACAAGGGAGGAAATGTCAAGAACTCTAAAGGAAATCCTAGAGACAAGGTAATGGGTGCAACAACAAGTATTCCAACGGATTAGGAATGGCGAAAACACATTTTTTGGTATGATAATTGGCATTGTAAAGGTCTCCTCTATTAGGTGGAAGAGGTATAGCCCTTGAAATTAGTGGTGAATCCAGAAACTAAAGTAAGTGTATTAATTAGAAACAATCAATGGATATGGCCACTCCATAATAATAAAAGTGCCGACCTTATCATGGAAGAGTTGCCTTGATGCCAAGAGGGAGAACACGATGAAATTCAGTGGCTAATAGATAAATCAAGGAAGTTTAAAACAAAAGCATGCAAAACACTTTTCTAGATTACATAGACATAAGTTCGGAGTAGTCAGAGTTAGATTGGGACAGTGACATCCATCAAACTCATTTATTTATCTTATGGATGGGAATCACTGGGGGGTTGCTTATGAGGGATAGGATCAAGCTCTTTATTAACGCATTACATTATGAGTTATCTAATACAGAACTGGAAAATCTAGAACATCTTATGATTAGATGTAGATATAATAGGCAAGTTTGGGGTCGGATGTAGATTATTCTCAACATGTATAAACTAGTAGACTCTTGGAGTGAAACTATTGCTTAGTTATAATGCAACTGATCTCAAAGCAATTAAGTTAAGTTGGGAAGCCTTGGTGTACTACATATGGAAGGAGCGTAATTGTAGAAATTTTAGACAACAAAGTCGTAGTATTGAAATGGTTTTCCTCCATTGTAGATTGGCCATGTTAGCAACAGGTAGACCAGCAGATCTGTCTAGTATGAAGAGAAGATGCGAATTGGAGTAATATGGTTATGTGATCTCATAAGTATGCCTTAGATTTCAAATTGTAGATGATTACTAGGAACCACAACTTTTTGTAATCTAGACCTTTTGGTTTATCCTCAACCTTGTGTACTCTAGAATGTATATATATTTAATCAATGAAATTATTTATTTTTCAAAAAAAAGTATGGTAATATTTAAACCTATTATTTATATTGTTTTATCTATAACTAGTTCTACTATTCTTAAAGAAATACCAAAGAGTGGGTGCTCTCTGCATTACATGAGTGGTGCATATCAACTATGACTTCTTTCTGTTGATGTTTAAAAACAATAAAAGAACATGTATAAGATAAGATAAGATAGAAGAATAAGTAACACTCAAGTTTTATTATATCATTGGATCCATGAACTTGGTTGCCTTATATAGGCAAAATATTAAAAAAAAACTCAATAATTATTAAATAAAGATTTTAGTCAACAAATATAACTTACAAGATAAGATTAAAAACAAACTAAAGACTAATTCAAAAGGAATTTTAACAGCTCTACAATTTTGAATTAATTCCTAACACTTTCTTCATTACACCACTTCAACGTACAGTTTGTCATTTGGCCAATTAAAACCAACAGTATCATAGATTGGAGATTGAAGACAAAATAAAGTTATAATAGTCGAGAGTATTATCAGAGAGTGTCACTCAAATCTTCTTAACACTTGGAGTAAAGGGATAATTGGGATCTTCAAATTTAATTAAGTTATATGGAACTGATTATAAATTAATTTTAAGTATTGAAAACTAAATTATCGTTTTGCTAAACTGCTTCATAATACTAGAATTTTTTATGAAATGAAACATGTATTAGATTTCTTCAACTAAGCTATTACAGACTATACAAAAGATATACAAAATAGAAATAGACCCATTATTGTCTATCTCACTATTTACAAAAGTTACACACATATAAAGGAGGTCTAACTATTGAACTATAAAAGAAGTTAAGACATTCAGCTGTCAGATATGCCAACTAGCTCTTATACTGGGGTTAACAGATGCTCCTCCTTCCTTGCCACTAAAGTAGCTTGAATACAGTTCAAAATTCTATCCTCTAAATGATATTTGTTGTTTGCGTCTTGTGTCTACACTCTACAATTCCTTTCTTTCCATAACATGTAAATGGAGTTAATAAGAGTAGCTTTGAAGAGTATGGCATTTGCCTTACCTGATTGTGTCTGATTAGTAGACGATTACAATGTTCCTTCCCAATCATACACATAAGTATCAACTTCCACCATAAGTTGGACTCTACTACAAATAGCTTTAGAATACTCGCAAGTGAAAAAAATAAGGTTTCTGTCCTCGTTGGCTGCATGAAACAACACACTCTTTATTAGCTGCATTAAACCAACGACATTTTGTTCTTAGTCGATTTTTAATGGCCATCCAGGCTATAAAGGATGCTTTGGGGTTCAAGGTATGCTTCCAAATAAGATTAAACCAAGGGACTGGATTGGTATTATGGTGAAATATGCGATGCCAAGTTGCATTTGTAAAAAGTCCACCAAGTAATGGTGGTCGCAATGCCCATGCATTCCAATTCACGAATTATAAATTGTGTAAAGAAAAAAACAAAACCTTGGTGCTACTAAATGAAGTTATTTGACTCTGAACAGTCAAAACTCCATTACAGAGACCTTGTTAATGAAAAGGTGACTACAGAAACAGTGCACACTCCTCAATATCTATAAGATCTTAGTACCTAGCAATTAACTAGGCTATATTATATAACAGAACACTCGAAATCCGAAATGCGCCATGACTTGATTGTATAAGTTTAGATGGAAGTCCAGCCACACAAAGAGTGCACGAATGTTAATACTGATATGTCGATCTAATTTATTTCACTGGCTTCGACGATAGAGAATAGTTCAAGTAGTAGAATTCGTGGCCAGAAAAGAAGTCTCCACACATGCTGTTCAACATAAAACTTGGTTCCCGGGGGATTGTCAAAGGTCGACTCGATCTGTCCATTAATAAGAAAAAAAAAACAATTATTTGCAGCAAATGCAACAGAGGGCAAGAGCCAAACTTTAGGGATCTGTTATTAGAACCTTTGTGGAAAGAAAGGTCTGTCAAAGAAGGGCATCAACTGAGCCCTTGGAATCATCTCTTTCCTCATCATCCGAATCTCTTCTTCTTCTATCATCTGTTTCAGATTTGATGTTACTAAAAAATTCGTGACAAAAACTAGTTAGTTTAAGTTGGATCTTGATGGTTAACCTTGTGCAATTTCTCCACTTGTTTCTTGTGCATCTCCGTGAGATATAGCTTGGTTGCGACCTAATTAAATTCAGAGAAATTAAAATGAAAGCAGATGAAACAATGACTTCGGCTGGAAGTTGAGTTACTAACCGAATAGTTGAACATAGCTCGTTTTAAAGCTCTTTGTTCAGTGTGGAGCTTGAATTCTTGGGGCTTTGTGTTTTCCTTTGCAGGAGGCTTCAAGGCGGCCTACGTACCATGCAAGTTAAGGTGCTTTCATTCAAACTATGTGTTTTGCCATAAAAGGTGGTGGGAGGCTGAAGTTAAACATTCAGTCTAATTACCTTGGATTTCTGGTGGAGTCGATCCTTGATCTCATCTTTGTTCTGCTCAGATGCCAATGTACTTGATTAGTAATTCAATGACAAAGACTGAAGCTTAATTAATTGTCTAGACTAATCATATGCCAATAAGGAAAACTATAGATAGTAGCAAATTAAAGCCGAAACGATAAAGAAAATAAAAAACGCATTATTTATAGGTACAGCACATGACGACCTAGAGTTGTTGTTTAATATATCATTCAGCCAGAGAAAAACAATCTGTGGTATTCATTTTTGACTTGGCAGTCACCCCTTTTAGCAATCTAACAAGGGAGTTTCCTTTTTTCTTTAAATTCAATAATTAAGTACCCACTATTCCTCTAGCAGCAGTGTTGCTCGAGAAGACAGCGGAGATTGAGCTATCCTCAACAAGCTTTTTTGAACATGCATGACGAAAGAAACAGACCAAAAACCAATTAGCGTTGTGCCAACATTAAAAATATATACAAAGAACAGATATAGCATATATTTTAGCAACCTTGAGTGGAGTTTTTGTGTGTGATTTTTCCATGCTTTAATTAGCTGATAAGCATATGCTTAAAGTGAATGAGTGAAGTGAATTTATAAGGCGGGGAAAAATCAAAGGTTGGAGATTAGTAATTGTCTCAAGAACTTTTGCTTCACAATAGATATAGAGTCTGTTGCAACATCGCCAACAAGGCTCAGAAGCTCGCATGCTCTCTTGCACCAAACTTTCTGATTAAATCTCCTTCTCAATGCATGCATATTAGTCATAACCGCTTATGTTCCTTCAATTCTCCTCTAGCTGTTAAATAATCAAGCAATGTGTTTTTTTTTTTTTTCCTTTTAGAAAAGAGCACCAAACTTTGATTTTGATAAACCTAGTTATTCATTATGTGATCCATTTACATCCTATATCGAAAACTGTCATATAGCGCAGCACTCATAGCCTTGCTGTTGAGACTAGCTAGTTCATAGCCTCTGGTAACTTAAAAAATCTAGGAAGTAGGAATGTATAGGAAACTGTCTTGTAGTATTGTTATGATTATATGTTTAGGTACGTGACATGACATTCCTTGTTAAGTGTCTTGTCCAGTCCATTTTTGTTGGTCAAATGAAAAACCTAGAGACAGAAGAAAAGCATAAGTTTGGTCGGAAAATGCAGATAAGAGCTTAAATAATGTTGCTAGCCTCATGGAGCATCCGTAATACTAATGACTCTAACAGCAGCTATACAGTTGTAGAAGGCGTCATACTTAAGAAATGACACTCAAGAAACTACGTCGCCTTTTGATCCTAAACAACATTAAGACAATATGATTATGAACAGGACAATCACTGCCCAAAAAGCGAAAACAAGTAGTTAACCACCCACTTTTCAAATCTTTCTTGTTAAAGCCGTTATCTAAGCAAGAGAGAACATACAGTTCGTTCACATTAGATTAGAGGATGGTTTTTATTTTTTTGGGGATATTGTTATGGGTAAGCAGCATGTCACTCAGGCAGTTAGGTCTTGAATGGAAAAATGACCTACTCGCTCACTCAAATGCTTTTTCCTCAAGTTATTTGAAAGCAAGTCATAATTTGCATGGGATGAAAATGACAGTTCTCATAAGTACTACTGCATTATTCTCTTTTCTAAGTTTAATTATGGTATGCATAAGAAAATGTTGGATATAAGTTTGAATTAATTAATTTGGTACGCGATGTTGAAGTTTTCTTTTAAAGGTTATGTTAGTGGGATTTGGTTTTCCGTTTGATTGACGAAATCCGATACAAATTGCCATTGTTTAAGAGTCTGGATCCTCTGTCCAGTATTACCTTGTCCTATCCTGTCTATTTGAATCTTAAATATTCATTTATGTGGGACCTACATAAATAGATACGAGACTCATATAAATAGATGGTTGAGATTCAATAGACAGGATAGGACAGAGTAATATTGGATAGAAGATCTTAGCTTATTTTTTAACCAGTGGAACATGCATGATTTGATTGTTACGCAGGACCGGTTGACTGTTCTATATTTTCTTTTCACTAGTTTATTTGTGAAAATTTGCGATTGATAATCTATATATGTGAATGATAATTATGCTTACAGATTAGCTTTCTCTCATTTTCCTTCTATTAGCTTTCTCTCATTTTCCTTCTTTAATCTATAATGAAAAATACTCTAAATTCAAGGATAAATTATATTTAAAATTTAAAACTTGAATTAATTTTATAATATTAATCGGAAACTAAAAGTTATATTAATAAAATGTATGAAATCTGAATCCATTTCAAATATAATTCGCCATTTATTTTATGTTAAATTGAAAGGAAAGAAAACACAAGATCATAAACAATATAATTATGTATATCGTAAATGTTTTACTGAAAAATTTTTATATGATTAAATAAGTTGAACATGGAATGGAATTTTTAATCTCAACTAGGAGTTCTTCAAATTACCACGATGCAAAACCCTCGTAAGTTTTGTCTTTTTGTATTATTGTTTTCTTACGAGGAGTATCCCTACTTTAAATTACTACTCACAAAATCTCCTTCTTATTCATATACTTTGTGTTCCAAGTTTTTCTTGGGAAAATAAAGAATTATATTGTTCATCAAAATTCAAGGAGTCCAAAATACAATGTATCAAGAATCTCAAACTTCCAAGAGCTCAAAACAGAAAGTTTCATAGGGCAAGTTAACTCCTCTAACAACACCTGATCAGGTTCTATTGACACTTCATTAGCTCCACATTCCAACTTTAGTCTCACCTTTTAGTAGTTTCTAAGTCAAGTTCTACCTTTTTTTTTGACCAGTAGGTATTTGATTAAGAATTCTTTGTACTCTGACCATACTTGGTTGACAGTTTCTTGCCTCTTAATTAAGTATGAGTTGCTTTCTAACCCGATGTATGGTTTTTCCAATAATTTTCTCTTTTGAGCTTTCCAGGCCTTTAAAGCAGATAATATTGTGTTTTTCCCATATCTTCTATATACTTGCTCCCAAACTTATGACATTCGTTGCAATTTCTCCCTTTTTGATAGTTTTGCCCTACATCAGCCATCCTAGAATATCCCTATAACTAAAATATTTTTTGTGAATAAGGCATAAATCTTGCACATTTTCCCATATACGCTTTGTGTAACTACAATCAAAGAAAAGATGAGTAGTAGTTTCTCTTGCCTCCTTACACAAAATACATAAATTAAAAAAATTAAGAAAACTTAATCTATCCTTAGTTGATAAGTCTTGCTTGATGGTTAACTGCATTAAGAAAGGCAGCTTAGGAAATAAGTTCTTGTTCCACACAACTCTATACTAGCTCACCTTTTCTCCCACGTCTCTTATCACTTTTCTACAAGACTTATTAGTAAATATTTTATCCTTGTTCTCTAGATTAGGATTGTAGTCTGGTAATGATAAAGCTAGTTCATATGGGAAGTTAGTCCTTTGATTCCTACTTATCTGTTCTTTAATTGATTCCTACTTATCCATTCTTTACCCTTGGCATTGATAGGAAATTTGCTTTATAAATGTATATGGAGATTGGAATGGTATAATAGTCCCAGTCAACTCCAGTTATCATGGTTAAGGAAAGCTCTTTCTCCATTCCCTATCTTACATTTAAAGGAATCTGAAAGATGGTCTTTTAACTTCATGAGTTGCATAATGAACCAGGGAATATTAGCCCTAATTGTATTTATCATAATCTTTTATCCTTTATTAAATACATATGTATCCATCTAATCCTCAAGTTGTTCTTGTTTTCCAATAATCTCCATAGTTTTTTAGCAACAAGCAACTTGTTAATCAAACTAATAGGGGTTATCCCTATTTCTCCTGCATCAACTAGTTTACTGACTTCCAATTCCAACTTTTCTAAGACATTGCTATTCCATCTCTCTTTCCTCCT
>JAOSBL010000007.1:411204-422742 GCA_027568915.1 Erythroxylum roraimae
ATATGGCTTGGGAAATTAGACAACATATAGGTACTACTTCTGTTAGTGCATAACCAACTACCATTTTGTATTAATGTGCTAACTCTTATTTCCAAATGATAGATTTATGATTGCTTAATATAAAGGTTCAAGGTGAAGGGGACCTTGACTTCCCTGAATGTTAAACCACATCTAGGTATTTTCTCCATTTCCAATATGATATTTAATTAGTGCCTGCATCCATTATCTTTGTTTAAGGATTTTATGCATGGTCCTTGAGCAAACCTGTTTACATTTAGAAATCTAGAAATTTCTATTTCTAATGTAATGCTCATATACCTACTTTAACTAGAGGGATCGTTTTTCTTGAAGAAGTCTCCAAACTCTTTTAGCAAGTAATGTCTTACTTACCACTGTGATTGATTGTAGCACTAATCCTCCTTTATTTTTAGGTAGGCACATAGTTTTCTAGCTAACCTTAGGATAGTTCCTTTCATATGCTTTTTTAGACCATTTGAAATTCCTTAATCTTTTCAATCTCCTTATAAATCTTAGAGAGTACAGTATGAGCAGTCCAATATATATAGAGGATGGAAAGAATTGAGGACTCCATCTAAACCCTTCATGCGTATGATATGGTTTTATTAGACCAATGCTCAATTATATTCTTGATTTTTCCAATTAAGAATTAGCATTCTCTATATGTGACCTTAGTTGTAATGATAAGAATATCTAAATAGATGAAAGGAGGTTCTTTAAGGCTTAGATTGGCAACATTAGCAAGGATAGGAGCTTAAAGAGCTGAGTCCCTAGAGAACTTGAATTAACTTTACAGAAGATCAAATAAGTCAATATAGAGCTTGGAAAATAATTCAATAAAGGTAACAATGGACTATAGGGAACTTGAATTAACTCTACAGAATATTAAAATGCATTAGCAATCATTAAGTTAGTAATTCTTTGTTTTTTGCATCCCTTGTGGTATTTAAAGTTGATTTGGATAAACATATAAGGGGACAGAGGGTTCCCTTGCCTTAATTATACCCCTAGTACCTCTTATAAATTTTATCAATTCTCCATTGATAATAACATTGTAAGAAGATCTAGAGATGCACTATCTTATCCAATTGATAAATTGTAGGGGATAACCAAAGGCTTCCATAGTGTGAATAATAAAATCCTAAGAAACCATGTCAAAGGCCTTTTAAAGGTTAGTCTTCATTGTGCAATTATTTCTTGAGCCTTTCTTATGATAGTTTTTCAAAAGGTCCTAACCAAAGAGAATGTTGTCTCTAATGGATCTTCCTTAAATGAATGCAGCTTGATTAGGATTGATGACTGAAGGGATGATTATTTTGAATTGAGTTTAGCTATAGTCTTGTAAAGAGTGTTACAGCAAGCAATAAGTCTAAATTTCTTCTAATGAGTAGGATTATTGGTTTTAGGTATAAGGCAGTGATATGTGTCGTCAAGCATATACAAATTAATATCTTATTTCTACCATTAATTAATTAACAAATTTAGTATAGGGTAAAATAAGGGTCGATCCCACAAGGAGAGTGTTGTTTATTAAAAATTCATTTTGAATGCAAATGACAGTATTAATCAAGTAAATGTATGTAATTATAATTCCAAACAAAGTAAAATTCGTTTAGAAAAATTCAGCCCACAAAAACGAGGTGAAGCACCTATAATTTGATGATTAATTTAGCTCAAATTCACGCAAAACTTGTACCCATGTTATTTACCAAATTTCAGGCCATTAAATCAGGAAATTATGATTATGAAACCCTTCAAATCAAATATGAAAATTGCACACTAAAATAACATGTCATTCTCTATTTTCGCCTCATTAAAATTTAAAGATTGTATTATACTTAAATCCCTTTAATAACCCAACATATGATCTGTCATTTATCATGTTTTGGGCACTTGAAACAAGCTATAAACATGTTCAAACTTCACAAAACCATAACAGAATGTACAACTCAAAAACAAAGAGCAAACAATGCAAATTCAGCTTTTTCATACATTTAAGATTGCTTCTTTCAAGTTCATTTAATCTCATCATCTTTCACTTGAATTTCTAGGCATATTAAACTTAAACGTATGTCAAAATCACGCTAAGAAATCAACAGATTAGCAGTAAACAATCAGCTCTCAAATCTAATTGCATAAATAGTTTAAGAATAACGCTTTCATATTGGAGTTACATATTTCTAAAAAGAATCCAGCTTTAAGAAATTAGTTTTAGTAGGTTTTCTAATTGCATTATAGCATATAAATAACCTCCTAAACATACCAAACAAAAATATATATAAACGACTTGTTCCATGGCATAGATTAATCATAATCTAGCAAATACGCAAACTACACATGCTGGACAACCATCTGCATACTAAATTAGATTAAGTAGTTTTGGTATTTCTTCTTTTGAAAGATGTTTTAGGCCTTCAACTTTTAACCCTTGAAACCTATAAAATTAGCAAATATATGATGAGATGTAGAAAAATCTCATATATAATGAGAAGTTTTGTCATCAATCTCTTTACTACATATCCTTTAAAATTCCACATTCAATTATTATTTCAATCAAGATATTCTCTAATTATTAATTGCAGATCTTAGTTGTTAAATCCTTCAATTTGTGGCCTCATCTAATAGGAAAGCGTAGTATACCACTTCAATCAGAAACTAGAACTAAGTAATTAGAACATAAACTTTTAACACTAAAAACATAATATAAACAAAATTTGAACATGCATATTAACAAGTGCTCAAGCATACATTAAGCCTATAAATTTAGTCATCTAAGTTCAGATTTTTATCACTGACATCCCGAGCTATAAAGTAGGCTAACTATAGAGACGCTCACCAGCTGAGTTCTCCCTATCTTCCTTTACTAATTTAGAACCGAACCAACCTGACTCTAAATTGATGAATGCGTTTCTTTCCAAGAAGATATCATTAGCCCCAAGAATTTCAACCAACCAATTAGCAAAATTCCTATATCATGCGACACTCTAATTAAATCTCAGCCCTTTAACTGACTAACGATTTAATAGTTATTACTCGACTCACTAAAATCAATAGCAATTACGGACTAAAGAGAAAGTGATAGCAATCAATTCACATTTAAATATATCAAGACGTCTTTGAATTTTATAAGAACATGATTCATAAATAAATTGGCTCAAGCATCGCACAAATACTGAAATTCTCATAATGTTAGAATTAAATTGAAAATGATTGTCTCAAATTATCCAAACAAAGAATTAAATTAAAATTCTAAAAACTTTTAAGCAAATTATATTTTAAAGAACTAGATACAAAGAGAGTAAGAGTGAGAGAGACTCGTTCGATTGATAGCTAGACTGTATAGATCGACGATCGCTTTGACCCGATAGCTCAAAACACAAAATCCTCCTCTAAAGGTCTTGACCCAACTCAATTTCGATGGTTTTGAATCTCTCATACCAACCGAACACCTCCTTACACTAGCCTTCTTCACCAATAGCTCTCAAGTTGTATTTTACTCTTAATTGTAAGTGATATGCTCGATCCCCTATTTCCACTATTGCCCTTTCTTTTTGTTAACTGTTGAGACACCCCAAAATCCACACTTTTATAGCTCTTTAATAAGCTCCCTCTTAACTCTTCCATTTTGAAGACATAACGTCGCGTTTATTCTGGACTTTGCTGCTGTTTCATTTGCTTCATATTCTAGTTACTGGCTTTTTACTGCTTCTCACAAAGACTGTGTGTTTGTTTTTCTGCTTGTGCTTTTCCTCTTCTATGCTTTGTCGTTTTATTCTTCTCTTCATCTGCTCGGTTGCGTTGCTACTTCTTCGCCTCCTAGCTTTTTTGCATTTCTTCTTCTGTGTGTTTCTGTCCTAGTTGTTCTTTCTCTTTTGAGTTGTCGTTTCTGTGTTTTATTTGGATTGTCTTACAGTGCTCGCGTGGACTGCTGTGTGTTTTATCTTTTGGAATGTACCTTTGCATTTCTGCTATTTGTTTCTGCTTGCTTCAACTTTTTTCTATTTCTGAACTGCATTTTGGTGACTGTCTTCTACTACTCTACTGAGTTTTACTTTGATTGCTGTTACTGTTTTGCCTTCTTTTTATTCCCATTTGCTAACATTTTGCTTTGCTTCTCACAACTGCCTTCATTGTCATTTTGATGCCTTCTCTAATTGCATCAGTCCATTTACCTACAATAAAAACATTTCAACTTACGCTAATTTTTATCGAAAAATTTAGAAGAAATAATTTAGGCCTTAAATAATAAAATATGAATAATCATGCCCAATTGTGTAATAGAAATAACTAAATGGACTAAGTTTAGGAGGATAAAAGATGTAATATTTTGCACTTGTCAGGAAGATATTGGTTTTATTCCAGAACTTGAGCAATTTACTACTAGAGAAGAAGTCTCGGACTTCTTTACAGACTTGGTGTTTTATGATGCCCTAGATCTTTTGGAAAAAGAGGCCATTAAGCCCAATAGGCCCAAGATCTTTGAAAGGGTTTTGGCTAAAAACAACTTTCTCAATATCATTTAAAGTGAATGGAGATGTTAGATAGGAGCATTGAGATTCATTGAAGGACTTAGGATAAACTTGGTGATATCTTGGATGTGTGTTATATAATTGGAGGATAAGCCAAAGAAACTATTATAAAACTCAAAAGAATTAAGAAGTTATTTCCTTTAATCCTCTAGTTTAGTCTAATTAGGAAGAGTGATTAAAGAAATTTTTTTATCTATATAAAAGTAGCACCCTATGGAAGGATTTGGAGTCAGTATTTGCATCTTTTAGCCATAGTACTCTTTCTTTCTACTTAAATAAGGAGCAGTGTCTTTCTAAGGCAGTATTATAAGCCTTCAGAGCCTCTTTCTCATTTACAATGAGAATAGGGTTGCTTAGTGAGTCAGAGAGACATTATTAGTAAAAGCACATGATTCCTTTATAGGTTTAAGAATAGATTTAGTATAAGGAACCATGGGGTTAGAAAGTATCTTAATTTTAGCTGTAATATGCATTAGTTTCCTAAGGCATTTAAACATTTCAAACCTACAAACTTTAGTGCTCATTACCTTCAACCTTGCTTCTATAAAACCTTCATATGTAGTAAGGTGATTGAAGAATCTAATGGGTGAATATTTTTTAGATATGTCAATAGGAATATAAACCTCAATGTGAGAGTGATCTAAAAATTTCCAGTGACTGAATACTACCTTATTATTAGAGAATTTCTCCAGTCATAGCTAGTTCACAAGGGCCCTAACTAACTTTTTTCATATTAGCCAAGATTCTTCTTGCTTGTTAGACCAATCAAAATAGTTGCCTTGCCCTTTTAAATATGTGAACTCTATGTTGGTGATACATGACCTGAGGTCATTACATAATGGATTGGTACATCTTATCCCCTCTGTTTCAATTACTGATAAGAAGGGATAAAAGTCCCCAAGAATTAACCATGGGGATTTTGTAGAGTTGTGAATGGTCCTTAATTTAAACTTGACTTTGAAATTTAGTAGTAAATAATACAATAGAAACAATTTATTTCTTAATGGTAGATTAATTACTCTAAGTGGGATTCCAATATCTAGAAATGAATTGTACTATCTAATATTTATTATTAACAAGTTGTTTAGTATTCCTCCGTACCCCTAATCTAAGGCTTTAATTTCTACAATTTTATATGCATTAGGGTTATCTGAATGTAAAATTGGAATTGTTTTTACTTAAGATTTGATTTGTTTAATTATATTAGTATGTTGTTTAGTCTGAGTTGTGGGTTGTTTCTTTAACATGATATGTAATGGTTTACATGGTCTGTTAAAGTTTGGGTAAAAATCCATACATATTTTAAGCTTCCCAAGAATGTTTAAGATTGTTTTTTATCTATTATTTAAGCAGGAAATTTGTTAGTAAATTCTAGTATTCTTTATATAGGTGTTATTGATCCACTTTTTATATAATGTCCTAAAAATAGTTTTCTTGTTTGAAAAAGATTTAACTTAGTTTTAGATACAACTAAACCATTTCTCTTAATTATATAAATAAATGATTTTACATGTTTTATGGTAGTAGAAAAATATTAATACATCATCTATTTATACTATTCAAAATTCAAAATTGGGTGAGAAAATTTCATTCATTATTCTTTGTAATTTAGATTGGGCATTTTTTAAACTAAAACGCATATTGTCTCATTTAAATGTCTTAAATAAGACTGTGAAAACAATTTTATATCTATTCTTACTTTGTATTTGAATTTTCTAAAACCTTGATTTCGTATTAAATTTTGAAAAACATGAGTACATAATTTTTGAAGTAAGTCTCTTTTATTTGGGATTGGATATCTAATCCATTGTAAAGCTTTATTAAGAGATCTAAAATTTATTAATAATATAAGAACTCTTTCTTGTTCTAAATTTTTATTTACATAATATGTTGCATAACTCTAAGGGAACCCAAATAGAAATATTATCTATTTTCTTTAATAGGCTTTTTTATTTCTTGTTTATAATGAGCATATAAGTCTTTATTTATTTGTATTGGTCTGGCTTTAGTGGGGATTTGCTTTTCATTAAAATATTTTTCATAAGATAAATCCACAATAGGTTTTTATCCTAAAAATCATTTGGTAAATCTGCATGTATTTCTTTTTCAATATTTTCTTATAAGATTTTGTTCTTGTTTGATATATTCATTTTTGTAATTAGTTTTCTATTTTTCTAATAAAACATCATTTTCTAAATAATTTAATTGTTTTTCATTTACATGAATTATATTATCCAGGTAGCTTTCGTAGATGGAGCATGCTTTTATTAGAATTATATTCCAAGTTTTTGATTGTTCAATAAAAGGAAAACATAATTTTATGTTATTTATTATTGTCAAGATGCTATCATGGTTTACTACATACAAGGTGGTTAATTTTATAAAAAGGTTTCCTAAGGTGACCATATTATGTATGTCTTCTATAATAACAAAGGAGGTTATTATTGTGAACTAATTTACATATATATAAGCATAAGTTTTGTAATTTACGTTCAGTTTATAACTATTGGCGGTTGTTGATAGCCTGCAAAGAATTCACCCAATTGAGCCCAAAAGTGAAGAGTTCCAAATACTAGAAGTTTGAGAAGTCAATTTTCCACGGAATTGTTGGATATGGGAAGTGGTAAAGAATTCCAGAATGTGGGAGGTAAGATGGTTAATATATAATGCATGTGAGATGGGTAGTTAGTCAGAATATGGACATAATAAATGAAAAGTGGAAACTGGTATGATATAAGAGAACTGCTTAAGGAAATTACATATGAGAAAAAGCTATAAATACATTAGCAAAGTAGACACAAACATCTAATCAAATAATAATGCAATAAAAACATAGACCTTATCATTATCTCAATTTATCTTTATATTTAATACTTTTCTTTTGCCTATATGAAATCATCTATTCAGTTTAAATATTATTTTAAAATTCTTTTACATTTTGCTGGTTTAGAATTTTATTCTCTAAGTTTTCCAAAGCCCAAATATATCATTAATAAGAAGTTATATAATATCCTGCCTCTTAAACTTGTTAAGAGATTAAATTGTTAGATTGAGTCACATGAGTTATTTCATTTAAGAATTTACGAGGTGCATTTCATTCACATGCATAATATTTGTATACACATATGAATCATGGTTTAGAAAACATTGCAAGATAGTATATGCACTCAATTGACATATTCAGGGGTATTGAACGAAAATGAATGTGCATTCCCATTGTTTTGCATTTTGATTTACCAATAACATGAATTGATGGATTATAATTAGTGAATTGGGAATTTATTATTACAATTGAGTAATTTATGAGGTGATATGTGCATCTGGTCTAAGAAAAATGTTAAAGAAAATTGATACATGGGAATTTAGGTTGATTAGGCATATGAAATGGTGACATGTGGCATTGGGAATAAGTGACAAACTGCTCATTTAAATGGATGAAAAGTGGCTTGAGTATAATTGCGACAATTGGACCTTTAAGTTTGTGACAAATGGCATTTTAGACTTGTGACATGTGGAGCAATAGAATGGTGACATGTGTAGCTTTATAAATGGTGACATATATAGCCTTATAATTGGTGACATGTGTAGCCTTATAAGTAGTGACATACGGAGGCTTAAATGAGTGAAATGTGGAGCTTAAAGTAAGTGACACATGGAGAAATAGAATAGTAACATATGGACCAATAGAAGGATAACATATGTACCAATGGAATGGTGACACATGGATTAGTTTGACTTCCTTTGAATTTTCTAGATAAAATGGATGAAAACTGCAATAAAGTGAGAGTGAAGGTCGGCCATAAGGTTAGAAGAGGGAGAAAAACGAAAATGAGAAGAGACGGAGAGAAAAAGGGGAAGAGAAGAGGAGGAGGTAAGAAGTTATCAAAGTAAGTTGAAATTCTGGTTTCAACTTCATCTTTCTCTTTTGATCTATCTTTGATATTCTTAGAGCAAGAATTTGAAGACGCTCAAAGAATGAAAGTTGTAGATATAGGTCTTAACTTGACCTCTGTGAAAGTGGCTTGACAAAATAATGACTAGAGCTCGAGTTATGCTTGTTTCCCTAATACTACCTATGATAGACCCTGTGTAGGAATCTTGTATTATTTCCTTATTTTTGAGGACCTTAGAGTCCGATTTAGTGAAAGTATAAAACATGAAAAATGATTATTGATGTCTTATTAATGCTTCTATGAAACGGATTTATTAGGAGATGTATTGATAATGATTTATTGAGGTTTGAGTATTGGTTGCTAGTCTATTTCTTACTAGAAATAGGACATAATTTGGATGGAGATTATATTTTAAAGGGAGATTCTGTTTGTGTAATTTTTAGATATATTAAGACTAATGGAAGTCTAGTTTCAGGGGGCATAAGAATCATGGCATTTGGATATTTGTATACAGAGTTATGATTAAAAGAAGATAGCTTGTTTATAAAGGAATATTAGGAAGAAAAGGATGTAAACATTGCACATAAGGTTAAGTTAGCTTAATGGTTGAGGAGACATTGAGCTGAATTAGTAAGTGAATTATTGACCTATTGACATATGTTAGAATAACATTTATGATGATTGATTAGGGATGAATTTGGCTGTGGTGACGTATGAATATGAGATATATGTTTGAGTAGTAAATACATTGTATATTTGTATGTATAAAGGCTTGGGAGTTGTGGATCAAAAAGCTCGTACTGAGGATTATTGAAGTCAAGGGAGTGTACACTTCTTTTGAGGTGAGTTGGGAAAAACATATCTCTCAAATGGGATTAGAACATCCTAAGACATGTATGATGAATTATATGTGAATTTTGAACCTAAGTAATGCATAGAAAAATTGAATCTTAAATGGATGCTAGCATACTTGTGTATTTAAGAAACGACATTGTTTTGAATAACACTTTGCACTTGGGGTGCAAAAGATGACTTTTATTGCATGAAATAATATTGTGGAATTTACATATGCATAACCGAGTCATGTATGTTGCGTGTATGTGTTCTCTTTTGGCTTAAAGCCATAGCAAGGTTCCATTTTATCGGTTGGACCGATAAATAAAGGCATGTTGCCTTACTTAATTTTAATACTTAATATTTGTATATGATTTTTATGATTGGTGAGGTAATGATTGGCTAATCGTGTGCTAGGCACAACAGATTAATCGACCCTTGTACCCTTGACACTAGTACAAAAAAGTCGAGTCCCCGTATCGACATCTTTCTACGAGATTTGCGGGTGATTCCACATTAATGAGTTTTAAATAAAAACACACTTGGATCCCGACCACAAGTGTAAGGGATATTGTAGTATGGTTATCGTTCCCACAAGGATTTATACTAATCACCAATTAAATTATTGGACCCCGAGCATGTTTTAGAAGTTAGAACTATTAAATGAAAATTTTTTGACGATTAATCATGAGTAAAGAACAAATAAATGAAAATTCTTGAATTAGAAATGATAGACAAGATTAAAGTAGTAAATGAGAAGTGTGCATAGATTCATGCTTTGCTTTGGTGTTTTTGGTGGATAAGACATTTTAAAATGGGAAGAATTAAGGTGAAAGTTAGAAGTAAATTGAAAGCAAAAATGAAGTTGAATATATGTAGTAAGTTGATGAAGGATATATATATATATGTGTGTATGTTCTGTTATTAGTATTCATGATTAATCATGGACTATAATTTCATTATGGATGATATTGATTTGAAATGGAGTTGAGAATAAGGAGTAAATGAAGTAGGAAAGGTGATCTTGCTATGAGTTGTGTTAAGGAAAGATTTTGAAATAAAATGGGTGGTTGATCTGGAAAATGTTCACTGAGTATGCTTCGGTCTTTTAGCCACAAATTTTTCTCTAGTTATCCGAACGAGATAATTCTTAATTTGGATTAAACTAGAAACATATGGCTACATTTATTATGAAGACATCAAATTTAAATTATGTCTTAAGGATCTCAAAAGTTGTCATGAAGTTGAGAACTGGGTGCAGTACATTGGTGAATGAATGTAAAGTTTGGTTTCTGACTTCAGGGGAACTTCTGAATTGATCTAGATCGAATTAGACAAAGTTGTCTTCTAGAAAATTGTAGGTCTTTCTTTTATCTTTCCAACGGTATATAGTATGAAATTTTTGGATACTTGAGTTGAAAGTTATAGTCATTATAAGGGAATATGTTCAAAAGTATAGTAGTATCATCTGTGATGATGTCATATCGTCTGTGAAGACGTATCGTCTGTGATGACGTCATATCGTCTGTGATGACATCATATCGTCTGTGAAGATGTATTGTCTGTGATGATGTCATATCGTCTATGATGATATCATATCGTCTGGTGAAGATGCTTCTTCTATGGTTGACCGTCTGCTTCTTCTATGTTTGACTTTCTGCTTCTTCTATGTTTGACCATCTGCTTCTTCTATGGCTGACCATCTGCTTCTTCTATGGCTGACCATCTGCTTCTTGTATGTTTGACCATCTGCTTCTTCTATGTTTGACCATCTGCTTCTTCTATGGTTGACCATCTGCTTCTTCTATGTTTGACCGTCTGCTTCTTCTATGGTTGACCGTCTGCTTCTTCTATGGTTGACCGTCTGCTTCTTCTATGGTTTACTTTCTGCTTCTTCTATGTTTGACCCTTTTGTATCTTCTATGTTTGACCCTTCTGTATCTTCTATGTTTGACCTTTCGTATCTTCTATATTTGACCTTTTCTATCTTCTATGGTTGACCTTTTGAATCTTATATGGTTGACCTTCTATATCTTCTGGTGCCGAAACTTCTCCTATGCACTGTTCATTTTACATCTTCTAGTCTAATTTTGATCCTCTAGATGACTGAATCTATCTTTAAGGTCTTCATGAAAGTTATATGTAGCGACCGAACTCTGGCCGATCCGCTACAGTAGAGCCCGACCTCTACCGCCAGCACTCCAGGTATTGTCCTCTTTGGCACCCTGGGGAGCCACGGCTCGAACCCAGGACCTCAAGGTTTT
>JAOSBL010000007.1:432137-446042 GCA_027568915.1 Erythroxylum roraimae
GTTTAGGACAATTCAGGTAGGCTCTGATACCATGCAGAAATTCTGTACAGATGTATATTATTCTCAATATATTCTTAGGTCAATACATATGTACAAGATATATAGAAATAAAGAGGGCTATTCTAGGAAACTAGTATCTGCACATAATATCCTAATATTTGTACATAACATCCTAATTGATCTGATTTGCTAACTTTTAGGAGTCAATAATATCTAGGATATATCCAGCTGGATATTTCCCAACATTTTCCTTTTCCAAATCGTTAAAATTTTAAAAATGATTTCCTACAGATTGAAAATTTACACTTAAAAAATCCAAATCAGCCATTCTTACCATCAAATCTTCCTGACTCCCCTTGACCGAATACTCCCCTTGAAGAGGAGGAGAGAAAAAAAGGTGTTTTTTCAAAAAAAAAAAGTGTCCATGGTTACAAAATATTTTTTAAAAATTGGATCAAAAAATTTGTAGCCTCTTTGAGAGGCCGAATACCCTAGAAAGACACTTTCTTGCTTTAGGATCAAGTTTTGTCTTATTTTTATCTTGATTGGAGACAAAAACAGTGTAGCCGAATATGTTGAAGGGTAAATCCAAAAAGAGTCTAGGATTCGGGTTATGTTCATGAAACTTTTGCATAGGAGTTTCAAATTGTAGGATTTTAGAGGGCATACAATTAATTATGAAAACAACAGTTAAAAGAGTGTCAGCCCAAAAAGTTTTAGGCACATTTTTTGAAAACAACGATGCTCTTATGACGTCAAGTAAATGTCTATTTTTCCTTTCTGCTACACCGTTTTGTTGTGGGGTGTCAACACAAGAACTATCCCTTTTTTAGAAAAAAAATTATGCTAAAACTTTGGAAAATTATTCCCTGCCATTATCACTCCTAAAAATTCGTATATTTGCATTAAATTGATTTTGAAATATGGAGTGAAAATTTTTGAAAATATCAGCAACTGCATGTTTTTCTTTCATCAAAAAATCCAAGTGAGTCGTGTGTGATCATCAGTGAAAGAAACAAACCATCTTTTGCCAAAAAAAGTGGGAATCCGTGATGGACCCCAAATATCACTAAGAAGATTTGTGATGTTTTGCTAAAGCACATGCTTCACATTGAAACGAAGATGGATCTTTATTAATAAATAACTTAGGAAACAAATGTTTCAAATAGAAAAAGCTGGGATGTCCTAAACGAAAATGCCATAACAAAACATCTTGATCACTAGACTAGACTTTAACTTATGATAAGAATTTTGGACAGCCATACCCGAATGCAATCCATCTTCAAAGTAATACAACCCTCCACATTCCTTAGCACTGCCAATCATCATCCCTAAAGCTAGGTCCTGGAAAAAACACATAGAAGAGGATAAATTAGCCTGACAGTTAAGGTCACAGGTGAGTTACTAATGGACAGCAAATTGCAGGACAATTTAGGCATATGAAGGACATTGTAAAGGATAATTTTGGCTGAAATTTTGACAGTTCCACTACTGGCAATGGCAACAAATGTGCCATCTGCAATTTTGATTTTTTTTATTTCCTATAGCAGGGTTATAAGGAGAAAAAAATTGAGAGCAATATGTCATGTGATCAGTAGCCCCAGAATCTATGACCCAAGGACCAACAGATTGATTTGAACACACAAAGGAAGAAGAAATACCTTGGTATGCTGAAGCACAAGAGGAAGAGGAGTTAAGAGAACATTTTGGAGAGTTAAAAAGCCTATACAAGTGTTGGAGTTGATCCTTGGTGAAAGGTACAGAATTTGAAGAAGTAGCTTGCTCCTGAGAAGTTTTAGCCACAGCTGCAACAGTTTTCCCATCCCCCTTCTTTTTGTTTTGAGGCGGCTTTCCATGGAGCTTCCAACATTTGTCCTTTGTATGCCACGGCTTGCCACAAAAATCACAAGAAAATGGTTTTTTCTTGTGACTACCACCATCAACCCCTTGGGAAACTAGCGCCATGTTGTCTCCATTTTGCGTCAAGTGGACAGGTTCGTTCATCACACGTTTTCGGGCTTCCTCTTGGCGTAGTTCAGAAACACAACCCGTATTGAAGGTAAAGGTTGGCGGCCAAGAAGTCGGCTCTTGATTTCATCAAAGCCGTTATTGACTCCAGCGAGAAACATGAAGACAAGATCCACTTCCTCTCTTTTTTTTGCCCTTGCAAGATCGTTGGGGTTCTTCCATGCATCATCATAACACAAATCCAATTCTTGCCACAGAGAGAGGATTTCGTTAAAATAAGTTGTGACATCTCTATCACCTTATTTAGAGAGCCACGGTTTCTTTTTCAAATCAAAAATTTAAGAGGAATTCCCAAGATAAGAGTATGTCTCTTCAACAGCATCCCAAATTTCTTTTGCATCCATGTACATGAACGGACGACAATTCAGTTCTTCCATGGAATTTAGCAACCATCCTATAATTAGAGAACTCTCAGAACGCCAGCACCAGAACGTGGGGTCAGTTGTTGTTGGTTTTGGCTCCTCTCTGGTCAAAAATCCAAGTTTTCCTCTATCATCGAGGGCTAGTTTGACAGACTAAGCCCATTCCAAAAATTTCTGACCATTAGGCCTTACCACTGTAATTTACAAAAATGGCAGTGTAGCAACATCCAAACTGGCCAGAGCAGAGGTGACAGTTGGCTGGTCGATTGGTGGATAGGATGTACTGGGGGTACTAGAGATTGTTGACATGATGTGGCAAAAAAAAATGGAGGAAGGATTTAAAGGGAAAAAATAAATCCAAAAAAGTGGAAAAAATCAGATTGTAAGCAGGAAAAAATCTGACTTAAAGGATGAAGAGAACCAAAAATTCGAAACTTTAGAATGAAGAAATCGACTGTAGAATGCAGAACAAGGAGTCGACAGCCCCAGGGAAAGAGACAAAACCCTAGTTTTCTGATACTATGTAGTTTTGAGGAATAAAATTATTTTCTGCTTACCATCAAAAGGTTACAGAGCTGTAGTATAAATACAATGTAGAAATCACCTAAAGTAGGAAACTAAATAAACTAATTTACAGCTGTATCTACTCACTAATTACAGAATATTTCCTTTCCTTTTATATCTAAACTGTAAAGTTCCTATTCCCCTGCCTCTTAAAATGTGCCCAAATTTCTATTAAATTTTAATAGTACTTTTCAATTGTTTGCTACATAGAATCTTTTTTTTTTTCATAGCTGTTTACCCAGATTATATATCTTTCTAGTGTTTTCCATTTCTTGATCTCTTGAAACATTTCGTACTTATACACTCTTCAGGTGGAAGGGATTTTGGTTCGAGCTTCTGATGAGTTGCAGGCACTTCAGGAAGAACGCAAGGTGGTTGCTAGTGGTTAGCTGGTTGGAGCTTTTTGTTTGATTTTGCTGATTTTGTTAATGCATTTTCCAAACACGCAGATAGTGGATCCTCAGACTGCTGAAGCAATAGACAACTTTTTGTTGAAATTGAGGAGCTGTGCTTCAGGAGATTGCCCTTTTAATTTCATCCTGGATGACCCTGCTGGAAATAGCTTCGTGGAGAATCTGTAAGAGAATTGTATAAAGATGATATCATTTTGTCCGTTGATTTGGCAAATTCTTTATTGTTTGTTTCGGAAATGCATGGACTAGATTATTGCTTGTTCCCCCTTGTGTTTGTGTGTGTCTTTGCACTTGTCCCTAAAACTTTGCAATATAAAGGTATTGACTATAGGTTGTATGATCATTATGGTTTCTCTTTCATGGGTCTGCAGCGATGCTGTTAAGTTATTGTTGCGCATGCACAATTAAGTTTATGATAATTTATGCTAGATTTGCTCCGTCTCCTGATCCATCATTGAGCGTTAAATTCTACGAGCGAACGCCAGAACAGCAAGCATCACTTGGGTATCTAGTTGATCCATCTCATTTGGGAGAAGCTGGTGTTGGACCATCATCAGAGGTGACGAGTAGTTCTTCTGATCAAATAAGGAAAGAGCCACATGGATTTGTTGGAGCTGCAGCTGGACAACGGGCCATTGCACAAACTAATAGTGCTGAAATTGCTGAATCTTTGTTTCGGTACTCTGCCCCAGAAGAGGTCAATTTCTTTGCCTTACGTGATCTTAGTGTGGTATTAAATTGTCTTGTCATTAATCTCTACCTATAATGTTGTTTATTATGGTAGGTGATGACTTTCCCATCAACTTGTGGAGCATGTGCGGCTAGGTGTGAGACTCGAATGTTTGTCACAAGTATCCTTGACCTATTTTAAGGCATTCTATCACATGATAAACATTCTCTCACAGTCACATCGTAGAATCAAATTTAAATGCTTATTCCGTAATTTGCTATGAGGTAAAGTGAAGCTGCAAATCCTGTTCTCATGGAGTCTTAAGTAGTGTCTAATGAAATGAGTTCCATATGCCTCCATTTCATACTTATATTCCAGTATGCTACTATATTAAGACTTCTTCCCTAATTAGGGACATTGACTATGGCAATTGAAAGAAAGAAAACGAATACTTTTTCCTTTCTTGAGACCATACTCTGACCAGTGTGGAATTGTTTGGGAGATGGGATGAACAATCATATATGGGGCAATTATACTTGATTGTGTCGAAATTTACTCAATATGGAGTCAATCTGATATGTGGAGCATGTGAAGAGCATCCATTATAATTTTTGAATTGGAAAAGTTGGAGATTAAGTATCTGAAATTTTGTTGAGAATGTCCAGTAGTATGAGAAGAGATTGTGGACACTATGGATGGAGAGAAATGTTTCAACCTCATTATGTTTTGAGATCTTTGTCATTTTCAATAACTGTATGCATCCCTGATGGTCATCTTTATTCTTAAGAACTGTGACTGCATTGTAGCTGCAGTGGACTTTTAGTTTAAAAATGATTTATCCACTTATCTAGGTGCATGCTTTTGACTTGTTGATTATGTTTCTCATACAGAACATGTAGTTAAATCTTGGATACAAAAGAATAAAGATAGTAAAATCTGGAAGAGTTACTAATTACCTTAATCAGCATTTTCTTTGTCCGTATAAAATTTTGTCATGACTTATGGTAAGTTGTTTGTCTGTATAAAATTTTGTCATGACTTATGGTAAGTTGATGTTCTCTAAAAATACTATTTACAATGTAGTACTGTTAGCAGACTATTTGAATTTAGTAAGGGTTGCACATGTTTTATTCATAGAAGAGCCATGTCAAGACATCAAATCACAGTAGCGACAACTTTGGCTGATGTCTTGTTCCTTTTCTGGGCGTCTATGAAACAATTGATTTTATTGTAGAAGGTTCAAGAAAATATAAAATGCTAATGCTAGGGAGGATGTCTATCCATGACCCATGGAATTTATGGGTGAACTTTAGTTCATGGAAGTTGAAAGGCTGTTTTTGAGTTGATGGTAGGATTGTGGTTGCAGTGATGGAAGAACTAGAACTCTCGCCCTTCTGTGCTCCTCTCTACTACTTTCTACCATTTGTCTTTTCTTCTCTTTGATTTTCCATTTCTATTCCCCTTTTTGACTCAGACAATAGTTCTTCTTGTGAAAAGAACTGGCAATTATACACTTGAAATTTTCTTTGATGTGTTCGTGCTTATAACCGTTACTGATACTTGTTGATGATAATTGCTCTGGAATATAAGTTTTGCTGATTTTTTTCTTATTGTAAGTGTATTTCATTGGTCTTTTGTTTCATCAGACATTTGAGGCCTTGACAGCTTGTAGGGATTCCTTATTTCCAAGAAGTAATTGTTATGGCATCAACGTGTGATGCCTGTGGTTACCGCAGTTCTGAGGTATGTAATAAATGCTTTTACTATTCACTGTGCTCTCATTTAATCGTTTAACTCTTATTTTTCACGCAGTTGAAACCTGGAGGACGAATTCCTGAAAAAGGAAAGAGAATCAAACTTTCCGTGAAGAACATTAAAGACCTAAGTCGTGATTTGATAAAGGTTTGGTTCTGTATTTGTGTTTATTTTCATATCAAGGAACCTATTGTTTTGCAAATAGTTTGATTTTGCAAATCAAAGATGTCCAAAGGGTTTGACTTGTGTACTTCTATCATACGAGTTGGGATCCTTTTGTGGCAAAGACCAGTTGGGAGATTTTGTGTTTGCTAGGCAATCAGTCGGGGATTGCGTCTACGATCTTCCCCTGATTTAACTGGACTTTTTTACTTATGATTACAATTCTTTTATAAGTGATTGAGGAACAGTAGTGAGGAGTTCCTGAAGGACAGATCTTGAATTGAGAAAAATATGTACTGATATTGTTTAGAATCTTCAAGGGTATAAATGGGTAATAGGAATAAGACAATGAATGAGGAGCTCTTACTGAGGAGTTAATCAGCAGTAGTTTGGAAAATGAGTGTGCTGCTATTATTTAGACTTTAAGTATTGCAGATCACCTATAGGGATACCTTTTGCGATTGGACTGTTTGGTCTATTCTATTTTATAAAGATAGTTGGGATAAGTGCATGAGAGTATGTACAGCTGAAGACCAATTATGCTAAAAAAAAGTTGCTCTTTTTCCATCTTTATTGAAATGTTATTTCAATTGAATTTAGAGGCCAGAATTATGGCATAGATGCATAAGTATTATTCTTAACTTAGGGTGGAACCAAATATGTGATTCATTGGTGAACAAATTATTAGTTTGGAGAATTTCTCAACATTAGATTAGACATGAGGTTGCTTATTTATCCCAATTCTCATCTTTTGGAAACAGTTTGTAAGTTATTGCATTTTGGTTGTGAAGAAATGCACTTACGAACATGTGGATAATTAACAAGGTTATATTCCATTTAATTAAGGGGATGAGTGGAAACCAGGAAAATTTTGCTTGCCTTGGGTTATTTGATAAGAGTCACGCTAACTCTCTAATGCTCAACATGGTGGCACTGCTTTTTGTGTGCTAAGGAAGTTTACTGATGAAAATAAGTTTTTAGATGCTTTAATACCATAGGATTTGCAGTAAGGGTCTGAGGTTTGTTTGGACCACTTTATTCTTTCCCTCTTTCTTTCCTCATAAATCTTGTTTCTTCTTATACACTGCCCTGGTTTCAGCCTTTTCAACAATACCTTTCTTGCTTTATTGTTCCTATCTAATTTAAATGACAGACAGGAAAGTATATTTTGAATTTTAGTTGTTTTTTGCCTTCTCAAGAGCACATATGCAGGTTTCTGAATGTCCATTAGATAATGATGAAGTTGGTGAGGAGGTATTATGGTCAGTTAAGAACATCTTGCAAAATTAACCTTAGTTTTGATTTTTATTTCTTTATTCTATAATTGTTGGATTCCTTGCAAGCTTTCTGAGTGTCAGTTTTTAGTTGCCAAACTTAAGCTGCTCTAGAATGGTATGTACTTTTGCAAGTACTCATAATTGTAAGCATGCTAGTAAAACAAACAACATTAAATTTACTTCTCTATTCTTTGGAATAAGTGTTTGGTACAAAATAATAATGTGCATGATCTAATGTTGACGGTGGCTTTTGAGTGCATATTTTGTCATTGTGTTGATCCTGTAGAGAATTGCTAAATGACATGGATAGTCTTTATCCCAGTGGATGGAGTCATGGGAGGAAATATCCTGGAAAATATTTGAACGAATAAAAAATTGTTCTTGTGAAGTTTGAGGTGTTAATCTTCTCATTGTTACGCTTTCCTATCCTGACTTTTTTCTTTTCACTTTTTGTTATTGTCTTTGGATCTACCCATGCTTTGATTGCATTTGAACTTTGTTCATCAATAGGAAAGCGCCTTTTAGATTTGCCATTTCTTGCATTTCATATGGAGATGCAAGTCATTCTCTGACAGTCATGTTTATTTACAGTCAGATACTGCAAGTGTGAAAGTACCAGAGCTTGATTTGGAGCTTGTAAGTGGTACTTTGGGAGGAGTGGTTACAACAGTTGAGGGCTTGATTACAAAAATTAGTGAAAGTGAGTATGACTTTTCACATTTATGCTTTACTTGTTCCTTTTGTGATTAACATGCTTCTTCATAGTTGTCAAGCTCATAGAATATTGAACTTTTATTTTTCACAAAAGTTTTGGGGTTGTGAACATAGAAGTATGCATATAAGTGTTTGAGAATATTTACTTTTAGAACTTTTCTTTGATAATTTGACAGACTGAGTTATGTATAGATTTGCATTCTCTTATTCTTTACAACAATCTGCTTCCCTTTTCCTCATTTTTGTTGTGCATTTATATTCCATGCTTTTCTTATAATATGCTATAACAACAACAACATCCAGTATAATCCTGCTGGTCTGGGAAGGTCTAGTAGTGCACAGTCTTAACTAGTAGAAAGACTATTTCCAAATGACCTATATGATGCACTGATTTACTTAGAATATGGACTCAAAAGCACGCTCTATAATTAGGACACAAAAGAGAAGATTAATATAAAGATGTCTCATCATTTTGAGAAACTTTTGAGAAGAGGGTAAGCGGTCTTATATTAAGGATAAGCTATCAACACCATTGGCACATCATTCAACCCCCAAAGTGATCACGTACAAGTATTAAAACATAGAATTTGAAAATTTTCCAAGTAATATAGAAAACATACCAGAAGGATATAATTAGAAGAAATGTTGCGAAAGACAGAAATTTTGGGAAAGCCATGAGGATGAAATATGCTTTCTATATTACTTGCTGTTGAATTAAAATTGCAATGTAGAAATGTTTTTTATTTCTTTTTTCGGTTCATTATAAGAAAATATATACAATCTAAAGGGCCATAGAATCTAGATTATAGAGAATTAAGGTTCCTAGTAATCATCGGCATCTTGAGATTGAGGGAAATTGCTACACTAATCCCCATCTGCTCTTCATGCTACTTGTCAGATTTGTAGCTATTCCTCTAGCTAACATGGCCAATCTGCAATGTAGGAAGATGGCTTGAAAAACCTACTCACTGCTTCTACTCTCTTTTTTGAATGCTCTGAAATTGTGCTCTTTCCATATGTACTACACCAAAGCTGCCCTAACCTGATAGCTTTTAGATCAGCTGCATTATGCACTCGAATTTTCCCCAGCCAAGCAATAGTTTCACTCCATTAAACCGTTGGTTGGGCCACGTTGAGTATATTCTGCAATCGATCCCAGATTTGTCTGGTATACTTGCATCTAATCATGAGGTGTTCCAAACTTTCTAATTCTGCATTACATAATTCACAGTTCAAATTGCTAATGGAGCACCTGATCTTATCCATTGTAAGCAACCCTCTATTGATTCCCATCCATAAGATGAATGAATGAGCTTGGTTAAGATCACTATTCCATACTAAGGCTGCCCACTCCGACCTTATGCTCTGTGTAGCCTGTAACAGTGTTTCATAGGCTTTTGTGTTGAGCTTTCTTGAACCACTAAATTTCATCCTGCTCTCCTTCCTAACATCGTGGCAACTCTTCCATGATGAGACTGGCACTTCTACTGTTGTGGAAGGGCCATATCCATTGATTATTTTGAATAAGCAAACTTACTTTAGTAGTTGGATTCACCACCAATTTCAAGCCTTGTACCTCCTCCACTTTATATAGAGGACCTTTACAATGCCAATTATCATACCAAAAAGACGTGCTTTCTCCATTTCCAATTATGTGAAACACCTGACTCTGCATCCATTGTCTGGTATCTAGAATTTCGTTTAGAGCTTTTGACATATCCTCTCTTAACTGTTGGATCCAGATACTCTTGTGATTAATGAATACATTGTATATCCATTTCACCCATAAATTCTCCTTTTTGTAGCACACCCATAAATACTTTTGTGCTTAATGAATACACTGTTCTATTCTTTTTTCTCAACTAGAGTTAGGATTTTTGTTTTCAATTTAGTAATTTAAGTGCTGAGCTTGAACGATCTCTCTATTATGCTAATTTGTTTCTGTAGTCTTTATGATAGAAGAATCATAACTTTCAATATATTTTCTTATCTTTAATCAGATTTCATTTATTTGCTTATCTGTTTTATGATCTGTGGTTACTAGGTCTCTGTTATTTACATATCATTTGTATTGCGTCTCATGTGACATGTGAAGTAGGTGAAATTGGAAACATTATATATATGCATTTAGAAATAAAACATTCTATGTTTCTATTACTAGCTCTTCTTACTTTCGTGCATCGTGTAATAAAGATGAACAATATGGTTTCTCTGGCGTTTGTTGTCTGTTACTGTGTATAATATCGTGATTTTTTGCTTGCTATTTCATTTCTTTTGTCATATTTGGATTTTTCTACTTTTTTTTTTTGTCACGAAACACATTGCAGGACATGTCATTATTATATATTTAAATGACATTAGATTATCAAGTAAATTTGTATCTGCATGGTCATTCCCTCATCCTCCCACTCTTCTTCCACAAAATTCAATAGGAAATTTATATCTGCATAGTCATCCCCTAATCATCCCACTCTCTTCTTCCACAAAATTCAATAGGACATTTATATCTGCATAGGCATCCCCTAATCCTCCCACTCTGTTCCTCCACAAAATTCAATAGGACATTTATATCTGCATAGTCATCCCCTAATCCTCCCACTCTCTTCTTCCACAAAATTCAATAGGACATTTATATCTGCATAGTCATCCCCTCATCCTCCCACTCTCTTCCCACAAAATTCAATTGATACATGACTCATACTAGACTTCATATTCAGATGTTTAAGTTTCCTTTTCTAAGTTGCCTTGTGCAGGTCTTGAAAGAGTGCATGGATTTACCTTTGGGGATAGCCTAGATGAGCATAAAAGAAGCAAGTGGCAAGACTTTAGAACAAGGCTAAACGAGGTATCCTGTTTTCTGTTCTTTTATATGCCTGTAAAGTATTGTTCACTTCTCTTTGGGGATTTTCCCAGGGGTTGGGGGAAAGGACATGGTAATTCCTTTACCATTTTCGTACATTAAGTGTTTTTGATTAACTGCATACTTTGCATGTACCTGTATGATGAATCAAAATCCTTTTCACTACTTTAAGCAAGTACTTTTAATATTGACATCCATACAGGGAAGAATTCTCTGAAAAAACGAACAATAGAAAATGTTACTTATGTGATTATCGTTAGACCTAGGGCATGAGAGGAAGCTGCTTGGACTGCCATAAAATAATTAAGGAGTGGCTGAGTCGGACGTAATATCAGTTTGGTTAATTTTCTTATTTCAAGAAAAGCTTGAACCATTAGTGCCATTTGGTTTAGGAAGATCTAGATCCACCCATCCCAACTGAACTGATAATCCATTAGTGAATTGCTGGTTCTCAAGTTTATTTAACCAATACTTGCCTTATAGGTTGTTATGTTTTGAAATTGGGTTGTCTGAATTCTTAGGCTATGTTCTTTGTGCTATGTAATTTTTATTGTTCACATTCCTGGTGCTTGAAGCAAGATATAGTAGACATGATCTGGTTTGAAAGGTGAAAGAGTTGAAAATCGAGTTCCGAAGATAGCCTAAAAGTTCAGGCTGCAGAAACTATCCAAACTTAAACTGATTTTTTCTCTCTCAGTTTGATTTTTTCAGTGAAGGCCTGTTTGATTTTAGTGAAATTAATCACCTTTGGAATTATGACTTCAACTCAAACAAAACTGCTCTTAAACCTTTATAAGTTTTGAACTTCTTAATTGTTTAAAAGTGGGTCGGTTTAATTTTCATCTTTTGTCCCAGCATAACATGCTAAAATTCAGTGTAACATATTTTGTTACGCTGAAGCGATTATTGAGACAATTGAAAGAGGAGCTCTTATATTCTGCTCTCATGTCTGTTTCTATATGACTTTGGTTTATCTGAACCTATCAAGAATTTGAGTGATTGTGCTTTTCTTTCTTTTTCATTTATTTCATTGTCTTATATTCCTTAAACATGCTGCAGCTTCTGAGTATTGAGGAGCCTTGGACATTAATCCTCGATGATGCCTTGGCAAATTCCTTTGTCGCCCCAACAACTGATGACATTGATGACGATCACCAGTTGACATGTGAGTTTGTTCTCATTTGCTCTCTCTACTTTTGTTAGGTATGGAAAATGTTTGATAGCCATACTGGGATATTGAATTTGTTAAAAGTCAAGGAAATAAGGTAGCGAGATGGGTGTTAGTCAAAGAAAGTTATCTGGAGCTTATTTGGTAATTAAGATGATTTGTATGGTGTTTGGTGCTATAATTTCAGTTGAAGAATACGAGAGGTCTTGGGAGCAGAATGAGGAATTGGGTTTGAACGATATTGACACTTCTGCCGCAGATGCTGCATATAACCCGACGTCTACATACGATCAAACAGAGGGATAAAATTGTCTCATTTAGTGTTTTTTTTTCTCCTCCCTCACATTTTTTCTTGAATTTGTCTTCCTTATTTGGTAGGTCGATGCCAACACTTTCCTTGTAACGATCTAACTTATCAATCTGTGTAGTTTTTTTCAATTTCCCTTTGTTTTTTGAGCCACTTTGGACAATTGTTTTGATGGTCTAACTTTGGATTTAAAGGCTTCTCGGCCACAATTATTACAGAAGATTTCTCAATGATCCTAATGATGGCTTTACCTTTGTCATTTTTCTTTTTCTCAGTGATGTTTGTATTTTATTGCAATCACTTTTCCATTGTTCACTGGTGTCCCTGGAAGTAGAATCATTTTAATCTCCTTTAGGCCCTAGTGCGTATAGATTTATCCCATTGCTTTACGTATTTAATTATCCCACTGCAAGCCCAATTCTCCGTGCCTTTTCAATTTATATTTTAATGACTCGTGGACCATAGAACAATGGGTCGAAATTCAATGTTCTTAAAATAACAATGTTACAAGGCTTGTATACATCATATGCTTTCCTAGTTTTAAAGTTTTATTGTATTTTTCTAGAAACAAAAATTAAAAATGTTCTAAACACTTAATTAGATATTATTTTGAACTTTTTAAAAAATATATATGTTAAAATGATGGCATACGATTTAAAAAGTAATACATATTTTCCATTCAAAAATAATAATAATACATATTTAGTGCTCATGCATCTCATTAAGACCTATATAGTATTAAAATATTAAAATTTGTTCCTTTAAGTATTTATATTAAATTCATTAGTATTTTATTTTTCGGTGACAAACGCATGTAAGTGTACATTTGTCTTCTTCAAATACGAGTACCATTCCAAATTGGTTTGTTCTTTCTGTAATTATTATCTTTGAATATTTGGCACCTATGTGAAGACCTTTTGTATTTAATTGGCAGCTAACTTGATTTCTTAGCATCGTTATGTCTAGATTCCCTGTATTTATTTAGCACATAACTTGAACTTTTGGTGCCTATATGCTGAAAAATTTGTCAAGAAGAGTGACCGCAATATGTACAGTCCTAATGCAAAGTACACGAACTTTGGATCGAAATGTCATTAAAGATTTTGTGTATAGTCCTAAAAGAGATAGACTTTTGGAGATGACACGTGGAAGATGTCTAAAGGAGCATTAATAGTTGCTTGTGGTGGATTGTGTTGTACACTATTCAAAACTCACTAGACTCACTTAAAGGTGTGTGCTGAAGAATTACATATCATTCCAGAAAACACTTAACCGAATTTGTGGCACTGGAAGATTAAGACACGTTAATAAGAAGGGGATCAAGTTACTAGATGAAAAATCACTTATCCTTGTGAAGATTATGGTTTCTCTTAACTCCTATGATTATTGTGTGGTTGGAAAGTAGCATCAAGTTTTATTTCATAAAAGATTTACCAAAAGGAAGGCGAAGTTGGAGCTAATGCACTCCGACGTGTGTGGTCAAATAAAGGTGGTGTCTGTGGGTGATAATAAGTATTTTGTTACATTTATCGATGATGTTACACATAAGACTTAGGTCTTTATGCTAAAAATAAAAGGCTAGGTGTATAGGACCCTTCAAAAATTTCAAGCCATAATGGAAAGGG
>JAOSBL010000007.1:446142-461254 GCA_027568915.1 Erythroxylum roraimae
GACTTAGGTCTTTATGCTAAAAATAAAAGGCTAGGTGTATAGGACCCTTCAAAAATTTCAAGCCATAATGGAAAGGGAGATGGAAAGAAAGTCGAAGTGTCTCCAAACTGAAAATAAAAAAGAGTATACCTTAAATGAATTCTTAGATTATTATGCAAGACATGATATAATACATTAGAAGATGAAACCTAGTACCCTATAGTATAATGAGGTTGTTGAGAAGATGAATATAACCATTAGACTTAAGGTTAAGACATAAACTAGTAATAGTATTAAGGTACTTAGAATTGGTTGAGGTGGTTATACTTAGACCATAAGTTTCTTAGTTACTTAAAAGAGAATGAAATTCTCAAATAATAAAGTCCTCCCAGAATGTCAGAACATAATAGAGTGTCTAAGAGGAGAAATCGTACTATATGAGATATGGTACATTTATGATGAGTCTTGTAGTCCTTATCTAATTTTGGGAATATGCCCTTAAAACTACTGTTTACCTTCTGAATAGATTTCCATCCAAATTAGTTGATAAGCACTATATGAGATATGGACTAGTAGTAGACTAAAGTCATCACATCTAAATATTTAGGAATATGATGTTTATATGAAGCATGCAACATCTAATAATCTTTAAGTTAATTTAGATAAATGCAAATTTATGGGATATCTAAAAAAAAGTATCACATATCAATTTTTCCATCCTCTTAAGTAAAAGGTGTATGTCTCAAAGCATGCTACACTCTTAGAAAGAGAATTTATTCTTAACGAAAGTACTGGGAGTAAGGTATAACTTAGAGAAGTTCAAGAACTATAAATTCACATCTAGATGGAATAGGAACCTCAAGTGAATACATATGATGTACAACTAAAGGTTTAAGAGACGCATAGTTTATGACACACAGGTCACATTCCCCGCCGTAAACCCCCCCCCCCCCCCCCACCCCCCCCCCCCCCTCTACATATTGAAAAAGGTTGAGATATATATTGCTTATGGATGATAAACGTCTTACCTTTAAGGAAGCAAGGTTTGCCGTTGATTTTTTAATATGACATGAAGTCACGAGATCTAAAATGGAATCTCTAACTAGGTGTAGACTTTGATAAATGCTCTTAAAGGTATTACACTTGTTAGTTGTAATTGGGTTTTTAAGAGCAAATATGACATAAATGGTAATGTACAAAGATATAAAGTAATACTAGTAAGTAAAAGTTATAAACAAAAATAACGAGTTAACTTTGATGAATCCTTTTCACCAGTAACTAAGCTTATGTCCATTATGATCTTATTAACTATAGTTGCATATCATGATTATAATATAACATATGGGTGTCAAAATAACATTTCTCAATGGAAACTTTCTTATAAAATTTACACAAGTCTATTTATGAACTTAAGAAAGCATTATAGAGTTGGAACATCCTTTTTGATAAGACAATTGAAGAGATTTATTTTATCAAAAAATGGATTAATCATATTTCTATAAGAAGGTTAGTGGAATCACATTTGTCTTCCTAGTACTATATGTGGATGACATATTGCTGATTGAAAATGATATACCTATGCTCCAATATGTAAAGTTTTGGTTGCCTAAAAAGTTTTCCATAAAGGATATAGGAGAAACAGTTTATACTTTAGGAAATGATAATCTATAGAGATATATCAAAGAGGCTACTTGACTTACCTCAATCTACATAAATAAACAAAGTACTAAAGAGGCTTGGCATTGAGAATTACAAAAGGGGATTCTTACCCATATCACATGGGATTTTTCTCTCACAAAGTATATGTCTAAAAACACAAGAAGAGAGAGAAAAAATGAATTATGTTCTTGTAATAATCCAAATTATTGTTAAATTACTCATAATGGACCAATAAGGAGAAAAGCCTATAAAAGTATAAGTTGAGCTTAAGAAAGCTTAAATTCATTTCTCTCTTAAACTTTTCCCTATAGGTTACTATTTACTGCCAACTTCCGACACTCATGCCTTCACCGTTCGTCCACCATTTTCGGCAATCTAAGGCTCTATGAAAAGCTTTCGGGATGCTTTACCAAACCCCTAAACTTATTTCATAAAAAGACCCAAATTTGGAGGAATCATGACTAGACATTTTGGTTTATTTATGTAAGTCACTAATCTCTTATTTCTAGTCATTTCTAGTGAACGGTAATGGGTTACCTTTGAGCTTCAATTCTTCGATTCTCACAAACTAAGAGGAGTTTCGATGCAAAAGTAGTGCCATTGGATTCTTGAGTTGAGCTTGTTATTTTTGGGTGGGTGGTGAAGATCATTGCCTCTCTGATGGCAGCGCGTGTAACCTATGCTCTAGTGACGGTGGTGATTTTCTAACTAGCACAAAAATTGTTGGAAATAATTTTAAAAATTCTCAAATATTATGTGATCAATTTTTTTAAAAGTAGCATATGGAAATTCTTTATATCTTGTGAGATAAAAAATTGGAAAGGAATATGTTCATATAAAAATGCATGAAATTGATTAAATTGAGTCGTCGTTGATTAGAATTGACACTATCTGGATGTATTGAGTATAAATAAGGGCGTTTAGGTTAGAAATTGGTATACCTAAATTATGAATTGGATTTATTATGAATTTTGCAATGTAAATGTGAACTCAATTGGGTATAGACATGTAGTTTGAAGGCCCAAACTGCGCTGTGAGTACTGTTAGATATAAAAATGTATTTTCATTACAAGAATGACCCCTATTTCGAAAGGGGGGTGTCTGTTTTACATGAAAAACTCTGTCAAATTTTCAGTAGGTTCCTC
This sequence comes from Erythroxylum roraimae, assembly GCA_027568915.1. Classification (NCBI taxonomy): domain Eukaryota; kingdom Viridiplantae; phylum Streptophyta; class Magnoliopsida; order Malpighiales; family Erythroxylaceae; genus Erythroxylum; species Erythroxylum roraimae. Next base: position 448,926 of record JAOSBL010000007.1, read on the forward strand.
ATAAAAACATGACATCGTCGTTTTTAAATAGAAAATAAAGCTCCTTAGTATTGAGTTATGGTCTTATTCTTGAGGTATCTAAAAGTTGGTTTAGGTTTTAAATCCTAATGATCATTCCTATTTTTCTTTCTATAGATTAATCAGGGCAGAACCCTCCATTTCGAGACACTAGGTTCGGCGCGAAGGAGCGTATCAGTGAGTTAATATTTATGATTATGAGCATGAATTAGAATTCATTATCATATTCATTATGGAAATTACCATCATTATCGTATGCACGCATGATATTCATACAAATGGATTGACACATGTATAAATATTTTTGTTGTGCAATGCTATGATGTGGAGGATTGTTGTGGTATGAGTTACATGGTGGGCATCACTAGGCTATGCGCACAGTGAGTCAATTGGTCGGGTATGGATTTGGGCTAGTATTTAATCCATTGATGGGATCTATTTGATCCATTGATGGATCCCTTAATTGAGATACGACATGGTTGGGGCAGTTCAGTCGAACTTGCTCTCAGAAACCAATCGACATTTGATACATGATATGGTGGCATAATTGTAGCGATTCAGTCAAGCTTGCTCTTAGACAAGAATCATATTGTAGTGAGGCTGTGGCGGTTCGATTGAGTGTGGCTCTCGGACAACAATCCACAACATTTGGACCAAGTGACCCATGTGAAATAAGAGAGCCCCTATGACTATAGTCTATGGGTAAGGGGCATGTCATAGGGTCCTTTATTAGTCCTCCACTAATATTTGTGATTTTTGATTATGTGACACGATATTGACATGGGAAATGCAAGCATGTTTATAAACAAAATCACTATGTTGTGAAATTGCATTTATGGATGTAATAGAAGGGTTGGCGTTGGGCTAGCCGAAAATTTTATCTGTCTAAAATTCTTGAAAATTTTGCTTTTTATGATTACATCGGTCATAATCCGACAAACCTTAAAAGTGTATAACATAACTATAGTATTAATTCACTCAGCGAGGTTTGACTCCCCTCAACTATTTTTTCAGATCTTCTTTTTTAGGGATGTCAATGGGTTAGGTCGGGCCTAACGCCAGGCTGGGTGGCCCACTAGCTGGAGCTGGCCGACCTGTGGCTCCGTCAGCCCGAACTATTTTGGACTATGACCTGGTCAACTAGGGCCAAAATTAGGTCAGGCCGGGCCAAAATTAACATCTCTATTCTTTTTAGATCTCTTTTAACAAGGACTTCGCCATTCTTCTTCCCCTTTGGTGATTCGAAGTATGTTTGATAGTGACCTTTAACTCTAGAGCCATAGTAGTCTTGTATATGTTAGATTTCCCTTATATTAACTATCTCAACATTATAAAACATGAGCATTAGATGTTGTTAGAGAGAATGTTCCATTATTCTTAATCATTAGGAATTTAAAGAAATCTATGGCAAGAGTGAATTGAGATTTGAAAATGTGTTTTCAAATATCAATTATAAATTAACTACTAATTAGCAAGAATGAACATGCTTTAGTTTAAATGATTAGATATTAATTCCATATTCTATCTCCAATTAGAAAATTTGATAACAAAATGATTAAAATGTACATCATAACTATACACAGATAAGTTGAGTCAAACTGCTTTGCCATTTCTAATATTTGGGTGATCATGAATGTTAATCTATAATTATAAATTGTTTAATTAAAGAATTAAAGATATATTAAAAGAATTTTTAATTTAATTAATTCTAATTATAAATTAGAATTGTAATTTATAATTATTGTCAACATATTAGAAACCTAACAAGTTACACAAAAAAGAAGTTAAAAAGATAAAATTTAATTTAAAGTAAGTTATACATAATTGTGAAGTTTGAGAAACTTCATGAATCAAATATGATACATTTTATTAATTAAAATTAAAATATTATTTTAATTAGACTTTAATTATAACTAGGAAGTTTAAATTTTAATAAGAAAGATACCATGTGTATTTTGCAATAAATAATAGAAAGGCATAAGGGAGTTATCACTCCTGTACTTTTTCTCTCATATATTTTTATTTCTTATGTTTTTTTTGCTCTATGGATATTATGAGAAGTTGGATATGTGAATTGCTAGTGGTTGATAGCTAGAGAAGAAAATTTTTGCTAGTGATTGATAGCTCGAAAAGAAATTTTTTCCTGCAATCCAAATCATGTACAATTTAACTCTTTTATTTATGATTAATAATTTTCAAGTTATGCAATTAAAGAGATTTGATTGAAAAATTGAAAATTTTATTTTTTGATGCATTAGTGAGTCGATCATAGTTAATTTTCTAACAGAAGAATTTTCAAATTTTCCCTATCTTGATTGTTATTTTTTATTTCAAAAAAGATCTCCACTTTTCTAGTTTATGTTCCTTTTTACTAAATTACACACACACGCAGACATGCATACATATATAAAAAACATTGAAAGATATTGAGCTTGTTGCTACTAGAATCTTCAAGAACTAATTTACTTTGAAAGAATCAAAAGTAAAAAAAAATTTCCTCTAATAATATATAGAATGTGTGGGATATATGCACTCAGTAAAAGTGGCTCAATACACACACACACACACACACACACACACACACACACACACACACACACACACATGTATATAGAGAGATGGGAAAAGTATTATTAGTGTTAGCATGGACCACTTTCCTACCAACAAGGCAACTCTAAGCTGGCAGCAACAAATCTGATGGACGCTAGTGATTGCCTAATCTTGATCATAGTTTAGCCACCCAAAGCTGATCATACTAGGAAGTTTTTTGTTGACATTAGATCACGAATATAATGTTCTTTTTCTTATTTTCTTCTAAAATAGGTATTTTCTGTATTATTCAGATGATTTTATTAAGCCCCACAAAGTTTGTTTGGTAGCCCAAGGATATACATAGATTGAAAGTTTGGATTGTACTAAAAGCTTTGCACTTATTGCAAAATTAACTACTATTAGATGTCTATTAGTTATACTACTATTAAGAATTGATAGTTACATCAACTAGATGTGAACAATGTATTCTTTCATGGTGAATTGCATAAGGAAATCTACATGTCTCCTCCCCTAGGTTATCTCTCACCTTATGACACTCATGTATGTCAACTTCATTAATCTCTGTATAGACTAAAGCAGGCTCCTAGATAATAGTTCAAAAAGTTCTCTTTATCATTGAGAAAATTTGTCTTTTTTCAATCTTACGATGGACATTCACTTTTTTTTTTTAATTCAGAAGATTTTATACAAATATAGAGTTATGTACAATGATGAGCATTCACTTTTTACTTTAAGTAAACATAACTCTTCTTTTACTCTTCTTGTCTATGTAGAATATATAGATTTTGTTAGAAATGATATTTTGTAAATTAAAATAATTAAGAACTACATATGTTTCTCTACAAAGGATCTTGGTACTCTTATATATTTTCTTAACTTAGAAGTTGCTCGTTCTCCTTAAGGAATATCTCTTTGCTAAGCTAAATATACTCTTGACCTTTTGAAAGAAATTAGAACGTAACTCTTGTTTTACTCTTCTTAACTATGTAAAATATATAGATTTAGTTAGAAATGATATTTTGTAGATTAAAATACTTAAGAACTACACATGTTTCTCTACAAAATTTCTTGGTACTCTTACGTATTTTCTTAACTTAGAACTTACTTGTTCTCCTTATGGAATATCTCTTTGCTAAGCTAAATATACTCTTGACCTCTTGAAAGAAATTGGAATGTCTAGTAGCAAACCAATGCTTTTTCCATTCTCCAATAAATTGAATATCTTTAAATTTTAGTGAATCATTAAAATAACAGAACCAATATTGTCACTTAATTACGTGTCTTATTTATATCTCACCATTTGTCGTCTTGTTATCACTTATGCAATACAACTTCTCTATTAATTCATGGAAAAATCTTATCATCTACATCTTGATGTTGTCTATTATATTCTTTGTTATTTGAAGAGTTCTCCTTGTCAATGTTTTTTCTCCTTTAAATAATGATTTTTAGATCAGAGCTTATTGTGATGCCGACTAGGCAAATTCTCCTATGTCTCAATGATCTATTATAAGTTACTACATTTTTTATGCTACTTGTATCACTTAGATATCAAAGGAACAACCCACAATTTAATGTTCTTTTTAAGAACCAAAAATTCGCTTTTATGGTTGCTACAACTAGTGAGTTCATATGGTTACATGTTCTTCTTACTAATCTTTCTTTCTCTCATTATCCACCTACACTTTTGCATTGTGACAATCAATCAACTTTACATATTGCTACTAATCCCTTCTTCCTTGAAGGCACTGAACACATTGAGATTAAATATCATTTCATTTGTGAGCACTTGCAATTTGGCATTGTTGCTACACAATATGTTTCAAATCAATTCCAATTGGTAGATACATTAACTAAAACATCAAGACGTGATCGCTTTTATTTTCTTTTTCATAATTTAGGCAGTAAGGATCTTCATGCTTTAACTTGAAGGGCGATCTTAAAGATATTGTTTGAATGTATGTTACCTTCTATATCATGATATTTTTTTATGAAGTTAAGTAATATATTAATGTAAAACTATATAATAAAACTCCAGCTGGAGGCTTTATAGCCTTTTAAAGGCCACAAAATACAGTTTCAAAGGTTAAAGCTTTCTAAAGAAGGATGTGGGGGACAATTTCCTAAGAAGGTCACAAAGATAGTTTAGAGCATAATTCAGGTAGCATATATAAAATCCTTAGCAATATTAGTCATCCTAATCTTGAGTGCAAGCTTCTTCAAATTGTCTCCAACTCTATAAGTAATTAACTATTACTGTTTATAGGTTTATAAATCTTTCATGTGTATTTAAAGTGAGGTGTCAAATCTCCTCTTCTTAATCTTTTGATGTGCTCGTTAAGATTCAATATCTTTATTAAGGCATAATTCAACTCCGAAATCTCTCCTTTTTTATGTTGAACAATTTATTCGCGTATCTCTTCGGCTATAAGCCAACTTGGAGTAACTTTGTGGTCACATTTTGGTTGTTAACGTCACTTCTCACTGTCATCATAGATTGGTGTTACAGGTTTGTTATTATGTTTTGATCCGTCTAACGGCATACTTATTGCACCCAAGATCTTCTGACCAATTTTTATGGTGTTTTATTGTGTTCAGTGAATTTTAGCCATTTATTTATACGAGCTCCATATAAATAAACGTAGGACTCGCATAAATAAATTGCTAAGATTTATTAGACACAATAAGACACTATAAAATTGGACAGAGGAATTGGACTCTACTTATTGAGTATAACATTATTTGTAACAGTCGAAGTTTAAAGTATCCAATAAAAATTTATTTTATGAGATATACAAACATCGAAAGAAAGACGTAGAGCTTGTTGCTGCCAGAATCTTCAAGAAGCATTGTACTTTGAAAGAATCAAAAGCAAAGAAAAATTCCTCCACCAAGACATAGACTTTGTGGGACACATACTCACTCAATAAATGTGGGCCGTCATCGCACATACACAACATGCGGAGAGAGATGGCAAAAGCACGGGCTGTCGGTGTTGGCACGGACTACTCTTCCACCAGCAAGGCCGCCCTCAGGTGGGCTGCAGCGAATCTCGTCGACTCCAGTGATCAACTTGTCCTCATCATAGTCCAGCCACCCAAAGCCGATCATACCAGGAAGAAGCTCTTTGGGGACACTGGATCACGTATGTAATGCTTTTCTTCTCAATTATGTAATTTTTTTTATTTAATTAAATGGATATTTGTTGGTTGATTTGCGACATCAGCTTTAGTTCCTCTTGAGGAATTCAGAGAGATCAACTACTCCAAGCAATATGGACTAACTTATGATCCTGAAATCCTTGATATCCTGGAGTCAGTTTCAAGGGACAAAGGGGTATGTATATATACTTTCTTTTTGTCTTCCATACCTGTGTGTAGTAATAGTATATGCAACTGGGAAAGAATATGTACACAAACAAAACATATATAGTTTCTTCAATGTATTAATTTTTGCAATTTAACTTAAGCAGGCTAAGGTTGTAGCAAAAGTTTATTGGGGAGATCCAAGGGAGAAGTTATGTGATGCTGTGGAAGATCTCAAACTTGACTGTCTTGTTGTTGGAAGCAGAGGCTTAGGCCCTCTCAAAAGGTATTCCTGCAAATCCTATAATTACATTAGATGATTACTAATTTAATTATATATCAACTAATTATATATGGTTTTTATGTTACAGGGTGCTGCTTGGAAGTGTGAGCTACTATGTCGTGGCCAATGCTTCATGCCCAGTTACTGTTGTTAAGGAAGTGAAGGTTTGATGTATCTCAAGATTCAAATACTATATATATATTTGCTTAATTTCAAAAACAACAATATGTATATTTGATCTTTGTGTGTTCTATCTATATTTGGATGACGTGTTTGTATGTTAAAAGAAGAAGAATTAAACCTGTCAACTTGAGCTTGACATATAAATGGTTTTATTCTTTTATCATTATTTGAGCTTGTCGTTTTGGCATTGGCTGATGTATGTCTACAAGTACACACGTCACATAATTCATTTTATACACGCCAACGACTCTTTCCAGAGATTCTCGGCTGCTGGTCTGAAATGACTCTTTTAACTTAAAAGAGTATTCTATGCACGCAACTGCTCCATCCATGACTTCTGAATTATAATTATTGCTCTAAATTTGAATTAGTTGGAAGTTGTTAGATAATAATAGACTTTAATAAAGGCATCTTAATATCTTACGACCTTTTGGCACATGGTATCGCTCCAACCTGTCAAATCTTATTCATTACGAGCCAAAATGAAGGGTTAACAACAAATTTGAAAGCACATTCACATTTCAGAATTAATTAATCTGTTAAAATCCAAAAAATATGGGGTACAGCTCAATGTTATGAACTTGGTATTTTACTAAAAGTTTTCAGGTTAGAACCCTAAAAATGACTTTGTGGAGGCTAGCGAGAAGCTAATCATAGAACTTGACTCTCTATTGTTAAGAGATAGTCCCAACAGTTCCAAAACAGATTATTTATGAATAGGTAGCTTTGATTTCTTAAGTTGTAAGCGTTATGATTGTTGGTTTGTTCAAAAATAATTTTAAGCATTAAAGAGTTGAAGCATTGACATTGAAACGAATTTACATTTTACAACTCAATTTCACATTATAGGATCTCACTACAACAAAAGGGAATTTTTAGTACTGAAACATTTCGTCGCTAAAAGTTTCAAAATTGTCGCTAATATTGACGCAGCGAGAGAGCAATAAATTTCACACAAAATAAAATGAGCTTCCAATTGTATATGAATTGGGAATATTTTAATATGTTAAGATGTCTTTAAACAAGGATTTAAATAAGACAGTAAACGTAATAGCAATAGAAAACAAAAAATGATGATAATACCTTAAAATAATACAAACGTAAGAAAACGACCACAGCCGTTCTATGTCAATCCCCTCCACTTGAGAAAAACTTAACCTCAAGTACACTGGATCATCTGAATATAAAGGTTCATCTGCAGAGTAGTAAAGAGAAATGTCTGACACATTAAATATTTTAGAAATGCCGAAGGCATCTGATAATCCAATCACATAAGTGTTGTCATTAATCTTCTACAAAATAGGATATGGTCCATATTTCTTAGGTTGCAACTTGCTATAAGTGCTTACTGGAAATCGCTCCTTCCTAAAAAACACCATAGCCTGATCACCCACTTTGAAGACCTGTTCTCTTAAATGCTGGTCTGCAACTTTCTTATATCTAGCATTAACTTGTTCTAATTTATGTCTCACCTTTGTCTGAACATCGTGCCACTGGTTAGCTATATTTGCAACAGTTGCATGAATTTTGGGCAATTTAATCAAATCGACAGCATGTTGTGGTGTCTTCATGTAGACAATAGAAAAAGGTGACTTGCCCAAGGCACTATGAACAGTACTGTTGTAGGTAAACTCAGCCTGTGGTAATGCACAATCCCACTGCTTAGGTCTATCTCCACAAATACTCTGAATAATATTGCCCAAGGTTCTATTCACTACCATTGTTTGACCATCTATTTGAGGGTGAGCTATGCTGATGAAATTCAGAGATGAATCAAACATCTTCCACAACTGAGGAATTTTCTATCTTTATCAAAAGTAATGGATTTAGGTACCCCATGCAGATGTGCAAACTCCTTGGAAAACAACTTGGCCATATTAGTTGCATCTGTAGTTTTCTTGCAAGAAATAAAATGAGTCATTTTAAAGAATATATCTACCATAACAAAAACATAATCCACACCCCGTTGCTTTCGTGGTAATCTGAGCATAAAATCAATAGATAAATCCTTCAAAATATTCTCTGGAATAAGTAGAGGAGTATACAAACTAGTATTATAAGATTGACCCTTTGCCTTCTGGCACATATAGCACCTCTGCACAAGATGCATCACATCCCTTCACATATGGGGCCAATAATATCTCTCCTTAATTGCAGCATAGGTCCTGTCACGCCCTAGATGACTAGCAAGACCTCCTCCATGTAGATCATGAACTAACTTCTCCCTCAAAGTTTTGGAAATACATAACTGATTTCCTTTCATAAGAAAGCCATCATGGATGCAAAAGTCACCATTAATGTGTTTATTTACAAAGTTTTCCCACAGTCCCTGGAAGTCTTCATCAGTGGCATACAGACTCTTCACAATTTTGAACCCCACAACCTCTAGACTCATAGTGACAAGCAAGTTAGCACACCTGCTTAATACATAAGCCAGTTTGCTCTGCACTCTAGCTTTATGCTTCAATGTGAAGGTAAACTTCTATAGAAATTGGGTCCACCTGGCATGTATACCCTTATCAATTTTCAATAGACTCTTTAAATATTTCAAGGCGTCATAATTGTATATAGCATAAATTCCTTGCTGATTAGGTAGTGCTCCCATGACTTCACTACACGAACCACTGAGTAAAACTCTTGATCATATGTGGACCACCTACGCCTAGCATCACTGAGTCTTTCACTGCAAAATGCTACTGGCTTCTTCTGTAACAGCTCAGACCACCCGCCCACAGATATTGTCAGCTTTGGGTTGCCCCTCAGGTTAAACTCCTCACAGTTTTGCTCTTCCCACCCTTAAGAAAACGCATCTTAGGGGGAGAGGTATCCATTCCCTTATAAGGCATACTTCGTTCTCCTATCCAACCGATGTGAGATCTCACACTCTCCACCCCCCTTAGGGCCCAGCCTAACTGGCACAGCAGTTCGGATACCGGCTCTAATATCATTTGTAACAACCCATACCATCCGCCCATAGATATTGTCCGCCTTGGGTTGCTCCTTGGGCCAAACCCCTCACGGTTTTGCTGTTCTCACCCTTGGGAAAACGCATCTTAGGAGGAGAGGTATCCATACCCTTATAAGGCATACTTCGTTCTCCTCTCTAACCGATATGGGATCTCACATCTTCCAATGGGACAACGCAGCACCTATCCCCACTCTAGTAGCATCACATTCAACTTCAAATAGGGCCTGGAAGTTTGGTAGTGCTAAAATAGGAGCAGTGTATAGTTTTTCTTTCAACACAGCAAAACTGGTCTCAGCTTCTTCCCCCCATCGAAACTTCCCCTTTTTTAGGCACTCTGTAATTGGAGCTACAATGCTAATAAAGTTCTTTATAAATCACCTATAGAATGTATCCAGTCCATGGAAATTCCTCACTTCAGTTATTGTTTTGGGGGTTGGTCATTCCCTTATAGCTTGAACTTTTTCTTCATCAACTCGAATACCGCCTACTCCAATGATATAACCCGAAAGTAGTAGTCTGTTTGGCATGAAATGTAGTTCTTCAGATTAGCATACAATTTATTCTTATGTAGTGCTATCAAAACTTCCCGTAAATGGGCTATATGCTCCTCCTCTGTTCAACTGTATATCAGAATGTCATCGAAGTACACCACTAGGAATCTGTCAATAAACGATTCCATTACGTGATTCATGAGCCTCATGCATGTGCAAAGAGCATTAGACAATCCGAATGACATCATAAGCCACTCATTCAACCCCTCTTTTGTCTTGAAGGTTGTCTTCCACTCATCTCCAGGCCTGATTCAGATTTGATGGGATTCACTACGAAGGTCTATTTTTAAGAAGACCTGCGCATCATGAAGCACATCCAACATGTCATCCAGTCGGGAATGGGAAACTTATACCCTATAGTAATTTTTTTATGGCCCTTCTGTCCATGCATATTATCTAGCTTCCATCTTTCATAGGGGTCAACAATGCTAAAACCGCATAAGGACTCATGTTCTCTTGAATGTGCACCTTACGTAACAATTCCTCCACTTGCTCTTTGAGAACTTCTGCATCTTTTTGATTCATCCTATTGTGGGGTAAGTTAGGCAAACTGACTCTAGGAACTAGATCAATATGACGTTGAATGTCCCTCATAGGTGGAAGCCCTAAGGGTAATTCTTTAGGCATGATGTCATTGAACTCTTTTAGTAAAAACTTCACAACATCTCTAAGCTCTACTGCAGATTGCTTTTTCTCTGTTACTAGCACTTGCCTCATAATCAGAGCATGCTCTTATCTAGTCTCCTTTATTTCCTCTTCAAATTCAACCTCAGAATGGGTTATTATTAGGAAAGCCCTACCTTCCACTTTAGAAGCTTTGGTTTAAAACTCCCGTTCATTGGCAACAAGGTATATTTGTTTTCGTTCTTCTGCAGCTTGTATGTATTTTCTCTAACATCATGTTGTGTTGCAACATCAAGTTGCCAAGGTCTACCAAATAATAGGTGACAAGCATCCACGTCTACCATGTTAAAATAAATTTCACCCTTATACTGATTGATAGAAAAGGGTACCTTGCAGCGTTTAGTCACTTGGATCTTATCACTTGCTTTGATCCAGCTGATTGAGTACGGGTTAGGGTGCTTCTCCACCTTTAATCCCAAAATCTATATAACATCTCTCCCATGATATTTTCATAGATACCTCTGTGATTAATCACATCGAACATATAGTTGCGAATGGTGCACCTAGTTCTGAATAATTGGCGCCTCAAGGTATCATCCTCCTATTTTGGGGTGAGCATCTTATTCTTGATCACATTTCTAGCTTTCTTCATTCTCTGCTCTACTATGGAACTCGTAATCCTTTTCTTCATCATATAGACCACAATATACCTCTTCCTCCTCATCTTCACATTTTACCACATGTACTGCCTTTCAGAGGGGACATTCATTGAATCGATGGCCTACCTTATTGCACTGAAAACACTTCCCTGGGATAGGCCTAACGTGAGGATTAGCCATTTTAGTGCTTATTTCATTTAAGCTACCTTCTGTGTCCTTGCATCTCTCTATTCCTGGTTTTTTCTCTCTGTGATTGTTCTGTTTTTATCAATGGCAGTTTGAGAGGTATCTCCACTATAATTTGCAATGTTATTTCTACGGGAGAATTCTGTCCTGTTCCTCTCCTACATCAATTGTTCAGCTTTTAAAGCTAAATTTCTAGCTACAGACAAGGTTCTCACCACGTGCACCCCAATTCTGTCTTTAATGGTTGATTTCAGGCCCTTTGAAAATCTAGCTACCTGCTATCCTTTAGTTTCTCTTAGGTCATTCTTGGTTGCTAGCATGGTAAATTCTGCATAATATTCATGTACAAATTTTTGACCCTACTAGCACCTTTAGTACTACTGAAACACAAATTGCTCATAATCTAGAGGGAAAAACTCATTGTGCAATAATTGCCTCATCCTTCTCCACGTTATGATAGGTATTTTGCCTTCACAGGACATCCAAAACTGTAATCTCTCCCACCAAGCAGAAGCTCCCCCTTTCAATCTACATGCAACTAATTTGACCCTCCTTTCCTCTGGAATCTCTATATACTCAAAAATGGTCTATATCTACTATCCAATCTAGGAAACTCTCAGTATTTAAATTGTCATGAAAATAGGGAATATTTACCTTCAATTTGTATTCTGTTTCTTTGTCACCATAGTTATCCCTTCGGTAACCTATAGGTCTTTTGGGAGGTTCTTTTGAATATTCTTCTTCTTATTCTTCTAAATCATCTAATAAATCGATCTGCTGCCCACGTCTATGAACTCCAGGAACAGGTAAGAAGGTAGGCTACCTATGAGTTGCACCATAACCAAGCACTCTCCTGCCATCATTTTGGTTCTTAATGGGGATGTCGAGCCACTCCTCTAGGCCGAATCAAAATCTCTTCCAGGCGATCGAAGCATTCCTTATGATGCTGAAGCCTGACTTTAATCTGATCAACCTGAATTGCTAACTCGTCAATCTCCA
>JAOSBL010000007.1:470224-499067 GCA_027568915.1 Erythroxylum roraimae
TATAATCTATAGGGAATTAAATTACTATTTTAAATATTTTGATTAAGTTATACAACAATAAAAACAATAACAATAACAACAACAACAACAATAACACCCAGTTATAAATATTTTGATTCAGTTATAAATGACTTAAATTTGGTGAATTTAATAATATTATGAATGAACACAAATAATCAATTACAAACATATAATAAACAATCAAAGTAAAAGGAAGAAATAACGACATTATGGTTTATGGTTTTAATAGGTGAAGAGAGATATTTTCACAGTATCTTTATTAAAGATGGAAGAATACTTCAAAATACAAATCTTTATAATTGGGTTTGTACAAAGAATCCTACATCAATCTCTTTTGTGATAGAATATAAAAGAGCAATCTTTACATACGCTTATATGATACAATCAACTTTTAACTAGTTTAAAGTGTTTATCTCAATTTATATTTTAATTACTCTCAATTTTTTTGTAGTTTTCTTTTCCTAAAAATTTTTTATGTTTGAAAAGCTAAAACTTTTCGGAAACTTTAAATACTTTCTATTTATACTCCAAACTTGATTAAAGAAATTGTTAAAGTCAACTTATGGTCTAAAGTAGTCTTCAAGGAAATAGACATTAAATTTCATACTGCAATCATATCATATGAGTTTAAAATGATTGATGAAGATCAGTGTATTTATGTCAAAAGATCAAACAATAAATTTGTGATTTTATCATTATATCTAGATGACATTTCATATTCAATAACAATAATCAGCTTGTAGAGCCAATTAAATATTATTTATTAACAATATTTAAGATGAAAGATAAGGGTGAGGCTATATACATCCTTGATATTAAGATTAGCAGGAATAATTCAAGAATATTATCATCTCTTTCATAATACATATATTAAATAAGTACTTGAATGATTTTGTTTGCAAGATTGTAAACCAGTTAACTTGCATATTGTTAAAGTTGAGCACTTGATTAATAGGTAGTATGCTCAAACACCATAAGAAAAGGAATTGATAGAGAAGATTCCTTATCTAATGTAATTAGTAGTCTCAAGTCTGTTATGTTGTGTATGAGACTAGATATATGTTTTGATATTAGAATAGTTAGTAAATATTAATTAAATCTCAATCAAGCATATTGGAAAGCATTGAAAATAATAATTAAGTATTTAAAAAGAACCATACGTTATATATTGTATTATGATATATTGTGATAGTCAAGCAACTAAGTATCATTGCAAAATCAACACATAAATGCCCAAGTATAATTATATGTCAAAGCATAATAACTTGAGGAGAAATAAATATGGAGTATATTCCTACAAGACAAATGATGGCATATCTTATGACTAAATCGATTGCTGGAGATATATTTTTTTAAGCATTTTAGTTCACTAAGATTGTGTAAGATTTAAATTTTATTGCCTGATGATATTTACAATACTTATTATCAATGATGATGTTTAGATTGATATATTAAGCCTACTCCAAATTTGTTTTTGATTGAGAGATTATGTACTCTTAATGGATACATAACTTTAAACATCTCAAAGTATGTTGATTATGCGAATTATTAATCAAGTATGAAAATTAGAAACTTAAAGTTTATTGATCCTAATATGTGTGAGTGGAAGATGTTCGGATGATCTTGGAAAACTTATGGTGGATCCCATATAATATATTTTGTGATGATTTAAAAATCGAACTAGTTCAGCTGGTTCAACTATGAAAACCTTAAATTATTCAATTTACTGGTTTAGTTTAAATTAATAACCTTTGTTATTAAAAACTGATTGATTTATTAATTAACTAACCATTTTCCATAAATTAACCAATTTTTATAAATCTAATTAAATCAGTTAGTTTTCATTTGATAGTCTTCCTCTTCAATTAAACTCCAATATCTTAAATAGGTAAAGATAGTCTTCTTCTTCAATTATATTTTAAGTTTTTTAATTTTGTTCAATCTTTATTATATACCAATTTTATAACAGCCTAATAATAGTTGAACCTTTAAACCTCTTAATTATCTCCTCATAAGTTAATTTATCATATTTGTTTTTTTAAATATCTTATGTGAACAAGGGAAAAGGAATTACCAAACCATGAAAATTAAATATATAATAAATATGTTTTATTAGACATAATAACTCTTTTTAAAACACCAACGCAATAAAGGCGATAATGCTTCTTTAAAATACAAAAATACTGGCAAACAATGCTTATTGTGTAAGAATAAATATATAAATTACATTGAAAGAAATAAAGTGGTTAACCGAAATTAACTAAAAGTAATAATTAACTACATAGTCGCCGCCAATTTCAAAAGGTCTTGTTACGTGTGAATCATTTGTAAATACTATTTGTTACGTACACCTTACGTTATTTAGATCGCATTATTTATACTTGAAATTAATTTTTATTAAATTTTTCTTAGTTCTAATATGAAAGGAAAGGAAATGGCGAGTAGCATGATAGTGGAAACCGAGGATGTCAGTGAAAACCTCAAGGGGACGGCACCTCTATTAGAGGAACACCGAAGCACTAAGAAAAAATGATTTCGTTCTTACGATGGGGATGAAAAGAACCCTTTTCCACGGTCCTTTTGTGATATTCTTCTCAAGGAAAACAACCTGGAGGAGCACATTCAGCTTGAAGATAAGCATAAGTTAGAGTTGATAGACGAGGAAATGATAATCAATAATGAGGGACCTATTCCTTCGATTCAATTTTTCGCAAAGATTCAAGGTCTGTTGGAGAAGCCGTGGAGGAAAGCCATTATTGTGAAAGCTATTAGGGCATCGAATTGGCTACACAATGTTATGTTCTAAACTACAAACACTATGGAAAACTGAGGGCAATTTTAAAATCATTGGCATTATCTTACCATCCAATCATAGACGTCAGATTTGGGGAGGGATGAGCATGTCATTCGAAGAGTTATTGATTATGTTCAATTGCTAGGAATAAAACTTAAGTATTATCATAAAAGCACCTTTAGGATGGGGGGATTGTTAATTGGGAATGTCATTAAGATTGATTAGTCAATCAAGAATGCTTCGAGAGGAAAAATATGCGAGAATTGCCATTGAAATTTATCTAAGTAAGCCTTTAGTGTTGCAAATTATGGTGGATGGAGTTATTCTACAGGTGGAGTATGAAGGATTGCTCGCTATATGCTTTACGTGTGGAAAATATGAGCATTTGTTAATTGCTTGTCCAGAGCATGCTCATTAGGGTGAGGAGCATGGCAACTTGTACAAGGAATGTATTGAGGCTACTATGGCCACTATTAGGGTGGGAATGTCAGCAGGTATCATAGATCCAGCGAAGCCAAACTATGGCCTATGGATTATTGCTTCGAGAAAGGGACGCAACTGAAAACAGTAAGCCTCGAATATACTAGGGACGTCGTCCAAAAATGGAAGTGAGAATCGACGACACAAGTCCCGATTTGATGTGATCGCGAATCCTAACAATGAGATATGGGAAGAAAA
This sequence comes from Erythroxylum roraimae, assembly GCA_027568915.1. NCBI lineage: Eukaryota > Viridiplantae > Streptophyta > Magnoliopsida > Malpighiales > Erythroxylaceae > Erythroxylum > Erythroxylum roraimae. The sequence continues at coordinate 473,718 of JAOSBL010000007.1, forward strand.
CTTGGTGGGATATTCACTGAATGACACTACTTTCTAAAACCAGCATCAGATGATCCCACTACAACCGAATCTTTCTGCCACTAGAGGATCTACTAGAACCTACCAACCGAAAGCTACTCATGAAACCCCTTCACAGCACATCCCATCGAACATATTAACCTTGACCCACCAAGGGACTCGCCACATGTCAGCCACACCCTAGGTAAAAAACGCACCCCTGAAGCTACCAACCTGAAGAAAAAACCAAACCAATTTTAAACCCATACAAACACTCAGTTGTTATCTTATCGAACCAGACACGACAACCAAAGAAACCCACTCAACCCACATTTGATAAACAAGGCTTTAACAAACCCAACAATCCTTATTCAGGCTCTGGTTTAAAGCATGGCGTTGATATGGAAGACGTCCCTCCAGATATACACCCTTCTTCTCAACAACATTATTTGGAGCAGAATGATATGATACGTGTAGATGTCGAAGATGAGAAAATGACTGACAATAAGGGCTCGGCAAGTAATTTGGAAGAGAGGGACATACTGTATATTAAAGTTGCAAGAGAACATGGGGAGACTCTGGCTATAGAGTCATAAATTAACTTTATTATGGATTTTAGCTATGTAACGTGGAATTGTCAAGGGGTGCCATCCTCTAATTTTTGGCAGATTCTTCGTAATTTGTATAAAATGTATCATCCTAATCTGGTTGCATTATTGGAAACTCGCGTTTTTGGAGCAAAAGCGGATGAAGTCATTTTTGCAGTGGTTTGGCCTGCTCTCATCGCATTGAAGCTGTTGTTTTCGTTTAGATTGGATTACAAATGGCAATAGAAATACGTCTTATTTTCATCATATGATGCTGTAGAAAAAAATCCATTAGAGTGGAGACTATTCAAGATAGTTCCAGAATTGCACTTAACGACCATGCTTTGAGAAGGCATATCATTGAGCATTTTACTAATCTATATACTCTCCATATAGAAGTCTCCATTTCAGAGGTCAGGGCTAGTCCTCTTCCTAATATTGAAGATCAAGCGATGGACAGTTTGGTGGGAATTGTTGTAGATAAGGAAATCAGGAGGGTCATTTTCAGCATGAAGCCAATGAAGGCCCCAGGACTAAATGGCATCAGTCCCATTTTCTTCCAAAAATGTTGCAGTGTGGTAGGCCCATCTATTTATCATTTTGTGAGGAAGATTTTTAAAGCTAAAATCCTTCTGAAAGAGTTCAAAGAAACTCTCCTCGTGCTCATCCCAAAGAAGGAGAATGCAGATTCTATAAAATTGTTTCACCCCTATCAATCTTTTTAATTTTATTTACAAGACAATTTCCAAAGTGATTGTCAATCGCTTGAAAGGCGTCCTTCCCTCGATTATAGGATCAGCACAAACAAGCTTTATGCCTGGACAACAAATCATGAATAATATCATCCTTGCCCAAGAAGTTATTCACTCTATGCAGTGAAACACTGGTGGAAAAATTTTTATGGCGATCAAGGTGGATCTGGAAAAAGCGTATGACTTGCTTTCATGATATTTTTTACATGAAACCTTAAGCAAAACGAGGCTTCCCGCAGATTTGATAAATCTGATTATGGAGTGTGTGATGTCATTAAATATGAGAATTTTAATTAATGGTAAAGTCTCTTAGTCTTTTGTTCTAATAAAAGGAATTCGATAAGGTGATCCTATATCGGATTGGACTGCCTCCAGTTTCATTGGCAGGCCGTGTCAAGTTAGCAAAGACAATGGTACAGAGTTTTCCTTTTTTTGCCATGCAAACGACTAAACTGCCATATTCTATTTGTGATAAGATTAAGTAGCATGTTCGACAATTTATCTGGGGTTCAGCAATACTAATCGAAAGCTAAACTTAGTGACGTGGGATGATATGTGTTGACGCAAAGAAAATGGAGGCTTGGGTGTCGGGAAGCTTTGAGTGACGAATGAAGCTTTCCTTATGAAAGCTGGATGACAGTTAATTCATTCCACCGATAAGTTATGGGTTCAGGTGTTACGGGAAAAATATGGACTTTAGAACATTGTGCTATGTTTGATTACAAAGAAAATTTTCTCCTTTTTGGAAAATTATCAGCTCTATGTGGGCCAATCTTTATGCTGGCTTAACTTGGACTCTCAGTAATGAAAAACTTGCTCGATTCTGGACCGACAAATGGTCGATTAATGAACATCCTCTGGTGACTTATGTGACTGGTGACATTCCCAAGAATAGTTTGAGCGAGCCAGTAAGTGCTTTTGTTTAATCGGATGGGAGCTGGCATTGGAGTCGGTTTGAATTGTGGCTTCCTACTGGTATCCTCATGAATCTAACTTCTGGTCTAGTTTAGTTGTCTGGGGAAGGTGAGGATGAATTTTATTAGAGACATTCAGCTAATGGTCTGTTCTCAGTTAGATCAGCCTATGTAGTATTAATGAAAGATGAAGCACACACAAGGACCAACGAGTGGACGCGCATCTGGAAGTGAAAGGGCCCGGAGAGGATTACATTTTTTCTTTGGTTAGTAGCCAAGTGCAGTCTCTTTACAAGATGGGAGCTAGCTAGACGACATTTAACACAAGATACTCTTTGCCAAAAATGTGAGGAGGGTGTGGAGATGTTAATTCATGTTTTACGAGATTGTCGATGGGTCAGACTAGTGTGGAGTCAATGGGTGTCGGTGCCTTTTTGGACTGAATTTTTCTCTTTGCCCCTTAAAGCTTGGCTACGGGAAAACTTGAAAAATAAATGGGGTTTAGTGATAATGATTATTAGGGTATTTGTTTTGGGGTTACAGTTTGGAGTATTGGAACTGGAGAGATCATAATGGTGTTTGGATAAGGGGCTTTGCTCTGAATATGTACAAGGGCTAAATTCTTAAAGTCGAGTTTACGGGAATTTTTCATGGGTTGCTTTTTGCATGATGTCATGGAGCAAGAAATGTAGCAGTGGAATCTGACTGTGAATTGGCCATCAATCAAGTTCTACATAGAGAAGTTGTTAACGGTAATGAGCAGTTATTAAATAGCATTAAGGAGCTTCTTTGTCGAGATTGGAGAGTAAGTATCAAGTACGTGCCTAGGGAGGCTAACCGGTGTCTAGATTTTACTACGAAGTATGCCTATTGTCTTATGTAGGACTCTCATGTTATGCTCTATCCTCTGCTTGGGTTGGTAGAATTTTAGATGTACGATAGCCGATTTCATCCTAATGGTGAATAATTTCTAAGCTGTTTGCCTTTGTCAAAAAAAAAGTAAGTTTTTATTATATATGAATTATATTATTTTGATTATCATTCTTTTCTATTAGTGTATGTCATCTTTTATTTCGTAGTTCGTCTACTTAAAGGTTTTCTGTTCATTGTTAATAAGTGTAAGGGTCGATTTGTACATAACAACATAAGGCTTATTTGTTTTTATCATTTTCTTCGATTCATACATATGTTCATATTATAATTTCCTTTTAATAGTGTTGAAGAAATATGAAAGTATGTTTTCATTATTTAAAACAATGTAAAAATATTCATTATGCCAAAGATGCATGCTCAGCTCAGGAAAGTGATTAAGAAGTAATTAGTGAACGAGATACAAAATTTGATTTGCTGAGAGTCTCCAAGGATTAATCACGTACTAAAATGGGAAATAGTGAAAGAAGTTCCCAGGTTTCTAGCAAACTCCATTCATCTTCTTCCTCTCCATCACAAACTTCCTCCAAACAGTAGTAATCTCTCTCTGGGTCTCCAGAGCTGTCTTCTTCACGACGACAGTATTGTGGTCTTTGTCATCGGAATCAGTAATGGATATCCTGGCAGAGAGTCTTGAAGGAAGGATTTCGAGTTCATGCAAAACTTTCTGGATATCGTTAACAAGACGCTCAGCGAGAGTGCGAGAGAAATCTTCCCTTATCACCACTCTCAGCACTGTGACGTTCTGAGCATCAGGAGGCATTGTGTATGCAGGAACAATCCAACCAAATCGACGTAACATGTCGGACAACTCGAACTCATTGTGTAACCTGTTGTCCTTCAGCGAAAATGCTACCAGTGGCACTCCGACATCCTTTGATACTATGTTGAAACGCCCTGTTTTCTCTATTCCTTCTTTCAGCACCAACATGTTGTCTCTACAATTTTCCATCACATTTTTGTAACCCTGAAGAAGAAGAAGAAGAAGAATAAGAAGATGATGATGATATCCTGCATCTTTTTTGTTACTAATTTTGTAGACAATAGTTGAGAAAACATTTATTTGTTTGTCATACCTCATACCCCAAGCGAATTAATTGGTAGTACTGAGCAATAACTTGGCTAGAACCTGCAACAGTTTTTTGGTATCACCAAGAAATCTAACACACTGCCTTGAAAAGCTGATGTCAACGAAATAGTTTAGTACCTTTGGAGAAATTGAGGGTGAAGGTGGGCTGATCAGCACCCAGATAGTTGATATGGAAGATGAGTTCTTCAGGCAGATCCTCTTTGCTTCTCCAAATGACCCAACCAATACCTGCATAAACTAGACCATACTTGTGGCCGCTCACGTTTATACTCTTCACCAACGGTAACCTGAAGTCCCACTCTATTTCTGGGTATATAAAAGGAGCAATAAATCCACCGCTTGCTGCATCTACATGGATAGGTGTATCCCATCTGCATCATTTTTATAACTTTTCAATTTATTAATTGTCTGCTCTATTAATCTCTAAAGAACTTGTTACAGGCTAGGCTACAATTAATACCCAGTTTCTTGGTTCTTCTCCACTAAGAGATCGTTTAAGCGTTTTACATCTTCAAATTCACCGTTGAGAGTAGAGCCGAGTATAGCAGCCACACAAATGGTGTTCTCATCAACCATTTCTACTGCTTTTTCAGGGTCCATCACAAAATAGTCTTCCCTTAACTTCACCTCTTTCAATTCTACCTCAAAGTACCTTGCAAATTTCTCCCAACATACCTGAAAAATTGATACATTACCGTATATCTTCGTTGAAGATTCCCATAAGAAATAGAGTTGATGTTATCTAAGTAAGACATTAAGACTACCTGAACATTGGCACCCGTGACAATATTAGGGTTATCAATAGGCTTGCCTTCAGCTTTTCTGCGGTTTTGCCATTTACGCTTGAAAGCTAAACCAGCCAACATTATTGCCTCCGAAGATCCCACAGTGCCTACTCCAATGGCAGCCTCTGATTCTCCAAGTGGTGCGTTAAATAGATGAGCTATCATGTTCACGCATCGATTCTGCAACACCCATTACCCCAACTCCGCTTTAGAGAAGAAGAAATTTAAAATGGGAAATTAACGAGTGATGACTGATGCCTTGCCTGCAACTCGGTGGTAACAGGATACTCATCCATGTCAACGTAGTTCTTGTTAATAGCTGCCATGATCAGCTTGTCGCACTCAGGTTCCATCCATGTTGTTACAAACGATGCAAGGTTAAGCCTTGGGTTGCCATCCAGCATAAGCTCGTCGTTGATGATCTGATGCGCTGCTTCCTTTGGTATCGAATTCTCCGGCATTCTAAACCTGTTGATGCTCATATACACATCCATTATATCACTATTCTAATTCATCTACACGATTAGGTTTCGTTACAATAATTCAGCGAGATATCATATTACCTTGGAAGCGAGGCTCGGACATATCGAGAAGCGAAAGTGGAATGCACGGAGAGATCAGTGTCTAGTGCGGTCTTGGAGAGAGCCATGTTTATTAATCAGCAGATCCAGATGTTGAGATTATTTATAAGTAATCAGGAGAATGTAGAACAATGTTGCTTGTGTCCCTCCCTTAATTATCACCTACAAAAAATCTGGCTGGTTTATACCAGTAGCTCAACCTGTTATCTCGGTTTTGGGGCTCATTATAGGCGTTGCTTCGCGTGATGGTCGCCATTAAAAGAGACTTGTCAATAGAATAGAACAAATCAAACTGAATTTACTGTGCTCTTTAATACCATTTCAACGTGTCTATTTCATTTTTGCTTTAGCTAATGTTCCATTATCTCTGTGTATATAGACACAAATTGGTCACCACACAACAATGGATGCATAGACCAATTAGTATAGAAACTTTCCTTTTGTTAGGACATGAAACGATGAAGATATCTTTACCTAATCCAATTAGTAATAAAGCTACGTACTCATTTTTCATCATGCAAAAGTTAGAACTCGGTTGGGATGCAATCTTTAATATTGAAATCAATTTCAAGAAAAACTCACCAAATATCAACTTACCATATTGTCATAAATACTATTTACTCATTTTGAGTGTATATGAATTATTGAGTTTCAAAGTTTAAATCGATTTTCATATATTATATATTTCAATAAAATTAATTAAATTTACTTTAAGGGTATTTTCTTGTATTTACCTTACCTTTTCTCTTGCCCACATGCAGACTCATATTGATAGTATGTCTATTAATGTCTTTCGAATCTTCTGCCCAAAATAACCATGTCCAACCTTGTTCAATACTCAAAATAACATCCTTTTTTACCATTGGATAAAGTTGGACAATCTCTAAACTCACGTCTAATGGCCAAAACAATGTCGTTTTGAGCATTGGATATGATTAAACAGAGTTATTTTGGATAGAGGATCTGAACTTCTCTCATTGATATAATAATCAAGCATTTAGTAAGCCTTAAGCTCCTAAATTTTTAGTTCTTTTTTGTCTTTATAGTTGCTAAATTCATGATTAATGATAATTTCATTTATTCCAAATATAAACTTAGTTCTTTTTCTTCTTAATTTATCTTCATTCTTATTCATTAGTCTAGAGGACCGTAATAGAATATATCAAAAGTACAGGGAGCGTAATAAATGCCATAGAATGTTTGAAAGGATGGAAAGATGACCCATCTTAAATGCGAGTTCAGATCACTTGCTCCCGTTACTCTGTGTCTACCTATTCCATAAGCATCTATCCATCCAATTTTTGGGGTGTTATTTATTGGAAGGCATGTTAAGTTTGATCAAATGAATAAGGTCATATGTTATGCACTATATCATTTACATGAAATTCTGAAATCTAAAATGGTTTGTTTTAAAACTGTTAAGTCCTAATCGTGGGTAAATAGGCATGTCTAGAAGGGTCTGCAGCTGCTCCTATAACTAGACACTAAGGTGTCTTCTGATTTTAGACGCTTATGTGTCTTCTGTTTCAGAGACTTAAGTCTCTTCTGTTTCAGATACCAATCATGGTATCTTCTATACTGGTCCCGTTACCCACTTCTGTAAAAAGGATTAGCAGTCTAACTTATTTTATATTCGAAAACATGTTTAGTTTTGATAAAAATGAATATTGTTCTGATACAAAACAAGTTCTGTTTTGATAAGAGATAAGTTCTGATTTGATACAAAACAAGTTTTGTTCTGATAAGAGATAAGCTCTGATTTGACACAAAACAAGTTCTGTTCTGACATAAGTCATACTTTGATCTGAAAGGATTATATCCTATTCTGATATTCAATTCTGATTCTTGTACACTCTGTTCTGATATTTATGAGTTTTGTTCTGATGCAAGAATGTTCTATTTTGATTAATGAATCATATTCTGTTCTAAGACATAATGTCTGGATTACCCTGTATTATGAATAATTAAAGATTGTTGTGATATGATTTAAATCTATATATATGAACGTTAGATGATTGTTAGAAATAGTAGCCATTGTGCATTATGTTTAATTATTCCCTACTAAGCTATATGCTTAGCACGGTGGTTTTGCCTCTGTGTAGGTTCTGATAAGAAAGTTTAAAGACTAGAACAAGAACTACTGCAGTGGCCAACGAAGAATGTGTCTGTTTTGGAATTTGTTTTGTTTTGCAAGATGTATATTTGAGTTTTTAAGTTGTATCTGACAATATGTGACAGTTTGTATTTTGTTTAATGGTTTATAATAACCTTATTACAGGATGGATTACGTTTAAGGGATGTATTTTGATAAGTTCATTATAAATGAAGAACATTATGGTTTGTCTACAACAACATTTAATGATATGTAATGTATGTTTACTTGAGTTGTTGAAATGCATGTAAGGAATGTTTAGTATGTTCTGGAATGTTTCGGTTCTGTTTTATGTAACATCTGCATATCCTCTCAGGGGCTATGTGGGTGTTACAGATTGATTAATACTTAGGGGATGTTGTGTTAAGTTTAGATGTTCTATAAACTTAGGGGACATGAAGGATACTAACTATGAAATCACTCTTTTAAATTAACAGTTTGCAAAAATGAGTAATGTTGATAGATCTTGGATGTATAGACGATTAACACTTGATGGTTTCATTAATCATGAGTTTGTTAAGGGAGTTGAAATTTTTATTCATTATGCATGTTCTCAACCTGCATATATGGATGACCCAAAGATCATATGTTCCTGTAAAAAGTGCAAACACATTCGTTTCCTTCCTATTGATGAGGTGAATGGGCATTTGTTGAGACAAGGGGTTTATCCCAAATTATTTTGAGTGGACACAATATAAGGAGTCATTGATTTGTAACACCTCAAGGGGCAATGAAGTACACTCGTCAGTGAATGTAGATGAGTTTGAAGGGGGTTGGATTTAGAACAAATAATGTGGATGCAAATGAAAATCCTTACATGCAAATGATTTATGATGCAGTCGGTTATACCTTTCAAGAAAATATAGAAAATCTTGAAGAAGAACCAAACCCACATACAAAACAATTTTTTGACTTACTATACTCAGCTGACCAAGAATTATGGCCAAATTATGAGATAATGACTCAGTTGTCTTTAATTACTCAAATATTGAACATAAAATCTGAAGGGCATATTTTTTATCGTAGTTTTGATAAGATTCTTGGATGGTATAATGAATCATTGCCTCCTGATCATATAATGGTTGATAGTTTTTATAATATGAAGAAACTTTTTAGGGGTCTTAGTTTGCTGTTAAAAAGATTGATTGTTGTAAAATGGCATGTATGTTGTATTGGGGAGATGATGTGGAATTACAAGAGTGCAAATTTTGTAGTCAATCTAGGTTCAAGCCTAGAAAGCATTCTATGAAACAGAAATTAGTAGCCTAGAAGCGAATGTATTATTTCCTGCTAACTCTAAGACATCAAAGATTGTATGCTTCTAATGTTACTGCATCTCACATGAGATAGCATAACGAAAACGAACAGGAAAGATAGAATAATGAGTCATCCATTAGATGCACTGGCATGGAAATATTTCAATAACACCTATTATGAGTTTGTAGCTGAAAGTCAAAATGTTAGATTAGGATTATCAACGAATGGATTCCAACCTTTTGGTCAATCTGTCCACCAATATTCATCATGGCCAATCATAATTATTCCTTATAATTTGCCTTCATGGATGTGTATGAATGAGGCATATATGTTCTTGACAGTGATTATGTCAAGGTCTACAAATCTAAAGCATAAAATTGATATATTCTTACAACCATTGATAACTGAATTGCAGCATCTTTGGAAATATATTGTTGAAACATATGATGGGTCTTTGAAACAAAATTTTATGTTGAGAGTAGCTTTGATGTGGATCATTAGTGATTTTTCGACATATACTAGGTTGTCTGGATGGAGCGTAGCACGAAAATTAGCTTGCCCTTATTATGGCAATGATTCTTATGCATTTTATCTTCCAAACAGGGGCAAAACATGTTGGTTTGACAACCATAGAAAATTTCTTTCTCCAGATCATCCATTTAGATGCAATAATCAAAAGTTCATTAAAAATAAAATGGTATAAACACCTCCTCCCCCTCACAAAGCTAGTGAAGAGATATTGCAGTAGATTGATGAATTAGGGTTATTGAAAGTTGCAGAATTTGAAGTTGAAGAAGTTAATACAAGCATTAGTAAAAACTTTGGTTGGAGAAAATGAAGCATCTTTTGAAATTTGCCATATTAGAAAACTAATTTGATACGTTATAATCTAGATGTGATGCATATTGAAAAAAATATTTTTGACAATTTGTTCAATACCATAATGAACATTGAAGGGAGGACAAAAGACAATGCAAAATCACAAGCTGATTTAAAACTTTTTTGTTGAATGAATGAGTTACATAAAGATTTTTGCACCGGGAAATATCTGAAATCATGTTATTACATAAAGATTTTCGCAACGGTAAATATCTGAAAGCATGTTACACTTTGGACAAAAAAATAAAAGAAAATTTTGTGTGAATGGTTGAAAAGTCTAAAGTTTCCCTATGGTTATGTTTCAAACTTGGCAAGGTGTGTGGACATGAGGAAGTACAAATTATTTGAGATGAAAAGTTATGATTGTCATGTGTTTATGCAAACGGTAATTCCAATTGCATTTCGGGAGTTGCCACCGAATAAGGTTTGGGAAGTTATAACAAAATTAAGTTTGTTTTTCAAAAGCTTAACATCATCTGAAATCAAGTTGGTTGAAATGGAAAAACTAGAAAGGGAAATTCCAGTAATTTTGTCCAAATTAGAAGGATTTTCCCTCTAAACTTCTTTGACTGTATGTAGCATCTACCAGTGCATTTAGCACATGAGGCTAAAATTATCGGTCCAGTTCAATATCGATGGATGTATTCGTTTGAGAGTAATTCAACAAAAATGAATGTAATTGAAGTAATAACATGTTTTAACTAAATTGTAATAACCCTATTTGCTAATGTAGGTATTTGCATCACTTGAGGAAAAATATCAAAAATAAGGCTAGAGTTGAAAGTTCGATATGTAATGCTTATTTAGTGGAGGAAGCTAGTATATTTTGTTCACATTATTTTAAGTCGCACGTTCACACAAGAGAAAGAAAAGTTCCTCGTAATGACGATGGGGGAGGAACGAGTGATGCTGATGGTAACTTATCCATTTTCATAAATCCTAGATGAACATATGGACGTTCAATAAGAAGAGTGTTAATAGAGGAAGAAATTGAGGCTGCCTATAATTACATTTTATTAAACTGTCAAGAGGTTCAACCTTTCATACAGTAAGTTGAAATTGATTATTTGGGTTTTGAAATTTAGTGTTATTCACAACTGAAATACATAATAATATTTTTAGATTATAAGAGAGGTTATGTGAGCTAATGCTCGATAAAACACAGGATGATATTAATAAAGAAGTTGGAAGATACTTTCCTCGATGGTTCAAGAAATATGTAAGGTTTCACTTACAATTATTGAAATAATTGAATTATAAGATTAAAATGTTCAAATGACATTATACTGTTTAATATGATAATTTCTTTTATGTTGGCCTTAGAAAATTCAATAGAGAACAAGTCATATGTGATCTTGCGAAGGGACCTTTGCAAACTGTTAAATCATATATGGTGTATTTCGTTAATGGATACAAATATCATACAGAATATCATGGTCATAACATGGTAACAGTAAATAGTAGGGTCTGCATACAGGTAGAATTGATGGATTACTATGGTAAAATTATTGAGGTACTTGAAATTGAGTACCCTACCTTGCCAATAAAGCGAAGTGTGATATTTAAGTGTGACTGGTTTGATCCAAGTCCAAATGTTGGTATAAAAGTGCATAGCCGATACAATCTAGTTGAAATCAATAAGCGAAGAAGATTTAGACAATTTGAACCTTTCGTGTTGGCAATGCAAGCGATCCAGGTGTATTATGCCCCTTTTCTTAGCTTACGACGAGATAAGTTAGATTGGTTAGTTGTTTGTAAAGTTAAACCTAGAGGTGTTTTTGAATCACATGGAAAAGGAGAACAGAGAATTGAAAGTGAGTCGTTTCAGGAAGATGTTTATGAAATAAATGCATATGTTACATATGACGAGAATGAACCTTTGAACGATCCAAATAATGAATCTGTTGAAATTTCATCTGAAGAGGATGAGAAGGGCGAGAGATCTAAAAAGGAGCCTGAGTTTAATTCTAATTCTTCAAAAAAAGAAGATGATGATGATTTTGATTTATAATTAAGTGTTGATAATGATTAATTTGTGTTTATAATAAAATATTATATTCAACAAATAAATTATTTCCTTTTTGATATATTGTATAAAATATTGAATTGAAATTGTTATATTTCTAGAATATTCAACCAAATATGAATTTCAGGTTGAAATATGCCACCAAAGAGAAAACAAGATATGATGTGACCAAGGTTCAAACCACGATTTGGAGCCAGTTACTGTCCAAGTAAAGCATCACATTCTGCAGCTGCAACCGAATCAGATGTTGTACCTCCAGCTACTACACTTACAGATGAGGCATCACCTTCCATACCTACTGCTACACCATCCACCACCCCTATACTGACAAAGATATCAGGGGTAAACGATGCGGATGAAGGAGGCGACCTCCAACATAGAGCTGAGGGAGCTGATGGAAGAACTTACATCACAATTGTCAACAATATGTAAGTGAAAATATATAAAAACACGATATGTTTATAATTAAGTTATAGGTTTAAATTCTAAAAAGGTATAAAATTAATTATTTTTATATTAGGTTGATTCTGTCTAGACCGTGCTCAAGAAACATGACATCCAAATTCAAAGAGAAGATTGATCTTAAGGGTTATATATAGAAGAATATCTCTCAAGCGACAAAGGAATTTTACTATCAGGAGTTCGAGGTACAAAAAATATTTTATAGTTTTATTTATTTTTATACATTAATTAGATAAATATTATTACATTATAAGTACTTATCGTATGTTTTTCCTTTTGTTTCAAAAAGATTTTTTTTTTGGAATCTGAATTTGATGCGGTCATTTATAAAGTATGGGAGAGACAAGTACATACACGTTATCGAGACTTTGTTTGTGCGATGCACAAGACTGGTGTACGACTGTCTTATATTTTTGAACAAATATGAAGTCGTTAACAGTAGTATTGGACATCACTCGAGGCAATGTCCATTTGAAAGCGTAATTCTACCAACAGACGTGGAGGACTGGGGGAAGAGAATCTTTCCGTACATACTGAAGGATCTCTTGCCCACCACGAGCATACAGAGAAATTTGTAAGTATCTACACTTTACATTTATATTCTGATTTTTTTACTTTGGTGTATTTCAATTTAATTTGATGTGTGAATTTTGGAATAAAAATATGTTCATTATGGAGAATGATAATGTTATAAATATTTGGTACATATATGGCTGTGTTGTTGAGTTACTTTCTTTGTTCAACAGGGAGTAAATATCATAAAAATAGAGGAAATTCTGTCGAAATTTTTATAAATTGTAGTTCAATTATAACATTTTATAATGATGCAGGAAAAATCTATAGGCACGAAGCCTACACCTCGTCAGCTTTTTTTGCACACTCACACTAAGAAGCATGACGGTATGACCTTCGTCAACACCTGATGTAGAAAACTAAATATACGTCAAATTTATACTTTAATATTAATGCTTAATAATTATCACTTACTAATATAAACATTGCCTTCTGATAGAACCAAATACAAGAAAACATTTAACGACAGTCTCAGCAATCTGAAGATGTTGATAAGAGTCAAACCTATCTTCATGCAATGGGGTGGTAAGGACCGTCGTTGAAGGATATTCGACTTAGGTTCATTTGCGAACATATGTTATTCGCAATCCTCCACATTCAGTACAGTAGCATCTAGTCGACACCCAATGAAGTCCATGAGCTTCGGAGTGCAGTGCAAACATTGGCAACTCAGTTGCAATAGTCGATGGAGTATATAGCTCAACTCCGTAATGAGGTGGATGAGTTGAAAGAGACGGGTAGCACCTCATCGCAGCAATCAGAACATCCGCGTTCACCAAATGAATAACATACTTGTAGTCATTTTATATGAATTATAAATACTTATATGTACAAAATAATTTTATTATCAATTAAGATAAATTTTACTTTATATCACCAATCAACTTTTTGTTTTAACAAATTAATGTAAAAACAAATCAAAATATTATTAACAAATAACTTATAACTATATAAATTATGTATCAACCATAAGATCATCAAATAAAATTAAACGCAGGAAAATTATAAAAAAACAGTTTTAGTAAATTTACCGCTAGAAAAACAAAGTTTGTTAGTAAAATCTATTCGACTTATCGACGGATAACTAATAACCGTCGGTAATGTTATCCTTAACTTACCAACGGAATAACCACTTCCGTTTTCCGTCGGTAAGTTACCAAAAGACAATATTTGTTTATCGGTAACTTTACCTACCAAAACAATAACCATCGGTATATTTACCGACGGTAACACAAAATGTCCATCGGTAAATTTGTTATGGGCATTCTATGATTCGTTGCAAATTATTACCTACAGTTGTTTTTCCGACGCCTTAATCTGTCGGTAAATTTTGTCGCTAATTAGCTTATCGACGAAACGTGTAGGATTTTCGTTATTAATTTTCATCGCTAAACTTCATTTTTCTTGTATGCTACCATATAAAATCTAAACTTTGTATGCCAAACATGGAATAAACACAAGCAATGTTACATTCGTGTTATTATTTTGCTATAAAGGCAATGAAGATTTTTGTAGAACATGAACATACTATGATAATGTGTTCTATCCCCATGTTCCCAAAACTTATTCATATAGCATTTGTGTCCATTATAACACAAAATTTTATTTTTAATTGTAGTTAACATGATTATAATACAAGGCATGTTTAGTCTGTATTTGTTTTCTTCTTTTTCTAATTCTTTAAGTGTTAATTAAATGAATAAACATGGACCAATGTTGTCTCTATGTAACCATGCATCACATGTTCGCCATTTAACCAATGTACCCCTTGTAGTTACTGTGTTAGTCCCATTTCCTTAAACACTAAACAATTTTGCACCTACGTCACCAATATAACATTTAACATGTCATTATGTAGGTCTTCTGTTTAATCGTAATTTAAAGTTGTAGACAATGCTTATAATGAACATTCACAAACCATCTTCTTGATTTTCTCTCAACAATCTCATTTCTCTTCGATCTCTTAACTTAAATTCAACCTTCCCACTTCAATTCTATCACATTCTTATGCATCAAACATCAAATTTAGAGGCTTATTTATTATTATTTAAGAATACCAATTCCTATATCATAATGCTTTTAGTGAAATTCAAGCATTTTCTTATGTGTTTTCATCCTTAATTATGTTGAATTCAAATATGTTCCTCTACCTAGAATTTGCTTTTCATATACTTCTCATTGTGGATTGAATGGGCGAGAATTTTTTACTTATGTGAGAGTTGTGAAGGGTTGTTTGATGACATGCCATGTTATTGCTCCTTGTTTGTTTGGATTGGTTCGCCATTTTTAAATCAAATTGTTTTTGTGTTTGGATGATAATTGGTTAAAGTTAGGGTTTAAAGATTAATTGTTATAGGAAGTTAGATGAATTCACGAATAAACTGTTGAAAATTAGTAATTCATGAGTTAATTGGGACCTAATTTCATATAGGTATGTTTTAACTTCAATGTTTATTGAATTGTCAATTGAAATACTCTTAATGTTAGATGCTATAATGGACTCACCTCACAATTACCTTTTTTTTTACAAATGAGAGAACGTTTTTATTATAATTTTTGATTAATTTTTCCTTTTCAAGTTGATTATGACATATGATTGAGATGTACAGTAGCTATGGCACAATATAGGTGGAGCAAAGAGAAACCCCGCTATAGAAGTAGAGAGATGTGGATTCCACCTTATAGGAGGTTGCTAATATAGATCTAAAGACCTAGCAATCACCAACAAAAGATATTTACGCATATCAATTTTGTTATAAAGTTGTTTAATATAGGACAATTCTTGAAAATGTTTAACTTTAAAAGAATATTTTTCAAGATAATTTATTATAAAATTGATTCTTAATTAAGTTAGTTTCAGTTTACTTGATAAATTTTGGGAATGAAATTTTGATTTCCTCTATCATTTTTTTTATATAAGTTGTACATACAATTGAGTTATTTTTTTAATATAAGTTGTATATACAAGTGAGTTAAATGTAATTTTTTTAATCATTTATATTATCCTACATTAATAAAAGAAGCAAAAAAGTGTGAATAAATGAATACTTTACCGAATTCAAATCAAGTAAATAGGTTGAAGTTAAAGAAATGTGTTAATAGTCATTTAAAATGATAATTTAATTGAGTATTTATAATAGTGTATTTACCCTTATACTAAAAAGTTAATTGTACTCTTTTTTTTTTTTGAAACAAGGGACTGAAAACTAACAAAAGCTAATTATCACAATGTTCTGCAGTACATTGCTCCTTGCATGTCGCTGTGGATGAGCGCCAGGACCGACACAGGTGGCTCGTGAAAAATGTGTATGCTTGGGGTGGTTAGAACTGCAAGGGAGGCCAAGTGATCAGCGCACTGATTGTCTTCCCGATGCACATGTTGGAGCTGCACGTCTCACGTACGCTAAAGGAGTCTCCAGGTACCTGCCAACAAAAAATTATTACCATCAATCTCGGTATTAGAGCCGAAGAGTATGTTAATGACTTCCAAAGAGTCTACTTCTAAGATAATTCACCGATACCCAAGGGACCAAGCGAAATTGAGTCCCGAGTGGACTCCCCATAATGTACTCATTTTTAATGTTAAAGTTATCATTCAATAAGGATTATAAAAAAAGTCTCAAAATTGAAGCATCTCTCTCATTTGAGTAATTTGGGATGCTTGTTTCAAAATGAGCCAATTGGCATGGTTTTGTTTTTAATATAAGAAAAAGCAATAGAGTTGAAAGGAACATATATGCATGCATAATGAGAGATATTGACAGATAAGGGATAGTTTAACAAGTATGGAGGGGGACAATTGCGTGTGTAAATAAAAGATACTTGCTGATTTATTTCCTTTTGGTGCTTGGCGTGGCCCAACTTTCTCTGCAGATCTTTAATCGAAACAAGAGTTAGGCGAGCCGAGGGGAGTAGTTGACCCACGAACTTTCAATTTTCAATGACAACACAAGAACGTCTCCTTCCTACGCCTATCCTCTCGCCCATCCTACTCCTCGTATTTACATGTTACGACACTTATACCATTTTTTAAACTATTAGAAAATATTTTTAATAAAAATATAAATATTATATATCACGTTAATATAATTATGATGTTGCATGCACGTACAAACACACATCAACATATCGCATTAATTTATGTCGTAATGTGCTATCATTACTTTGAGTCAATGTGATAGTGTGAGAATCATAATGTCACCTACACAATTAATATATCATCTTACTTTAGTTTAAATGACTTGATTATGAAATTAGTAACAATAAAAGGACTTAACTAACAATATACATTAAAAATAGAAAATTAATATTATATTGATGAGTGTAAATTATATATAAACTCATAAATGTTAGTAACTACATATGTATTATAAATATGAAATTAATATTTTTTTATGTTTTATTCAAATACTTTTATCATTCAATACTGCTTTTAAGAGAAGATTGGGTGGGGAAAAGGTAATATGGTGAAGATAGAAGGGCAAATACAAAGGAGCAGGCCGGTATGAAAATAATTTATTTCCATTAGTGCCGTCTGTCTGCGCATTTCACCAAACTCTCAAAAGTCTCGTCTTTGTTTTAAACCCACAATCAGGTGCGTGTGTTTGTGTTTACTCTCCTCATACTCATATTTTCCTCAATCTCTTCCTTTTCTGTCATTCAGCAGATTAGAGCAAACACACAACACTATGGCTTCTGAGAAGATCAAGGTCGCTAACCCCATTGTTGAGATGGACGGTGAGATGTTTTTCTTTCCTCCTCCCGCTGCTATATTACCACTGTTAGTCTGTTATCACTCTATGATCTCGGGGAGATCAATGAATGGCCGGTGGGTCCTGTCATAAGGGGATCTTCCTTTTTTCTTTAAATTTTTTTGCGTTGTGCTATTATTTGACGAAAAATGGAAATATAAAGTCATTATTCTCGTCTTTTGCTTTTGAAAATGGGGCTGTTTTATATAATCTGATGGAAATAGTTATTCGATAATAATATGGGAGATTGGAAGGAGGTTGACTACTGTTTTTCTGCGTTATGGTAATATCATCTTAATTTGCTTTCTGATATATATCAAATGAAGTTTTGGTTTTTGTTTCCAGTACTGAGATCTTGTGTTTAATATCTTAAACTCTTTGACTTCAACTTTGACCTTAAGACCCAAAAACTTCAAAAACAAAAAGAAATAAAAGAAAGCAATTGAAGATCTGTATGATTCTAACGAATGAAAATGGAGTTTGCATAGAAGTTGATGGTTCCGCTATGTGATGTTCTATTCAACTGTTCACAATGATACACCGCTCCTTCTTGGCTTTTGTTTTTGTAGTCCTTTAAGCACTTCTATTGACTTGGACGTTAGAAATGAATTCTCTAAATGCTGTTGTTGCCATTTTTTTTTCCCCATTTCTGTTTCATTTCTAGCAGTAAGTGCTATTTCTTACTCAGTGTATTTCTTCTCTTTCTTGAATTCCTTTTTGTTGAAACACATTTTTCTGAAAAACTGAAAGAGAAGGGTTCTGCGCAGATACAACTCAACTTAAATTACCTTCAGATCTTTTAGTTTGTAGCTTCTAATTTTAAGATTTTGATTGTTATATATAAAATGCATGAGATGTGTTTTAATTATTAGTTATTTTTGTATTATTGCAAATAAAGAATCTTATGTCCGCTCTTACTTTGCCATGTTTGCTATAATTCATTCATGCAAAGAACAACTGGCTTTGCTGAATGCTGAAGGAAGAGAAAGAAACCATAAAGCTATTGAACTCAGGAATATTTAAGACATGTAGTGTTTTAATTTTTTAAAGCTTTTTACCTAGGAGATCATAGTTTCATTTGTTGCTAATTTGATCTTGTTGCTGTTGTCAAAATCATTATTCTCCTCTCTCTATCTCTTTCATTCTCATGCTTTTCTTTTTCTTTGCGTCTTATCGTGATATAGGAGATGAAATGACTCGAGTTATCTGGAAATCTATAAAGGATAAGGTATTATTGCATCCATCTTCCATTCCCTCTGGTTTTCTAATTGAAGGCATGTGCTAAATTGCTTGCTTTCTATGTTTGCGCAGCTTATTTTGCCCTTTCTGGAATTGGACATAAAGTACTTTGACCTTGGCCTTCTTCACCGTGATGCCACTGATGATAAGGTTACAATTGAAAGTGCAGAAGCAACTCTTAAGTAAGTGCTCCTATATTATTGGCTAAGGATTTATCCTTTCCACTACCTTAACAATTGTGATTTCACTGAAGTCCTTTATTGTCTTTGACTTTTTGATTATCATTTTAGGTACAATGTAGCAATCAAGTGTGCCACTATTACTCCAGGTATGTGTCGATATTGTTCCTAGGATGACCAATCATCCACCTGTGTTGGCAGATCTTTGCAGGCATAGTAATTTGAATTCAAAATTGGGGAAATCTTACATTCATGTGTTTCAATAGATGAAGCTCGTGTCAAGGAGTTCAACTTGAAACATATGTGGAGGAGTCCAAATGGAACGATTAGGAATATTTTGAATGGTGAGTCTTTGCACGCGCTATTGTTTCTTTTATTATGTCTACTCCTCTCCCTTTATTTTCTTTGCAGCAAGAATCAAACTTGGTTGAAAAACTTTTTGGTATGTTCAACAGGCACTGTTTTTAGAGAGCCAATTCTTTGCAAAAACGTCCCCCGGTTGGTACCAGGTATCTTCTATTTTTCTGTTAAGCATATATCAGCCGTCTTTTTGGATTATGGATTTGAACAATGCTGATTTCTCTTTGTTGTCAGGTTGGACAAAGCCAATTTGCATTGGAAGACATGCTTTTGGTGATCAATATCGAGCAACTGATACAGTTATTAAAGGAGCTGGCAAACTCAAATTGGTGTTTGGTAAATGTTCTTTTCTTGGCCTCTTTGATTCAGTCTAAACTTTGTCACTTCACTCTTCGCTTTGGTCAGTGCTCCTTGTTGGAGAGTGGAGGACCTTGTTTGTAAGCATTATTTGGTTACTTTAATGCTAGAATTTTTTTTTTATAGATAATACTATGAAGAAACTCAATTCAACAGTTCCAATTATTCCTTTGATTGGGATATTGACAAAAACAATATTTTGTAAAGAAAAAGGACTTCTATGTGTTTCTCTAAATATAAGACGCAAAAAGCTTGTAGATTCTCATGCCATATGTGGTACTGTGTAGGACAATCAATTAATTCTAGAATGTAGACTTTGTCACCCTGTTCAACCTTCTACCTTTTCTTATTTTTTGGTTGATAAGTTTTTTAATCTTACAGTACCAGAAGGAGAAGGCGAGAAGACAGAGTTTGAGGTTTTTGACTTTGCAGGTGCTGGTGGTGTTGCATTAACCATGTATAACACTGATGAGGTATGACTGCAGATTTATTGGTGATTTTCTTGAAGCCAAATTAGTGGTCAATAATTTCTGTCTGTGATGTTTGACATGCAATGCAGTCCATCCGTGCATTTGCTGATGCTTCCATGAATACTGCTTACCAAAAAAAATGGCCACTTTATCTTAGTACAAAAAATACTATCCTTAAGAAGTATGATGGGAGGTATGACAGTTCTGACATTTTGTCATCTATTTGGACTTTAACTTTATTGTTTTGTTTGGACATATCATCTGTTCCTCTTGCTCTTGTTTCTTACATTTTCTTTGTGTTTTATTAACTGAAGATTCAAGGATATATTTCAAGAAGTTTATGAAGCCAACTGGAAATCAAAATTTGAGGCTGCTGGGATATGGTACGTCTCTTATCTACTTGATGCAAGACGATTGCTTCTACAAATGTGTATGTATTAATCTGCGTGATTTAACTTGAAGGTATGAACATCGACTCATTGATGATATGGTGGCCTATGCTCTCAAGAGTGAAGGTGGTTATGTTTGGGCATGCAAGAACTATGACGGAGATGTGCAGAGTGATTTCTTAGCTCAGGGTATGTAAAAAGCTTTTATAAGTTTTGAAGAAACAACATTTAGAAACTGCTTTTTTGTTGTTTTTGGTGTTTTGGGAGTTGTGCAGTTTTTCCTGCTTTTTTTTTCATCGCTTTAAAAAGTCACAAAGTGTATTGTAGCTTAATTGCTTCTGAGATAAGAATTGTTGTTTTATTTTTGAAGGTTTTGGATCCCTTGGATTGATGACCTCTGTACTGGTATGTCTCAGATAAACGCTCTGTTTGTATCTCATGCTGTTTAGTCATTAGGATACGCATTGTATTGCAAAAAAGGAACAAAAAATGGAAAGTAACTTGAAAGATCATACTTATAATTGCAGTGTTATTCGAATTGCATTTTCTTTCTTTTGTTTTATTTGTCTCACATCATTCAATTATTCTACATGGTGATCCTAAATGGGAACAACTAAGCTCCCCAATTTTGCACATGGATATCTAGAAATTTTTTTTGATTTTATTTCCCAGAACAATCGGACAGTCGGCCTTTTTACATATGTGCATCAAGTTGCAAACATATCTGAACTTTTCTCTAGGCATTTGGATGATCATTATTTGGTCTCTCATCCCTCATCAAGTCTGGTATGCTTTTAGGTGTGCCCGGATGGAAAGACTATAGAAGCTGAAGCAGCTCATGGTACAGTCACTCGGCATTACAGGGTCCATCAGAAAGGTGGTGAGACCAGCACTAACAGCATAGCTTCTATCTTTGCTTGGTCTCGTGGACTTGCCCACAGGTGATTGTTCTTCTGTTAGTCTGTACTTATGGATCTTCCAAATTTGAAATACTGTTTGCACTTTGGGAGTTGGATAGAATGATAACATTGCGTTCTCATTGGCAGGGCTAAGTTGGATGACGATGCTAGACTATTGGATTTCACTGAGAAACTAGAAGCAGCTTGTGTTGGAGTAGTAGAGTCTGGCAAGATGACCAAGGATCTTGCTCTGATTATACATGGATCTAAGTGAGTATTTATTAAACTTTTACACAGTGTATTACACGTGATCTCATGATCATAATGTGTTTCGAATCTCTGATGTAGGCTTACCAGAGACCAGTATCTCAACACTGAAGAGTTCATAGATGCTGTGGCTGAGGAGCTGAAAACAAGACTTGCTATCAAAGCGTAAAAGTGTGCAAGTTCTCATAAACTTTGCATGGAACTAGATTGGTATTGATGCTGCAAACTCTGTTGACGTTTAAGAACTGAAATTCTTGCATAAATGCTACAATTTTATTCCTCACAACTGGTTAGAAGAACAGAGATTCCATCAGAAATTGAGCTTCCATAATAGTGTAACATGAATTTGATGTTTTACTTAAAAGGTTTATATTTGTTGAATCTTTCACTTACACTTGGAATTGTTGAAACTTGTTATTTCTTTAACTTGTTAACACTTGGAATTGTTGAAACTTGACTGACGGTTGTATCTGGCTTTTATTGTTGCAGGCAAGGAGTAAGGAAAGCTTGAAATGGTGATTTGGGCATTTTTATTGCAAGGAAATAAAGGAGAGCAGAACAGGAAAGAAGGGGAAGGGGGTTGTGAAAGCTTAGGTTCTGTTACATTTTGCTTTAACACACTCCTCTCTTTCAGTTGTGTTTCTCTTGGCTGTAATTTTTACTCTGCACGATAAGATAGTTACTGGTTTTTACATTCTGGCGATTTTGGGTTTTACCTTAATTGCTCTTCATATCATCTTCCCATCTGTTCCAATAATGGGGTTTGCTTAGCTAAAGCCCATTAACTAAATTCAATGACATGATGGAAGGAAGACAAACATCTAATTAAAAGTGAATCGAGAATCAAATTTCAGATTCCTCGCATTGGGCCTGCTGGTTGAATAGGGGTTGCAAGCCTTTTTGTTTTAGTCAGAATCCATATTACAAAAGACTTGTATTCATCATTTCCCCAGTGCGGCAAGCGTTTAATAAGATTCCTTGTGAGCTTCTTTAGTATTAAGCGATGATCCTATTGCTCAAATTAACTCTTTCTTTCAAAGTCACGTTATATTGTTTAGACGTCTTACTGATGGATGCTTTTACTAATACTCTTTCTTCAGCTCTACTTGTTACTAATATAAGATTTAATAGAATATGATAAAGAACATTATTACTGGAACGGAAGATTTGATCTTACCTTCACGAGCCTTTGGTCCTGGTTGATACATGGTCATTATTGGATAACTTTTTATTTGCAACTCTATTTAATCTAATAATTTTCAATTCAGATTATTAAGGAGATCATACCTCGTCAACTCTCTTGATTCAAATCTTAACAGATGTAATGCTATATTATGTTTTTATTATCTATAAAAAAAATGCTTATGAGAATGATTAGGAGATAAATGACCATTAAGATGTCACGGGAGAAAAGACCAGCTGATTGGTTAGTATCCAAATGCACCCAAAGTACTCAAAGAACATGGGTCATTAACATTCCTCCTAATGCCTTTTAAGCACTAAGAGTAGGAAGGAAGGCATGATAAACTGAAGAATGCTATAAGTGGACAAAACTTTATTGGAAGGAGGAAAACTGAAAGCAACTTACAATCCAGTGCGCACCAGTTACGGCAAGCCAAGATCAGATGATTGCGGCTCAAATTCATGCTTGACAGGGAAGGCCTCATTTTCACACTTATTGTGGGTCTTACCAAAATCCTGTCTTTCACTTTAAACGTCCCCCCTCTTTCTAAAGAAACTCAATCGCTTCATCGTCATTCGTACGTCACCACTTATATAGATCCCTTCAATTTCTGTAATGTGAATGGAAAGGAAGATGACTGTTTTAAGTAAGATATTATATTCTTTATGTCCCTGTCAGTCTCCTTCAACTCTTAAATCTGACATTAACATCAATATCCCAGCAAGCATATACCTACAGGTTGCTTTTGCCCGCTACAGGCGTCCTTCAAATTGAAGTACATCCAAATTTTAGCAAGGACAACAACCACACATGCTTAAAGCTCACACTTTTTTGGAGAAAATTTGAAAATATTATAATTAATTTGTCATCTCTAACAATATTTGCTTCTACAGATAACGTTTGACAATGTTTCTGTAGATATGATTATATTTTTTATTCACCAAATCCAAATCATATTAGCTTTCTTTTTTTTTTACATATTATTTTCATTTGTCTTATTTTTAGCTATTCTCTAAATCTTACTATTAAGAATTAATGCAACCCCTAAGATGCTCTAATTGTGTCGCAAGGAGGGGTTTAAGGCAGCCTCTTTGCTATGTACCAGGATAGTTTCTCTGATTTCCATTAGACATCATTGATTATTTTTGCTTTCTCTTTAGGTTTTAATTATTCAATCACATTCCTTAATTATAATTATTATTAGAGATCTTTATTTTAACTTAGATAGCGTAAATTAGGGAGCTTTGTTCTTATTCATAAATCAATATTAGGAAATTATTTGAACAAAAAAATCAAGGTTTTGTAGAAAAAATATTACTTAAGTTAAAATTAATTATAAATTATGAAGCTCTTATTAATTAAGTTTTATAATGAATAAATTACCATTGGATATTGAATCTTATTCATAAGTTTTATATGAATATTAAATTTTAATAACAAAAATAATCTTTTAAATTTTACATATTTATATCTTGTCGATTTATCGGGGCCCTTCTTTTTATTTTGTACAGAGCTTATAAAACTTTAAGAACGACCCTAACTATATGCCAATTGAGACATTGTAGAATAGGCTAAACTTCCTTCCTTTTGCTGCATTTCACTAAAGGGTTTGATCAATCAAAACCACGAACAAGATCTAAGATTACCGTTTGTGAGAAACTTAAGCGAAAAATCAAAGACGACTACTTAGTTCAGCCTCCATAAATATGGATGCATGGAGATCCCAAAGCTATAAACTTGCCTGCCATGAGAACATCTCAAGGTGAAGCCCATTTTGATCACCCCAATCTACTATGAAAATATTGGCAAGCTTACACGAACATGTCTACATTTTAACAAAATTAATAAGTGAAAAAGATGTATACACCTTAGGGGAGGATATGGTAAACCAACAAACTGTTGATTTGCTTGCCAAAAGGATGACACGCCTTTTGCCCTCAGATACATCTCAAGGAGACTTCAACTTTAATAACACCTTTATTGTCGCCATCATGCACAAGTCACTCCTGCTAAAATTCAAACTCCCAACGATTTAATAGATCCAACAAATCATATGATACATTTGTTAGTTTATAACTTATAACCAATTTGATGATTGTATTTTAGTAACATAATTATTTAAAGACGTTCTTTGTCTTTATATATTTATATATACATATATATTGTCATCATAATTTCATTTGCAACATATATTTATTTCATAAACTTTATCATATATACATATATATGATAAAGTTTATGCAATAAATATATGTTGCAAATTAAATTATG
>JAOSBL010000007.1:575266-589328 GCA_027568915.1 Erythroxylum roraimae
CAGAAGGTACCGGTGCTTATACACAATGGTAGGCCATTATGCGAATCCACTGTCATCGTTGGCTACATCGAGGATACCTGGACTTCACCTCCATTGCTCCCATCTGATGCATATGGACGTGCTCAAGCTCGCTTCTGGGTCGACTATGTGGATAAAAAGGTCTGAGAATGAGGGTTGGTTTTATTTAATCATTATTAAAATACATGTTTAGCTTATTAATATATAAATGCATACACTACTACTACGACAGCTCTTTGACGCGGCTCGCAGTGTTTGGATGACCAAAGGGGAGGCCCAAGAGGTAGCTAAGAAGGAGTTGATAGAGGTAATGAAAGCGCTAGAGGAAGTGCTCGGAGAGAAGGAATACTTCGGTGGAGATAGTTTCGGCTACGTGGATATTGAAATAATACCTTTTACAAGCTGGTTTCTGGCAAGTGAGAAGTTTGGAAATTTCAAGTTGAAGGGATATTGTCCCAAAATAACAGCTTGGACAAAGAGGTGTCTGCAAAGAGAAAGCGTGGCCAAGGTCGTTCCAGACCCAGAAAAGGTCTGTGAATTTGTGATGAAGATGAGAAAGATGCAAGCCATGGAGTAAAAAGTAAAAGCCTTTTGCTTTTCTTTGAGATTGCTTTCCTTTCCTTGTCCTGTCAGTCCAAGGCCTCTTTGGAATAATACTGTATGTGCTTGTCTTAGACAATATTTTATGTAATAAAATTAATTTCAATCATGTCCTGAATTGTTTTGAAATTTAAATAAGAGAAAGCCTTGGTAGAATAGGATGTAGATGATGCTTTGAAGGAGATAAACATGGTTGGATCTGAGCAAAGACAAACAAAGCTCTCCAGTTTTTAGGTGATTAAAGCTTTAGAAGCAGCCATGGTTGGGCTTGGAAAAAGTAGATTAGCTTTTAGAGAGAGAAAGCAGAAAGTAGGGTGGTTGCTTTTTAATTTTGGGTTCATCTTTTTTGGTAATGTGTTTGTACCTTTCAAGTCCTTTTGTTCAACATAATCAATTTGTAACATAAAAAAGTCTTCAAGACAAAACTATTCATATAAAGAAAAGATAAGGGCTCACCAAAAGGACATCCTGTTACATGAAAAGTTCAAGTACTACGACTAAATAACACAAGTTCAACCAGAGCCGGCATCGGGACTAAACACACGCTTATTAAACAGTGTTTGCACGCACGTGTCCTTTATTTCCCATGTGATCTATAACAAACATGCCTATCCCCAAATGGAAGTTAATGGAAATGTCAAAAGCAAAAGAATGTGAACCTTTGAAGCTCAGGGCGAAGAAAAGAACCAAGAATAGTATGAAAAACAATTATCTTTTGGTTAATAGTCATATCCATAGATTCCTTTCTATCTATCAAGTTCATGGAGTTCAACCCATGTTGCCTATCCATAAGACACTTGGTGAAAGCTAAAATACCAAATGGACCAAAGGGTGTCATTAGCTATAGCTTACTAGCTGATCCAAAGGCATAATATTAACTTCTCAAAGACCAATGGATAAGTCTCCACATCATAAGCAACGTAGCATTTTCTTGTCGATCATTGCTCGTGAGTAACAAAGAGGATATCAAATGAACATTAATTTGTATCAATTATAAGCGTATGATTATTTTTATAAATACATACTAAAACAATGTAACGATTCCTATGCCCATAATTGCCTTTAAAACCCTAAGTTTGACTCATCATGTAATCAACTATTACAATAAAAAATGGGTGATGTTGCACTAGGGTACTTTTGATTCCCAAATCAACATGGCTACCAGTTCTAACACCAAATTGATATACTATAAATTGGATCATTGATTGCATCGAGCTTTCTTCTAGTCTTACACATATAGTAATGAGAAGGCTTTGATTTATTGGTTTATATCTAAGGCTTCATCAAAATGAAGAATATTTTAACAAGAAGGTTATTCTACAAGCCAAAGTAATATGATTCTAGCTAAGAAAACCAGCCCTAGGAAAGGCAAAAAATTACTTGTCAATACGGGTAGGGATTTGATATCTGGTTTGTTACTTGAAATCTGATAAAATATGAAAGATTAACATCTGGCAGATTTGTAATCGCATCCATAAAGGTTAGTAAAGACAGAGTTAGTAGATGCCTTCGTCTCCTTAACATCATTCCGTAGATGCCTTAGTCTCCTTAACATCATTCTATCTGAAAATGAGAATCCTGACTTATGACCTAACATAAGTTCTAATGGAACCCAAACTCTAACTTTGACTCATCCTAAGCAAACTAACTTTTGAAAATAAACTAACTCTAACTTGATATCGTCAAAGCTTGAATAACTGCACACACAACGGCCAAACTCCTAAACATAACATAAATGGGAAAGAAAAATAATGAGACAACCAATATTAATGTACAGCACAGATGTATATTTGCCATCAGTTTTATTGTCCTCGCCCAATTGGAATTTCTATGTTAAATCCAAGTCCAAGGTATTAATTGAGGTTATTCTCAAATGAATTCAAACATATGAAGGCAGAGATATAGACTCATCATTCCAAATAGCTAAGTTTTCACAACATCTTGCAAAAACTGAACTTAGACTTGTCCTTTCAGCAAATCAAACTCTGAAAAATATTGCAGATAATGGTCAGTCTTCTGCAATGTTTCTCCCCGCTCCCCAGGCAAAATTTAACAGAAGACTAACAAAAGTTTCTAAATTCATTTTGCAGCTCATCTAATCATCAGACAGTTCGCTTGGATTTCAGAAAATGTGTCATCGCATATGTTCAAATCTCCTATATATCCACAGAGTAGAATAGAGTACACAATAAGGTAAGTTGAGCTAAAAACATTCAATCATACATGATGAAGTAAAACTGTAAGGCTTAGGTAAGAATAAAGAACCAATCCCTGATCTTGCATACACTTTAACAAAATATATTGGTGGTATCAGAAAAGCATAGATAGAAGATTTGCTGATACATAGATAAAACACAGCCTCTGAAATAAAATTATGCATATACATATATAAAGCATGTCAGTGAGTGACAGAAACACAAACCGCTCAATTAACTTTAGATCCACAATTTTAACATAAGAGTTCACAATTTAAACATGAAAATTAAACAGAGTTTGAAAATAGACGCCAACATAGACTTTATGGGTGGACAGTAATAGATAGTAGGCAGAAGATATACGGTTGCTGAGCTCATATCACCTCTTTGGCAGGCATAGGAGTGGAATCGACCTCTGGAATCAAGACATAGCCTATCTTCTTGGCATCACCATCGTCATCGTCGTCATCGGATTCATATGGAGAGCAGCAGTGATAATCGTAGAGAGACCAGAGCAAGTACATGGTGGCAGCGGTGAGAGCGCCACAACCAACGCCAAAAAGCAAAGCCACAACCACACTGACTATGTCTTTGGTGCGATCCCGGATAGATGCGGAAGATATTCCTAAAGGTAAAACAGGACGACGGTGGACCGGGTCCTCGAAATCACCGCCATCATCTTCGTCAACGGGGGGGCGATTGAAGACAATATCAGAGGAAGAGGAAGAAAAGGATCGTAGGCGAGTGATTTGGGTGACGAAACCCAAAGAGGAAGAAGAAGAATAAGAAGGATCTTGAAGCGAATTAGGGTTGGGGTTAGGGTTAGGATAAAGGGGTTTGATGGTGAAGGTATAAGCGATGAAGAGGGTCTTGCATGGCCTTGCAGTGGCTGAGGGGGTGGAAAGCAGCGTTACGAATACGGAGAAGAGGAGGAAGAGAAGCGTTGAATTCGCCATTGTTATGAAAGGAAACGCAGAGAAAACTATATATTTGTATTACAATTTACAAAATAACAAAATCAATAGATTCTCTCTCTAGTCTCTCTCCCTCCACCAAAGTCCAAGTCGTACCTAAACCACAAATTTTGGGATATTTGGAATATGACCACTTAAGTCTTAATTATGCCGCGGGTCAACCCTCTGTGTCTCTAATCATATTATTAATATTTCTTTTATAAGTATCAAATCCAATCCAATTAATAAATTTGATATGTATATAATAAAAAACAATAATTACTTTATAAAAATAAAAATATTGTGTGTTCTTTATTCTTGAATAATATAGTCACAGTCATACATAACTCTTCGTGAGGATCCTGTATATCAGAAAGTCTTAGACTATAGATCCTACTTGAGGTCTTTGTTTTAAGTTTCTAAAAGGCAGGCCTTAAGAGTTGACTGACGCTCATACAAAGATAAGGGTTTTTGTCCCAACTAGTATATCTAAAATCTAAGCTATAGTTAATCTCCATTAAAACTTATCGGTGAGATATTCTACGAAATTAAGAGTCACAAAGAGAAGAGTTTTTTTTTCTTCCGAAACATCGATGTAAATAACACCAAGTACCTTGGTGATGATAATATCACTATTTGCTCGCTGATCAAGGATATCTCATGTGGTATCATGAGTAGGGATGTCAATGGGCCAAGCCCAGCCTAACTCTTGGCCCATGGCTGAGGGACCAGGATGGGTAGGCCAATGGCTCGATCGGTCACGGGAGGTTGGGCTAACCCGGTCACCATATATTTTATTTAAGAAAAACGTAAAAAACAACGTCGTTTTTAAAATAACGATCGGGTCCTCCCGACCTTGGCTCCTGACTTGCTCAACTCGGGTTAAAATTAGGTCGAGTTTTTTAAATAAAATGAAGAAATTTTCCTTTAAATGTTTTTATTGACTAATACTAAAGATATGTTTTTTTTTTTCCAATTATCACAATAAGATACCGAAATAAAATACACAGAACTTTTTATAGGAATAAAACACTTTGGCTTTGTTTATAAAGCCTTATTCTGTTCTCCAAAGTCACTTCACTTTGGTTTCAATTGACGCCCTTACACCCTTACTCTTTAAATATCCCATCATTCGCAATCTATATATTTTGAATACAAACATTCCCAAATTCCACAAACCCTAAATTCAAATACATTTTAAAATTTTCAGAGAAATTGTATGACCATTATTGTCTTAAAAAGCCAGTAGATAATAAACTTGGAAGTTTAATTCAAGTAACTCAGAGATCAACGACCTGACACCTGACTTATAGAAACGTTAGCGTTGGAGGAGGAAGACGCAGTAGACGTGGACTTGTCTCCTTGGATCCTTACTTCTGTTTCAAGAAACGTAGGCCGGGTTGGTTGTACGTGGTTTACTGAACCTTTAGTTTTGAGCAGAACAATCACCTCCGACATTGTTGGCCGTAAAGTCGGTGACGATTGAGTGCACATTAAAGCAATATCTATAATTTTTGTCACTTCTTCTGCTTCATATTCAATCGGGTCTAAGCTTTCGTCCACCAATTCAATCTGATTCCCAATCTCATGCAGTTTCCAGGCCTGCAGGTATACATGATGTCTAAATGCTGAATTTACACCAACTAAATTTTTCTTCAAAAAATAAGAGAAAGAAAACTTGCCCGTTTAAGGAGGTATTCAGAACCAGGATCATTTATCATCTCACTACTCTTTTTTCCACTAATGATTTCGAGGACAACAATGCCATAGCTGTAGGTATCAACCTTCTCTGACAATTGTCCATGAATTGCATACTCCGGAGCTGTGTATCCCCTGATTCATTCATATATAAAACATGTGTGTGAGAAAAACCAACAGACTTTGGCATAAAAAGTAGCAGTAGTAGTAGTTGATAAGCAACTTACAATGTCCCAGCAAATCTAGTGCTAACATGACTCTGATCCTCCGGTAAGAGCCTTGCCAATCCGAAATCTGCAATTTTTGGATGGAAATTGTCGTCTAAAAGAATATTACTGGATTTGATGTCTCGGTGGATTATGCAGACATGGAATTGCTCATGGAGATAAGCTAGACCCTGTGCTGTTCCCAGAATTATATCAACTCGTTGTTTCCAGTCGAGGTGTCCTCGTCTATTTCCTGCTTTCCAAATATAATATGATATAAATTGCTTGTCAGGTGTATATTGTTTGAAGAGGAGAAACTGAAGTTGCTAGTTACCAAATAAGAAGCGATCAAGGCTGCTGTTTGCCATGTACTCGTAGACGAGAAGTAACTCTGGTCCATTGTTGCAACAGCCAAGCAAACGAATGAGGTTCCGGTGATGAACGTTACTGATAAGTGTGACTTCGCTCTTGAAGTCCGCCTCAGCCTTACGGGGTTGCACAATGGCTAGTTTCTTCACTGCAACTAATTTCCCATTCTTCAAAGTACCCTTTTAAATGCACAGCAACCACTATTCATTAGTTATCCAGAAGCAAGAGAATATAAACGCCATTTTTACCTTGTAAACATCACCGAACCCCCCTTCTCCAAGTTTATTCTCTTCGTTGAAGTTTTTTGTGGCAGATTTCAGGTCTTTGTAGCTGTAATTCACAGGACCACGCAGCTCAGTTGCACCTAATATGTCAGCTGTTACAGAAATATGTTAACAACAATCATTACAATGGACTAGAACTATGGAAAGGACTAGATTTAAGAAGTACCTCGAGGAGCTCTCTTCCGCTTTCTAGAAAGTTTGAACCAGACAAGCAACGCAAGAAGCAGCAAAGCAAGACTAGCACCACCAGCTATCCCACCGATTAAGGCCTTGTTTGTGCCTGAACCTACACAACACGAATGAATGATCATGATCACTGTAAAAAAATTATGTACACAGAAATAGTCTACAAAAAAGAAAATGTTTATAGACGTACTTGTCTTCAAGAAGGGACGAAGATCAATAGTCTGGTTGTCAGCAAAGAAGGCCTTGTCTGCATATCTCATGAAACAGCCGGAATCAACTGCCCTGCCATCTGAATTGGGAAGACATCTCTGAATATTCCTATAAGCAACTTGCAAACAAGCTTGGCAACCAAGAGTGTCGATGGTTTCAACACATTGGGCAATCCCATGAACGGAAGCATTGTTAGAACCAACTGCTTGTCTTTTACTTGCACCAAAGAAACCTTTTATTCTTGGAGTTGCTATTTCAAGTTCATGTAAAAGCCCCGCCACTGTTGCTTGGAATGCAGTTGTTGGTGTTATGGATGTGGTTTGATTCCCACAGTATTCTCTATTAGCATCCCTTGTGGTCTCTCCGTAAAAATCACTCCTCTCATACCTTTTAAAACACACGACAACGATAAATAGCTATCATCAATTTCATGCATCTTCTTACATTTGATGCTATCAATTGGATACATTACTTTTAAGATAGACCATTAAGTCAGCACATAACTCCTGGCGAATAGACATTTCATATATATAATATAGATATCTTTAATTAATTAAGTCTTATATCACCAAACAAATGTTCAGATTCAACGAGATTTCAACTGGGTGTTGAATGATCAGCAAACAAGCAAACAAACAGTTTGTTTAGCAATTTCCAAAATGAATAAAGGGACCGGTAGTGTTGAGATGTGTTTCTATTTTCATGTAAGCGTATATATTTATAGGCACATCACAATCATTTTGAATCATCAAGTCAATAAAAAGCAATAATACATCTGCAAATTTTATTGCTGTCTCTCTGTTTTCAACAGGTAGTACCTGAGGAAGCAGCCATCATAGACAACACGACCACCGTTGGCGGAGGAGCAGTTGCGGATGCGGACAGAAGCGGCGGAGAAACAAGCAACACAGTCAGCAGTGGACATGTAATCTCTGCATTGAACCATGCCGTACACAGGATCAGAACCAATGATCTGCTGATGGGTGGCAAAGTGTGAATTGTTGAGCAACTTTCTCAGCTGGCCAAAGGTAGCATTAAGATTGTTGGCGAAGGTTGACAGGCTTGTGACGTTGTAGTTGCTGCAACCCATATCTAGCATATAGATTCCCGGGTCAGAAGCTGCCATGTAACTACACCACGTGACTGTGACTGTGAGTGCCGTGTAGAGCATCCGCCACAACTTGGACTCCATTACTATCATCAAGAACTCTGCAACCAGAACTCTTATCTTCTTGAGGTGGTTCCTTTCTGTCTCTTGTTCACCTTGTCATAAGCAATTGCACACTTGGCTTGACTTTTCTCCGCTGTCCATTGATAAGGATTTTAGGAGAGCCACATCTCAAAAGCTAGCTTATGAGGGTAGAGAGTCCAAAGTCTTTATAAATCTCATATCAATTTTGTATTTAACCGGTATGAGATTCAAGTCCCATACCTTGCAATTAGATCAGACCCTAACATTCGTCCTCCCATAAGAACCAATGTCCTCATTGGTCACCGCCATGTTGGTCACGGCTGACACTTTCAGGTCACCACTCCATAGGCCACCATTATGAGATCCTTGTTGGTCACGGCTGACACTCCCAGGCCACCACTCTAAGGCCGACTCTGATACTAATTGATAAGAACTTTAAGAGAGCTACACCTCAAAAGCTCCTTATCATTTATTTCTTTTCTGTTTTCCTAATATCATATGACTCGAGTCTTTCAATGCAACGCACTTGCTCATAATCTTTTTCTTTCATATTGAAACGAATAAGGTTAGTGAGAGTGATTACCTATCCACCACTAAAGATTCAATCATTCTTGAGTGTACCATTTGAAAATATTTTATGTATTTATTAGAGGTAGGTCCTTAATTTGTCACCCAATCGGTCCAGAAATGGTTGAGTTTGACACGGTCTGTTTGGAGGATGCAGAAAATGAATCCCAACGTGCTGACTCCGTCACGCTTAAAAGGACATGACCTGCTATAGCCTATAGGATTAAAAAGAAAAGTACGTGGAGCTGGCAAAGTGAGGTACGGATCTATTTTACCCTGTTATAATCCTATCCCATGAATCTTAATCATCTATTTATACAGAACCTATACGGGATTTACATAAATAAATGACTGAAATTTATAAGATAAAATAAAGATAGGGTAAAATAGACAAAGAATCCTAACCCGGCAAAGTAAATGATGCACAGTTAGACGCGTTAATATGAGCATACTGAAGTTATTTATAAAAGTCGTTGGCGTTGGAGTTGGATTTAATTATTGGATGCTTCTCAGTTCTCAGTTCTACGCAACTGTCCAATTTTTCTACGTTCATAATAATTATTATTACGAAAAATTGGTCAAATTAAGGACAGCCAATAGAAGTATTTTGCACTATTTACTTAATAATTTATTTAGTCATAGTTCAAACTCGGCTTTCAGATTGTTGTTGTTTTGTTGTAGAAACTTCTTTTTATTAATTCTAATCACCACCATGTCTAACTACAGCAATTGCTTCATATCATCCTCTATAACCACAACTATTTGCATGAGATCCCTTATCTAGATGATGCATTTTAAGATACTTACAAAGTATATGATATGCTCTCAATCATATAGTATATACAATACTATATGATTTTATTAATAAAATATCAAAAAATTATTTTTATCTATCCTCAAAGTATGGGAACACACATCATATATCCTGAAATCATTGCATTTCGCTTGCTTACTCCAAACTTCATATAAAATAGTTCAGTTCCAGCCACTTTGACGATATATAGAACACGTCTTTTGAGGGTTCTGAAGATCTTAGCTTGGCTCTCACATTTCAAGTATCTGCTTAGCAAGCATTTAAGAATGGCACGTACCTCGAATTGGCGGATTAAAGCGGAGGTCCAAATGAATATGAAAGAGAGGACATGAAGAGAACAATTCAATTTGCTTTGATGTGCCTGTAGTCAAAAGTCTATTTCAAAGGCCCACAATGCCAGAAGTACTTGTCTTGCTCAATGATTAGCGTCCTCTGAAGCACAATCCACCAAGTGCCCTTCCCTACATTGGTTTCAGGAATCATGTGCAGAGAGATATTTCCATATCTACTGTATCCTACCCATCCAGTGTCTCAGTAATTCCATTTCAGATATATCATGTTGCTGACCTGCAGATTCTGAAAATGTCAAGCTGGGATCAAATTACATACAAAACAAGAAAAACGTAACAGAATTGAGAAGAGATAAAACTCACCTCTTCATGAATTTGTCAAAGATAATGAAGCTTGAAAAGAAGTACATTGTAGGAGAGACCTTCTTGGGGTTCAGTGTTGCCTACCAATTGAAATAACTCAATCAGCCATCCTCTGAATGTTTTAATAGATATCATCATTCCCTGATACTTTGTCAATCTTAAACAGATGGTTCAACCATGTCACCGCATATGGTTTGTTGGAATCTTTTTCCTATAAACAATAATATCAGCGGTTTCCCTTAAAGTGAAAAACAGCCAAATAAAACGCAACAAATGGCAGCACTGCAAATATAAATCTCGGACAATGCTAGAAACATATGCAGACAAAGATGAAGAAAAATGTGCCTCTTTTTATTTAATAGATTGCAAAAACAAAACAAAGGAATTGAAGACCTAAAAAAGTATTATTCTAACAAGGCAGGTAAATTATGACCTACAACCAAATAACTCACTTATCAAAACTACAAGTGATTCAGAAAGTAAGTAAATACATATGACTGCAACATGCCACTGTGTTCTATATTGCTAAGAGCATCCACTTTTATCTGTAAATTCTGCATAAAGAAATCATCCTAAAGCTATGAAAACCAGATGCCATTTCTTTTAGTACTCCGTAACTGTTTCATTGATATTTTAGCCTAACGTACATGACCCAGTATGCTGAACTGTTAGGCAGATCACTTACCTTCACCTCTCATCCTCCCAAAATTAAAATTTCCATACAAAATAAAAAAAGAATAAAATAGCAGGTCTAAAAAATGAGCTCATTTTGATCATTCACATACATATAATCATTACACTGCAAATCTATCCTTCCCATTGTCTGAACCAAATTGTAGATCTTCTACAAAAAACAACTAGACAAGCCTTGATCCTAAAATGCCCGAAGTTTTAAGTATATCAATCCAGGCTAATGCTTTACCATGATGAAGCAGTCAACTACTTTACCCGTTGAATTCAGAGCGCAATTAGGCATCTTCCTGTTGGCTAAGAGAATATTTGTCCCGTGGTCATATCATCATCATTCTCACCAAAGCAAAGAGCATGCACATGCTTGTCCATATCCAATGACAGCATGATTTCCTCTGTAAACACATGAGACCTATCTCCAGCAACAAATTCATGGACAATACCATCCACTTCAATCAAGCTACATCCTGGCACCTTTTTAAAATTTTTATCCTCCATTCCCTGTCTTACTTTTGCCACATCATCCCATTTGTGTGCAGAAGCATACATGTTTGAAAGAAGAACATGCACTCCATCATGGTCAAAGTTCCTTGTAACTATACTGTCAACCATTTCTTTTCCCAAATCAACATGGCCATGAACTCGACATGCATTGAGCAAAGCGCCTAACACGTAACCATCAGGCTGCATTGGCATCTCTCTAACGACCTTCTTCGCATCTTCAAGTTTTCCAGCTCTTCCCAAGAGATCCACAAGACAACCATAATGCTGGACTTGAGGCTCAATATTATGAAGCTTACTCATGCTTTCAAATATTCTCAGGCCTTCATCCACCAACCCCATTCGGCTACAGGCATTTAGGACACATATAAATGTAACCTCATTTGCTGTAACTCCTTCATTTTGCATCCTATAAAACAAGTCCAAAGCCACAGAACTCTTACCATGATTTGCCATTCCAGAAATCAAACAAGTAAAAGCATATACATCTTTGTCTGGCATCTCCTCAAATACACAAGAAGCTGTCTCAATACATCCACACTTGGCGTACATGTCAACAAGCGAAGCACCCAACGTTTCATCTATTTCCATCTTAGATTTCTTGACGTATGCATGTATCCACCTTCCTTGATCAAGAGCACCGAGAGAAGCACACGCATTGAGCGCGCCAACAATGCTGGCATGATTCGGCGTAAATCCTGAAATCTGCATATTATAAAAAAGTTCCAGAGCCTCGCTAAATAACCCAATTTGCACATACGCCGTAATCATTGCGCTCCACGAAACCACGTTCCTCTCAGGCATTTGATCAAACAAGTCACGGGCAATCAGGACATTCCCAGCCTTCACGTACCCACTTATCAAAGCGGTCCAAGTAACCACATCTCGTATATAACTAGCATCAAACAATTGGCGAGCAAGGTGCAGGGAGCCACAATTAGCATAAAGATGAACCAATCCATTAAGAACAAAATCATAGTACTCCCAACCACGCTTAACGACTTGACCGTGGAAACTTGAACCCAACTTGGAATCGGAAAGAGAAGTGCAAGAACTGAGGAGAAAAGAGAAAGTGTAGTTGTTAGGAGAGAAGTTGGAATGAAGCATAAACTTGTAAAGAAGAATAGCTCTAACAGGTTGATTTCGATAAGAGAAAGCACTAATCATGGTGTTCCAGATGAAGGTGGAACGAAAGTGAAGATGGAGGAAGAGGTTGTAAGCGTGAAGGAGATCGCCAGAATGGGAGAGAGCACAGAAAGAAAGGAGTTTGGAGGCAGCAAAAGGGTCTCTGAGAGTGGCAGAGACAGTGAGATGGGACTGAATTTGCTTGACATGTGACATGCTTTTGCATTGTTTCAACAGCGATATACTTTTTTGAGTTGCTTTCACATACATGAAATGAAATCCGCAAATTATCCACTCGATTCGATTCGATATGCTTTTCTGAGTTGCTGCTGCTGCTGCTACTAGCAGTGATTATCAATCATAGCGAGCGACTACTTGATGAATGCTGACTGCTGCTCGACTCCGGCATCGGATTGTCTGTGGCACTAACTTTGTACCTATTCTGGTCCACGACAAAAACGTTGACGTTTTAACCAACCTCTCCTTTTGGCTTCATCGTCGCCTAAGCCAAGCCAACGTCTCCTCTTTCTTTTGATTTTGCTTCCCGCTTGACTTCTTTGATCTTGCTCTCAACTATGTAATTTGCCATTTTTTATACAAACGAAACAGAGACACTAAACAGAGCAATGTTTCTTTCCATTTAGATGCGTTTGATTACTGACTCTCAATTCTCTTATCGATTGCGTTGCTTATCACTACCGAAGTGAGTGGTCACATCCCTTTTGCCCCATTATTCAACACTTCTTTTACCAACAAAACACACACAAAAACACTATTTCTTTGGCAATAAAAGTTACCTGGTTGCGATCACAAGTACAACATGGTAATGTTTTAGTCTTTTTATCTATTTGTAGTTCTCGGAATTGCACTCCTTTTTGTTGGGTGATTGGAAATTTTGATTTTGGGTGCAATTATGAAATGAGTTGTTGTCGAGTGATTTTTGGGTGCAATTGTGAAATAGGTTGTTGTAAACGTCTGGCTAGGTATAAAATGGAGAAGGTAATGCTTCCGTTTCTACTTAGCTGCGTTTGGTTATGGAATCAAACTAAACTAGTATGCTCTCGGTTTCAGATATCTGATTATTTCAATTTTCTAAATGTCCCAGCTCGATCATTGGTTTCAGCCCTACCTGTTTTATTTTACGTAAATAGATATGATACAAGGACTTATAGTTCAATACAGCTTATAATGGTCGAATTCAGAATTTTTTATTCTCTTTTTGAAAGTTTGATTTTTGGTATTTATTGTTCAACAACTCACCCGAACATGATATCTGATAAAATCATGAGATTATTATGTTGCCGGTATCAAAATACACTATACTAACCTTCAAGCTGGATACCGATTCGCTTGCAGATGATGATTCAATTTTAACGTCATTGACAAGAAGGTAATATTAATATAAAAGATGATGAACATTTTGAGTGAAAAAAGTGATACTTATTATCCTAATTCTGTTGTTCAATTGATACAGGTTATGCAGGCAGATGTCAGACTCTTCTTTGAAAGCTTTTGTAGAAAGGTTTGAAATAAAACAAACTTACCTACTTTAAAACATTGCTTATGCTTGAACTTGGGGCGATATTATATTGAAAATTCTCCTTGCCATATATTCAACGCTTGAGGCTGCTTGGAGACTATAATCATCCAACTCATATTGCATTCGTTGAATTCACAATGGTAACCATCCCTTGTTGCATACAGTTACTATCATTTATACATATGATATGTTCGTCTTTTTCAGTGTAACACCCCACTCCCACGTGACCCGAACCCGATATCATTGGTGATATCCGAGTCC
>JAOSBL010000007.1:589428-600405 GCA_027568915.1 Erythroxylum roraimae
GTACATGGATCATGGAAAATGCTCAATTGGTGCAATAAATTGGGATAATGCAAACACTTCTTTTAATCATTCCTAAGGCATTATCCCTACTGATGTTGTTACTACCTATTTATTTCTCCTGCTTTTCTTTTCCATTTCGTTATCTAATTCTCTTTCTCTTGTTGATCCCTTTCTGTCGATTTGTTTTCTTCTCTGTTTCTTCATCCAATTTTTTCCTCTTTTGGACCTTCTCTCTTTTTGTACCTCTGAGCAAGATGTAGTAGATAAGCTGTTACAGGAAAAGGTGCTGATATGTTAATTTCTAATGGCTTTTTAATGTATAAAAGTCAAAAATCTTGCTGCAATAGTGGAAATCTCACAGAAAGTGGATAATTTACTTTGTGAATCATGAAAAAGCTTATACTTAAGCTTCTTTCCAAGTCTCAATTAAGATAAGATATTTTCACTTTTCAATGTTAAACAAGTTTGTCAATCTGGCGGCTAGTAGCTCAGTATTTTCTATGGTGCAGGAAATATACTGGAGATAATATTGAGAATTTTAGGGGATGTCACTTGGATATGTTAATGAGGCTTGAAATGAATACATGCAATAGTTTGTCTAATTAAGAATGTTAGTAGGTCATACGTCTCTATTTCGTTTATGCTTTCTGCAATTGTTGTAATTTCTCAAAATTGTGTACCTATACTTGGAAGTGAATTGGAGTTACAGATTCATAAAATATATTCAGTTCACTATGAATGCTTTGGTACTGTTGTTAGGAGATTGTGATGTTATATTGGGGGTGCAATGGTTAGCCAGCTTGAATGATGTTTTGTGTAACTTTAAAGAAAGAACTATGGCATTTAATTAAGACATTCGTTTGATGATGTTGAATGGAAATTATGGAGGAAGATCACGAATAGCCTGAAAATTTTTCAAAGGGTTCTACAATGTTCGCAGAGGGGACAATTACTGATGATGCAACTAACTATCCCCACTGAATATCAGCTACAACAAATGAGGGTAAGTGATGAGCAGTGGAGTGTGTTTGATGATATTAATATAGTTTTGTCTAAATATGTAGTAATATTTCAAAAGTCGAACTGTCTTCATCCTAATATACATATAACCATGAAATTCATATAAAAGATGGTATTAAAGCTTTTAATAATAGACCATATCGTTACTCAGGAGCACAAAAGGACGTAATGGAGCAGACAGTCAAAGATCTCATGAAACAGGGCTTTATAAGGCACAATTACGATCTCTTTGCAACACCGGTTGTTCTCGTTAAGGAAAAGGACAATTCTTAGCATATGTGTGTAGATTGCTGGGAATTGAATAACTATATAGTTAAAGATAAATTTATGATACCTCTTATCGAAGAACTGTTAAATGAGTTGCATGGTGCAAGTTGATTTACTAAACTGGACTTATGCTACAAGCATCATCAAATCGGAATGCAGTCAGAGGACATCTGTTACAAGTCTTATGAGTAAGCTCAACCTTAAAAGCTAGCTCAAAAGGTAAGAGAGCCTATAAGCCTATAAACTCCACATCAGCCCCTTATCTAACCGATGTGGAACAATTAGATCACCACATTCCCCGAGCGAACACTGCAATATCAACGTCACTGCTCTAGGCACGAGAACTTGGAAGATTAGTCTTAGCTCTGATACTATTTATTACAGGTCTTATGGGTAAGCCTAACCTCAAAAACTAGTTCAAAAAGTGGACAAGCTCATAATCCTATAAACCCCACATCAACACCTTATTTAATCGATATAGGACAATTAGACCGTAACACAGTTATTGTTGGTAGCCACCTCTCTCATGTCATTATCATAGAAACACAAACTAGGAAAAGGGTTACTTGAACACATGGCTTTCGCAATCCAAATGGGAATTTAGATGAGGATTAGGGTAAGAAAAGAAATGAAAGCAACGAGATTATACTCCAATTGAAATGCATTCATTAAATGAGGACTTGCATACCTCAAACTTCAATTTTTTTAAACTTGAAGGGAATGCATAAATTTCATCATTCAACGAATAACAATTGTTTCATATTCTTGAGATTTGGACAGGGAAAGAAGATTCATCAACTTTGGTGGGGAAAGGCTCCAGCCGGAGCTTCTCCAATTTGACAAGCCTCCCGGATAAATAACTCTTACAATTGTGTGCGGCTATAAGTCCTGCTAAATAAGCTCCATGAACGGTTCCTGGGTACTCCACGTTGACGGCTTCCCCTCCAAAGAAAAGATTGCCCAATGGTGCACGAAGTTTCTTGTATACATCCACAGATTTCCCAATCACATCATATGAATAACAACCAAGAGAATTTGGGTCTGTTCCCCAATGCGATACGATATATTTCACCTGATCCATCATTGGAAACAAGAAATAGAGCTTTCACATCAGTCACATGTATTGGTTCCAAGCAAACATTGAAGGAAACAGCATACATTGAAGGAAAAAAATAGTTCCAAGCAAACAAGACAGGAAGAGGGCTACTGAGAGGATGAATTTGGTCAAAAACTTATATGCAAGTTAATTCACAGTCCAACACAGAATCCTCCAATAGTATCACAAGTTTATTCAGGAATGTCTTTTTGGACAAGATTTTTCAAGCCTGGAACTAAGACTTGCATTTTGAAAGAGTATAAAGTCTTTACTCAAATAGGTTTTGGAAGCCATGGGATTTTTAAGAGGTAGGTTTTAAGATACAGATGCAACATAAAACACTAAAAATTACCAATAATTCAGTTGAACCCATCACTAGATTACAGTCTATGTGCTTGTCATATAT
Source organism: Erythroxylum roraimae (assembly GCA_027568915.1). Lineage (NCBI taxonomy): Eukaryota > Viridiplantae > Streptophyta > Magnoliopsida > Malpighiales > Erythroxylaceae > Erythroxylum > Erythroxylum roraimae. Next base: position 592,218 of record JAOSBL010000007.1, read on the forward strand.
AGCTTAATTATATAAATTGAATATATGCAAGCAGAAAGAAACTATTACCGGCTCTGTTGCATTGGGAAACATTTTTCTCAGTTGCAGCATTATCATATTTACTGCACATTCATCAGCTAGCATTTCAAGATCATAAGCACACCTTCCAGCTGCCATATATACTAGCACAGGATGCCCAGTTGCCTTGTGCAGATTGAGAAAGTAACCACAAGCAAAAGATGTGGGTGCAACAATGCCTAAGAACTCCACATTTGGCCAAAATACATTATCAAATTGCAATGCAATCTTATTTTCATTGCCTACACCAAGGTCTGAAATTGCAGCAGTCTTCCATTCAGGCAATTTTGGTTCGAACTGAATGAGACTGGCTTTAAGAACACCAAGGGGCACTGTAAGAATAACAGCATCGGCAGTAAAGCTCCTCCCATCTTCAACCCAAACCCTAAACTCACTAGACCCATTGCATAGTTTTGTTACCCTGCACAGAAACAATCCCAAAAGTATTAAAACTGATCCTAAAAGAATCACATTTTGTATGTAATCCTGTAGCACAAACAGTTCATTCGCAATCAATACGACATGTTTCAACTGAATCAAGTTACTATGGTAAAGAAAATGGAAATAATATGAGATTTAGCCCAGACATGTTATGCTAACAGCTTGCTTTCTCTACTTTATTTTCACATGAAATAAACCAAATATTAGCAGAAGGTATAAAAGAAAACCAAACCCAAGATATTTTCCTTTATCATATAAATGATGATGTGTATATGAATTTGTATTCAGTCCTTTTCAGTTAGTAGACCGCTGTTGGACTTTTTACTTTGGCAGACTAAAGATAGTTTTCTGATCATATTTAAAGAAAAACTAGGATGAAACACGGGGAGAAAGAAAAAAATATATAGCATAAAATGATAGGGCTTAATGAAGGGATACTGCCAAGGTTTTGGATTGTGCTTTGCATCACATATAAAGAGGTGGCACAATCCCCATATACGACTTCAAGTAAAGTACAAAGGCAGTTCAAATTTCTGAAGGGAGGAAGAAGGTTGCTCTGCATGTTATTTGGCTGTTATAGTGCTTGTTTATGCAACTTGTGAAGTTCAGAAAGTGGACAAGTCATCGGAAAATAAGTGTCGAGGAAGGAGAACAAAAAGAAATAGATGTAGGCCACACGAGACTTTAAGAATGTTACTAAGAGAACAAGATCGCCTTTTGATTTTATGCGACCTTTTGAATTAGATGTACTAGCTTATAATGAATGCAGCTCTGTAACAGATATTGTACCCATCAACCGGTAAAAATGCTCTTAACAAAATAACAGACAAATGTTGCACCAAGTGATAATCTACTTCTTTGTTCAGCCAACACAAACATATTTTACAAATCACCACCAGTTATCTTCTATGTATGATATCATACTCAGATTCTCTCCTAGTTTTCTCTGTTTCTTCTCCACGTATTGTATGTTTTGATCAATTATATATAGTTCAATAATAGAAATCATTAGGAGAAGATCATACCTGTGGTTCAAGCGTATATCTATGTCTTTTCCAAGAGCCTTTATTATGGGGTCATATCCCTGTACCATAAGTCCATGACCACCTGAAAGGATGTCCTCCTGCCTCAAGGAATTCCATCAACAATGTAAGCAGTTTTCTAGTGATTGAAGGAACATGATTTTTGTTTTCTTTTTAATTTATTAAGAACTCTTCTACTATAAAATAATTAATACATTGACTTGTACTAAAACTCAAAAGGGACTAAAGTCCAAGATTCTTATTTAGTTTATTCCCAAAAAGGCGACTAGAAACCTCAAAGATTCCAATAGATACAATGAATTAAAAGGTTCAAGTAAGTCCTATATCAGAAATGGACAATGGATAAGAGTGATTCGTCCACAAGAAAAGGCTCATCACTCATTGCCCAGCTCGTGCATTTGTCATAATATTAATGTTTCAAACTTGTATCCATTTGATGGGTGCAATGGTGCTGCATCTACGATTGACACTCAAGTCCAGCAACTTCTTATAGCTAAAACTGATGTTTTTCAAGATGTTTTAGATGTTAAAAAGGATCATTTAGGACATCGTAATTTGTATATCAAACTTTTGATGAAATGGCTGTAAACCAGCAAAACACTTGGATTGGAGAAAAAACAAAACAAATTAATCCTGACAATTTTGAATAGCATGTCAAGCTCTACAAGTTGGAGCTAAGTTCATTATGTTATCGTCTTGTTTAATTGAAAGTCCATTATATTTTGTCATTCATATTTTTCCTACAGATCCAATTGTAGCTGACGGTTAGGGTTCGTCTTTAGATGTCTTGGATTTGTTTTTCCAATTATTGATAGGATTTCTGATAAGCTTACTATAAATACTACAAACCCTAATTATTCCAACCACTCGTCTTTCCTATAATGATAGGATTTTTAATAAGATTACTATAAATTGGGGTTGCTGGAGAAATACAACAGTCCTAATATTTTGAATTATTTTACTGAAGGAGGCCTTGTTCCTAATTATTCCAACTACAATCAACCATATTCCACCCCTAATTTGTTAAATTTTGATGTTCTAAACCACCCCCTAGATCCTCCTTGTTGATAACTACACACAACGCCATGGAAACAAAGAAAATCTGCTTATGACTTCCTTCCTTAAAATACGGTTCTTAAAAAATTTCTTCCTAGTGAATACAGAATCACAACATTAGTAAGGAGTGTCTAATAAGTGTGACGGAGCTTGTGCCCGAAAGTGGATGTATATGATCAAATAGTCACTTGCCTGGTCCCAGGTTTTCAGAGATATCATGTCTGCATCAACTGCAAACCAAGCTTCCATTCTACCCATGTACCATTGCAACACTTCATAAGCAAGTCCTTCTTGTCTGCAGAAAACTGAAGTTACATAAGGAACAGGAAGTGATATCAAAATAAAATAACATTTTCAGTTGTTCAAGAATTCATGTAGAGAATAGCTTTTTCCTTTACCTTAATTCCGGATGCCTATCTAACACAATCCAAATTGCTTGAAGAATGGACATGTCATCAATGTGGTCATCCCTCACTTTCTCTGTCTGAAGGTGTCAAAAAGAATTTCATATGTTGATTGTAAGAGAGGAAAATTTGTAAAGATATTTCACCCCATAAATTTAATATGAAGAACTTGCCTCTTTTAGAATCCTCTTGAATGTATTTCCAACTTCGATGACCAACTGTTGGCAAATTGGGTTTCCATCCATATCGAAAAGCATATAGCTGAGAGTACCAAAAACAAATACCTAAGTAAAGGGAAATAAAGGCCTTGTTTTTGAAATCAGAAGGAAAAAGCAACCACCATAACATACTCAGGTTACTCTGTCACTATGTTTATGGGATGATCGAAAAGTTTCATGATATTTAATCAAAATTATCACTGTCATTATTTTCTACCACAAGAGAAGTGATACAGAGAGTTGTTTGGTATGTTTTGATGTGGAGTAAAAATAAAAGAAGATATAGCAATATTATAGTCATTAAAATTGGCAATACAACATATGCAAACTCTAATTGAATATTGCAGAATTATGATTCGGCAAGATTGTAGGTGTGCGCTATAATTTTTTTTTTTTGAGTAAGAAGTTGGACTATTTTGCTAGTAAGGTAAATTCACCATTCAGTGTAACCACCTGGGATGTCTCACCTAATTCTCCAGGTAGTTTCTAATGTTCCAACTTGACTTGGTTCTCATTTGGTTAGGAACGTTGTCTCTAGTCAATGGGGAAAAACACTTCCAATATACAATAGATCTATTTTACGCCCTTCTCACTAATAGCTAAACCGGGTTCCTTTCTCCCATCATCTTTGTCATCTCATCAAAATTACGACCTCAGGCACTATGAAAATTTGGCCTGAATCACAGAAATCTCTTTGTTCCATAGCTGATTTTCAATTTTCAATAACATAGTTGCAGCATTATCTAGAAAACAGTAAAGATGTTTTCTAGTGGTCAGAATCTACAGGAACAAAATTATTGGTTGTGAAGTCTAAGAAATCATCTGATATTTTTATGATCCGTGCAACCTGATTGAGTATTTTGTAATAATTCAAGTAACAAGAATGATTCAGGTGCAACTAATCTGCCAAAAGGACAACGCTACGGGTATCTACAATACTTCACTATCCCTGAAATAAACATCTAAATCTTAGTAGCCAACATTATGATAGCTCCATATGCTTTGTAAGATATAGAACATAGAACACACTCATGGCTATACTTATGGTCAGTTCCAAATAGTTTTACACCCTATTCCTAGTTCTCATTAGTATATATGCCTCTAGCTATCCTACATAAATTACCTTAATGTTTTCAGCACAAATAACTCACCATAACTTTAATGCAGTGAAATGACATTCTAGAGGTCTTTACAGTAGGAAAGTATTCATGCTAAACATTTGTAGTATTTTATCCACTGCAGCAATGTTCTGTATACCATCAGATTGTTGTTTTACCATCTCATTTACCTCGATAAGCTTATTTATTTAGCTTAAAGGCTTCTGGCATAGCTACAGGCCAGCATTCTCATTTCTCTGGGAATGAACTTTTCAATCTCTCACCAAAGTAAGAACAAAAAAAATGCAATATATAAGTAGTTTGGATCAAGGTGCACCAGTTGTGACATAATGTATCCCATGAAGTCTCAAGTCATGATGAAATCCTCACTTGCACTATGGAAAACATGATAAAATGATTCAAATGATTTACCTCTCCAGATCATGATCATACAATATAGAGTTATCACCACTGGTAAGGTGCAATGGAAGTCCCAAACTACGAATAAGCGGTGCCAATGGATTGTCATTGCAAACACCATGTACCCTGAAAACCATTAAAAAATGTGATTTGAGAAGTTATGCTTATGTTAGTTGTACAAAATCAGGTTGTAAAACTAAAGTAAACAAGAAAAGATAAAAAGAAAGAGACACAAGATTCATGTGATTCAGTTGTGAGGCTTATAGTCTAGAACACAAATGCCACAAGAACACTAGAGTATGTTCTATTAAATAGGTCAACAATATCCCTATATAGAGTACCTAAATTATTTTACTACAGAATAAATACTATATTCTTATAATGTATTTAACAATAAATCTCTAAGATCTTCAATCCTTCTCTCAAGTTAATGAGTGTATACTTTTCATTTTAGTTAGCACACAAATACTTCAAACCAAGATGCAAGGCAACCGAAGCCAATCCAACTAGAATCAGTAGAGTTTAATATAAGATCCAAATTTTCAAGCTTGATAAAGGTGGAGTTTCTTGTATTTCAAGTCCTAGCTTGGTCCAGGCTAGTCATAGACTTTTGTTGAATATATGAAGCACCTAAATTTGCTACATCAATTGTCCTAAGCATGGTGAAGCCTAAGTTGCAGACCAAGTCTGGTGGTAAACAGTGAACTAGCCGTTTCATTCCCTTATTAAGCAAGTTCATTCATCTAATGGTTTTTTAATTCACCTCAAAATTGTTATGCCATGTCGCAAAATTGGAGGGTCCTCACAATTCAGTGGACCATAAGTAAATAAGTGATTTTATGGAAAATACTAGACGCCACTTGATGATAGCCGAGTTGCACAGAGAAAACTTTCATTGGGAATGTCCAGCGACCAAATTTATGAAAGACGTATAAATATCAAAGTAGTGTTGGGGGTGGGGAGGGAAGGGCATACAGAAGGGGAAGTTGGAAATTAAGAGATAGGAAAAATAAGAACCTACCATGAAGCTCCCAAATCTACTGGACAACCAAATGAGTAGTCAGTATGAGTACGGCCACCAAGCCTATCCCTTGATTCCAGCAAAATTACCTTCAGAAAATAGCAACAATCAAGCACCACGGCTTACATGTATATCCATATGCAATATGAATGTTTATGCACGCATACAAACAAACAACCTCTTGAATAATGACACATAAGAAAACACAAGTTTTACATCATTGTAACCTCAATTGCTGCGTCATGCAGAATACGTGCAGCAGCAAGACCAGAGATACCACCACCAATGACAATGACTGTAGAGGTCGAACTGTGTTGCCACTCACCATTCGAGGAAAAAGAATCTAGGTATAGGATGAACATGAATCAGCAAAGATTCAGCAGTGTAAAATTTTTAAATCTTATAGAAAGAGGATAAGGTAAGGACATATTCAAACGGTCGTGATGCATGAGCTCCACTCCGACACTATGTACATTGACCACCAAATTAAAGCATAGAGTTAAGCAGATTAAATGAGCAAATGCTAGTTCACCAAACTACTAATGGGATCCTCAACAAACACTTAATAGACATGCAAAGAACCAGATCTGAAAACTTACATCATTAGGAAAGGCAACAAAAACTAAATTGCACACGAAAATCACCAAGGCCAATATAAATGAGAAAGAAAATACCATTCATGGCTAGTGAAACGCCCAAGCCGGGAGAAAAAGAGTTGGCAGAAGCTCCAGCTTTATAAAGCACTAGACAGATATTTTTGCATCATAAAAAAAACGTGTAGTAATACAAAAATAAAGCACAAACTCTATCACCAGGCTGACAAAAATTAATAAGTAAGGTCCATCCATACAGGTAAGCTGATCGAAAGATTTTTTGTTAACGCGGAGTAAATGCAGAGGGCCACCACCAAACAAGGCAAAGCTTGAAAGAGGAGCAATAACCACATGATGTAATCGTACAAAACGCTAGTAGGACTAACCATTTGAATCTGCCGAAATGGAAAAGGCTTGTCCTTTTGACACGTCCATTTTGCCAATCCCACAACAGAAAAAATCAGATATCTGGGGTACGAAATCGAACAGAGAGAAGCCCAGATGACAAAACAACGAAACCAATCAACAGAAGAGTTCAAGAAGTATAAATCTTTGAGAGGTAAATCGGACGTATAGGAATCAAAAAATTGGAAATCAATTGGAAAGAATGGTAGAGAAGGACGATGAGAAGGCCAGCAATGAATCGGCTGAGACAGGAAGAACAAAGCAGCAACAGCAGTCGCTGATTCAACTTGTGATTAAAACTGGAGCAGCTCATAATCCTGTCCTGTTTGAACAAACATCAGCCGATATTTAGTTCCCTTTTCTTGGGATCGGACGCCTAAATCCCTCCTCTTCAACTCTCTTATCTCTTCGCTTATCTCATATGACCAATTTGAAATCGAATGAATAATGTGAAGGGCCGGCTTGGGATTATGAATTTATAAACACATAATAATAAGCATGCTTAGTTGGTGACTCCTCACTGACGAGGATGAAGATTGGGTTGAGACATTCATTTGCCCAACATAAATTAATCCTTCTTTAAGGATGAGATTTTCGCCCTAATTAATTCGTACAAATTCTTTTTAAGTGAAATGATTTAATTACGCTTACTAAAATTAGAATTTGAGGGATGGCAACCCCGGCTTAATTTCGTTTTGTTTATAAAAATTAGGTCTCGAGTAAGTTTGGACTTAAGTCTGGGCTTAGATTGGTTCGAGATCAATTAATAAAGGAGTTCGCGGACCGTTTGGTTCCATTTTTATTTTTCTATTATAATTTCTAAGTTTTGGTTTTTATTTTTTGTTCAAAACAAAAATATATTTGATTGTTAATATCAGTGTAGTTATATTATTATTATTGATGATAACTACATATTAGATAAAATTTAAAGATAAATTATTTTCAATTAATTAAATTTAGTTTAATCTCTATTAGTAATTCAAAATAACATAAGAGAAAAGCCAAAAATTACATGTGTGACTACTTGTGGTATGTATAAGTTTATGTCATGCCCTTTAGCTTAATAAACACATGTGAAAAATTTTGCAACCAAATGAACAATGTCTTCTGCCATTTTTGAATAACTTATTATAGTGTATCTAGTATATAAGTTTTGGAGTCATTTAGCAAGGAAAACGCCAAATATGGTGGGAATCAAAGCTATTATTGAATAGTTGATCCTTATAAATATAACAACCCACTCCCGCGTGACCCGAATCTGACATCGAGGGTGATATTCGAATCCGTGCCCCGCGCGAGTAGCGTGCTACATCACTCAGTAAACTCAGTATCACTTTTTTTTTTTGAAAACATTCATACGCGCGAAAAACAGTAGACGATTGAGCCCGCGTTAATTTGTATACCATTCCAGTCATTACAAACATTCAACAATA